>VDFB02058242.1:771494285-771587665 GCA_007258455.2 Sequoia sempervirens
AGAGCAGAAAATAAGTGCTAAAGCCAAAGATTTTACAGAGCACATCAAGAATATACATGAGAAGGTACGAGAACACATTAATAAGATGAATATGCAATATAAGGCTAAGGAAGATCATAAAAGGAGGAATAAGGAGCTTCGTGATCGGGCGATGAAGTAATGGTCCACTTGAGGAAAGAAAGGTTTCGTGGGAACCTATAACAAATTGAAGATGAAGAAATTCGTCCCTGTAAGATTTTGAAGAAGCATGATTCAGGGAATGCATATGAGGTAGAGTTTCCTGATGGAATCAACATTTCCCCTATGTTCAACATTTCAGATTTGACAGAGTATCATGAAGGTGGAATAGAGAAAGCACCAGTAATAGGGTAGTATGGCATTCCAACACCTACTTCAGAAAGGGAGGAGATTGAAGCAATCTTGGATAGTTGTGTGGGAAGGAGTACCAGAAATAGGCAGTATGAAGAATATCTAGTGAAATGGAGAGGAAGGCCTATGGAAGATTCATCCTGGCTATCTAAGGCAACAGTTGACTAGTTGGGTTTTCCGCAACCATCTGAGACATGACGGGTCACTTCTCAAATTACCCTGGGTGTCTGATGCAGGAGCATTTAGTGGTGTAAGGGCAATCTTGCATCACCCAAAAATAGTTAAATTTCAAGTTTCTCAGTTTTTATATGTTTTTACATTTTTGGATACCCTTTTTGTCATAATGAAATTCCCAATTTATGGTTTTTATTTTCTATTCCTGGGTTGAAAGATATTGCAGTTTTAGTTTCCTAGATTTGCACTTGAAAATCTTTCGAGTTATATTTAAGGCACTTAGAGTTCCCGGAACGACCCTGAAACTTTCCAAAATTGGTGTAGTGGATTTCTAGTGTGTTATTGAATTCAAGACCTTTCCAACGGTTCAAACGGTTCGTGAATCGGAGTCCTGGATCAAAAGTTATGGCTCCGGGAAGTTGGCGCACTTTCTAGAAGATACAATTGCAAATGTTCTTTTGAAATTTGAACTTCAAGTTGTAATTTTTCGGCGCCAAACTGCCTAAACTCAAATTTGAATGTTGTTTTGGCTCCAAACTAAAGAGGAGCTCTATTTATGGGCGAGTTTCTAATTTTTGGGTAGCTTTTTGGGGACAATCTCGAATATTGCGAAAGGGTTATTCTGTAGCTTTCTGTAACTTGCATGTGTTGTAGAACTTGGGGATTGAGATCATTTGCATGTAAGAAGCTCCATTTTTTGAATAATAAAATTATTCTCTTGTTTGTGGGCTATTTTCTGTGTCTCGGGCTGTGCCCTCATCATTGAGAATCCATCCATTAGTGATAGCATTTCATGTCTAGCAGTTAAATCCACTATGATGTCAATGTTTGCCAAAGGAAAGTCATCTTTGGAACAAGATTTATTGAGGTCTTAGAAATTCGTGCAAACTTTGATATGACTATTCAATTTTGTGAGAGGAACTAGATTTGATATCCATTCTGCATAATCAATCAAGCAAATGAATCTAACATCCAAGAGCTTCTTAAGTTCTACCTTGACAAGGAGTGCGATTTGGGGGTGCATTTTTCTTAACTTCTATTTGAATGGTTTGGAATTTGGTAGCAATGGTAAATGATGTAGAACCAATTTGGGATCTAGTCCAAGCATTTCAACATATGACCATGCAAATTTGACCTATCTTTATGAGAAGAATGCTATGAACTCAGGATTTTCCTCAATGGTCAAGGATGTTGCTAACTATTTTATTCTAGAGTTATCTAGTGTTCCAATGTTGACTTTATCTATTTCTTCTATAAGCAACGATGATCTCTCTTGATCTATTGGGAGACAGTCATGTCCTCCATCCTCTAGTGCCTCAGAGAAGTTTTCACCTTTGGATACATCCTTTATTTTTACTTTTTTGCAATCAACAGGCACCTTTCGGTTTTCACCTAAAGAACTATTATTTTTATTTTTACTTTTTTCATTTTCACTTTTGGGACTAGAGGACAGGATGGACTCACCAAAGTCTACGGCATAATTGAGTTCTATGGTAAATCCAACTTTATGATCTCCACTTGGTATTCCATCACAAAGTCCCATAAACTCAGCGATAGCTTCGTCATTCTTGAAAGTGTCTAAACTTGGTGGTCCTTGTTGGTCCCAATCTATAAGTTGAGGGTAGAAAAAAGGTAAGCCATCATCGGTATTATCAAGGGTCATGATGTAAGAAGACAGGGAAAATATGGAACTAGATTCATCAGGCTCCCAGGAGGCTATATCAATGGATTTCCAAAAGTAGTATTCGATCCACTCTTCTTTAGTCAAAGACATTCTCAGACAGGTACTCGATGGATTTCGTGAAGAATCAAGGGTGAGCATTTGGTCAAATTCCCCAAACAATTTATCAAGATCCATGAAAGTGGTGGAGGATAGGGAATCCCATTCAAATTCATTAGAATCAACATCATAATCCTTAGGGTCTTCATGTGTCTCGCTCTCATCTGAAGCACTAGCAACCTCACTTGAGGGTAACCCGATACCTCGGATAGTCACTTTTACTGGAAAAAACCAGGTAGCCCCTGATGAATTATTAGCTTAGGAGGTTGTAGAGGTTCTAAAATTCCTTGATTTTTTATACCAAGGTCATTGAGTCTATCATATCCATGTCATTTCATTATTTGGAACCCTTTTGGATACTGTTCAATTGGAAATTTCTTAGTTTCAATGTCCTCTTCCTTGTAAAGCCATGTAAGAATGCGGTCATCTAAAGATTCCTTAGCAAGTTCCCCCCATCTAGTGAAGGTGGTAGGAGGATTGTGAATGACAACTTTGTGCTGCATAGGATGTGGTTTTCCATATGACTTTGCTGACTTGGGTAGCTTTCCAATGAAAAAGAGACTCTTCATATTGTATTCTATGTATCCTTTGTCTTGCATCTAGATTTTAGGCATGGAAGGTGTAATGAATGAGTCAGATGATTTGATGAGGGTGGATGGATCAATGTAGTGGAATGGAGTGGTGTATGAAGTGGAATATGAGGCCTCTCAATTGATGGGCACTTGACGTTCAATAGTTCCTTTGAGGTTGGAACAATATTGGAAAGGATTAGGGTCAGCTAAAATAGTGATTTCAGTGTTATTATGTGGGAACTTGAGGCATTGATGGTAGGTGGATGGAATAGTCCTCATGGAATGAATCCATGGATGACCAAGGAGGAGATTGTAATATAAGTCTAGATCCAAGACATGAAATAATATGTCTTATATGGCTAGGCCAACCCTCACTAGGAGTAAAATTCACCTTCAAAAGATCACTCGGCACCATCATAAGCTTTGATTACAATTTTCTTGGTGCGGTCAATGAAATTCTCAGAGTATCCCAATGCCTTCACTAATTTTAGTGAGAAAATGTTCAAGCCTACTCCACCGTCTACTAGGACTCGTCTGGTCTTGTGTGTGTTACCACATACTTCTAGATGTAGAGGACTATTATGGTCATATCTTGGTGCTGAAAATTATTGTTCAAAGAAGGTGACATGGTGTGGCATAGCGAGGTATCCAACCATGGCCTAAAATTCATTGACATCTAGGTTTTCGGGAACAGAGGCTTCTTGTAGGGCTCTATCAAGAACTTCTTTGCGTTGTGGTGAAATACAAAGGAGTTTCAAGATAGAAATTTGCGCTGGATTTACCCTAGCTACTCTAGGAGGTTATATTGTCCCTTTGGTTGAGGATTTGTGGATGGACCTGGAATAGTTATCTTGGTTTTGTGGGTGGCAACAACACAATCTTATTTTGGCTTGTTTATGGTGATAGTGGAAATACGATCATCAAAAGGTGTCACATTAAGAATGATGGTGTTGTAATCATGTTTAAAAACTGCATAGTTGGCATTGTTGTTATTATTCCCTGAGCTAGAGGCTTTTCTTTTATCATGGTCTTGCAAAGGAGTCTTGAATATTATATGATCAGTATTGGTTTTTCCTTGTGAATTATCAATTGAAATGGTTTGATCCTCAATAAGGTCTTGAATGATCTTGAGTGTCTAGCATCTAGATGTTTTGTGTCCTTTTGTGCGATGGTATTCACAGTATTTGTCATCTTTCCACCAATCTGGTTTGATCAAGGAAGGTTCATAATTATCGGTGTCTGGCAGTGTAATGAGATTGGATTGTAAAAGGTGCTTGAGGATTGATTCAATAGGTTCACCTAAGGGGGTGTATGTTCTCTTGGCATAGGGAGGACCTCTTATGTGTTGGTTGCTTTGGATAGCATTCAATGTTTTATTCTCACTTTGTGCTTGGGTACTTGGTGTATTGGATGTGTTCGATGAAGAAGGGACTTTAAGTTGAATGATTGGTCCTTTGGTTATCAATTTGGCATCAACAACTCCATCATTTGTGATATTTTTATTTTAGGACCAATATTTACCTTTGTCATTGTTGGGTTTTTTATTGTATTTGTTTATCTTGACCAATCCTCTAGTGATAAGGCATTTCTCAATAAGGACACCTTTCTCAAGAATCTCTTCAAAGGTTGTGCAACATTGGATTTCAATTCGACTCATCAACTCTCCATTAAGGTTTTCTACAAACATGGTGACATGTTTTTTTCAAGAATATGACAAGGGAATTTTCTAACCAAACCTCGCCATCTCTGGTAGAATGAGGTAAGTGATTCCCCTTCTTCTTGTTTGGTAGTGCTCAATGTTGCAAGGGTGACATCATTTTTAATGTTAAAGGAAAAATGATTGATGAATTTGTTGGCTAGTTCACCCCATGTTTTGATTCCTTGTGGAAGATGTGACGACCAATCTAAGGCCACCGCTATGGGACTTCATGGGAATAACCTCATCAAATAGATGGGGTCATATGCAACTTCCATGCATGTTGTGTTGAATTCATGAATGTGTTCTGCAGGATCCCATGCCCCCTTATATTTAGGAAAAGGTGGTGTTGTGAAGTGTGGGGGAAAGGGTGGCATGTATAAGTTTTGATCAAATGGAAAAGGGCACAACTCCTCCATAGAATATGTCTTCTTATTAGTTCCCAATTGCATGTTGGTCATTTTTTGTTCAAGGGTTTGCATGTGTTAGATCAAATAGTCTACAAGGGATGATGTTGCATTCTTTTAATGAGATGTCATAGTGTTGGCATTGAGGTCATAGGTTGGATTTGGATTTTGATTGATTTTTTGTGATATGAGACCTTGACTGTCATGTGGGTCTGTGAGTTGTTCTCATTTGAGATAAAATTGGTGTTTGGACTTGTTCCAAAGGTGAAGTTTGTATTTGGTAAGGTACATTGGAATTGTGGTATGGACCCTTGACTCATGTTTTGGTTTTGGAAATTGAATCCTTTGTTTGCAAGTGGGGGTGTAAGACCTTGATTTATGTTTTGATATGAAGGTGTGGGCCCTTGATTGATGTTTTGATGTGAGGGAATATTCCCTTGGTTGACATTTTGGCATGAAGGAATGTTCCCTTGATTGGCATTTTAAAGTGATGGTGTTGGCCCTTGAGTGGAGTTTTGGAATGATGGAAGGGGTCCTTGGTTTGTATTTTGAAGTAGTGGAATAGACCCTTGGTTGTGGCTTTGACTTGGGGTCTTTCGTGAGATAATGCGCACCTTCCTAGGGTTATTTGGTGGGGGTTGATTTAATGAAGGTGCGCTTTGGAATTGGAATGATGGCCCATGGTTTGTGTTTTTGGGTGTGGGTATGGAACTTTGGTTCACATTTTGGTTCAAAGGTCAGTGACCTTGGTTTAGAGTTTGGATCAAAGGTGGAGGACCTTGTGATGTGGACCCTTTATTTGTGTTTTGAAAAAGAGGATTCGTGAAAGTTTTACCCATGGTGTTTGAGGAACTACCAAATGTGAAAGTTTGACCTTGTGTAGTAGCATAATTTGGGATGTTCAGAATTTGTGTTGTGGTGGTAGTGGTCATGTGTGTAGTTGTTCCAAGGGGTATGTTTACCATTTGTTGTGATGAGGGAATGCCGAATGGATTTTTAGTTTCTTGTTCTATGATAGTTGATATGTAAAACCATTACGGTAACTTGGCACCTTTTTTGGCTAATGTATAGAAAAATTATACTCAAAACTCTAGGATCTTGATAAGCCCTTTCAATCTCTTGAGGGGTCAATCTCTTGTTGAATTTTTCAAGGTTTAGTTCTTCCCAAGGGTCACTCTCTTCTCTTTGTCATGTGTTGTTGCAGGGTGTACATTGATTTGAATCCGCGACATTGTTTAGAAAGGGGTCGCTTAAGAAATCCATGTCCTTTCATTTGGCTTGTGACCTCATTTCAACCATGTGAGACTTTTGCAAGTTGGGGATAATGCAAAATGGCAATGAGACTATGCTATGTTTTTTGGATTTTAGGATATAAAAATACAAGGATGGTAATGTCTAAAAGATGAGGGATAAAGAATGCTAAAGGACACTAAAAGATTGGGTGATGGTCAAAGTGAGTGATAAGGTGATTAAATGATGCTAATGCAAGATTAAGATGATAATGTAACTTAGGTTAAATGAGATTGATCTATTTTTTTGTATTTTTTGTGTTTTGGGATATGAAAATTCAAGGATAATGAAGGATTGATATGATACTAAAGGTAAAGTGAGCTATTTTTTTTTGTATTTTTGGGATAAGGGTGCAAATGTGAGTTTAAATGAGGGTGATCTAATGAAAAGGAATCCTAAAATTTTAAACACATGATGGCACTCAAGATAATGTGAACCCAAGGAAACAAATTCCAAATGCCATTGACCATAAGAGGACAACCAAGACCAAGACACAAGACCAATACTCAACTTGACAAAGTGACAATGACAAGACAATGACAAGGAAGATGGTCAATGACAAATAGAGTAAGTACCAAGAATTTTCAAAAGCTCAAAGGTCTCCCTATGTTCAAAATCTAAAAGTTTAGATGCAACCTAAAAATCAAGGTTTGATTTCTGCAATGCAAGGGATGAAAGAATGCAACCTATAATGCAATGTTTTCCTAATGGGTATGCTAAAATGAGCTGAACAGACTTGCAAGTCTCTTGTTTATCTAACAGAGGTCACTGTAAACTAGTTTTAATCAGATTATGGGCACAGATTTCATGAAATTTTGTTTAGTAGGCAATTCCAGTTCAATTTTTATCAGATGTGTTTCACAGTTGCGGCTCGTGTTATCAGTTGTGGCTCTATTTCTGGAAAATGTCTTTTAGAATAATAGTTGTGGTCTTTCAAATGACAAATGTGGTTCAAAGTGATAATTACGGGGCTGTGTCTGACAGTTGTGGTTCTAGAATGTTGGTTTTGACAATTTTAGTGTTTTTCAATGGTTTTGATCCAATTTTTTTACTATTTCTGATGAAATATTACTGGAAAACATAGCAGACAATATCAAGTAATTTTTTTAGGACTGGTTTGATGTGAAAATGTTTGTTTTTTAAAGAAGAAAAGCACAATCCTAAGGTTGGCAAGGATAATATTTGTTGAACTCCCACTTGGATTTCTCCAACCACTCTTATTCAAAGTGGATAGCCTAGGAACTTGGTAGCATTGGCTCCCCTCCATGACACTCACTTCTACGGGCATACCAAGTTCCAAACTTTCGGGTCATGACCTCTCGAATTTTGCTATCTCTATAGTAAATCATGAGAATCTGGGATGGATTCAAAGGTCCAACCTCTTGCACCAACAAATAGAGGGATTTTTGGCCACTACAAACAAAGGAATGATCCCACAAAAGTGGTTTATAATTTTTGGCCAAAGTGGACACTAAAATATTTTTTTCTAAGTAAATCTTCACTTTCGGGCACCTATAGCGGCTAAACTGTGAGGAATTTGAAGATGATGCAAACTAGAGTTTTGTGACATTTTTTCTGTAGATTCTAAATATATTTTTGTCAAAAAATTTGGAATCAGATTGTACCTCTTTTTTCCATTTCCCTCGAAAACTAGTTTTTTTCAAAAAATAACATTTTTAAGGAGTGACACTCATCGTATAACACATAACTTTTTTTCCATGAAGGATAAAATTCTAATTCTTTCGAATTTATATTTGTTACTTCGATATCTACTACTTCCACTTGGTTAGATAGTGTTTTATTGAATATTTTTTCCTTAATCAAGTTTTGAAATCAAACCAATTACAATTCAGACATAGGCATACCGTATAATGCATAACTTTTTTTTATGTATCGAAATTCAATGTTTTTTTGTTGGATCAAGGACTTCAGTATCTGGTGCACTCATATTTTTCAAAAAATATTTTTGATAATCTTCTATTTTTCCACATGTGCAGAACATAGATCTTCATTTTCGATGAAAAACCTACATTCACAAGAAATAAAAAATAAATATAATAATAAAATTAAATTTATTTAAAATTATACTTTTTGGGAAGCTTATAATAAGAACTACATACTTACAAGAAATAAATTTTAAATTAATTCATTTCATCCCCCAAAAGGTAAATCAAAAGTGGTTTTTTATCAACATTTTGATAGGTGTAAAGGAGACTCCGTTATAGGTATGGTTTAAAACTAGTGGGGTTCTATCCAAGGGGGTTTGATCTAAGGTAGTTTGATCAAACCCTCTTCAATTAGAATGCTTTAAATGGAACCTTTTACACCTTATATCAAACCCTCTTCAATTAGAATGCTTTAAATGGAACCTTTTAAGGCTTAAATCATTATATTTTCTAAAAATATGTGATTTCAAAAAAATCAAAATCTCCCAGAAATTGTAAACTAGCTTTATGGGATCACCCAAAGGTGTCTAGTAAGGGCATCCAAATCATGGGATATGATGATAAACTCCCTCAAGAGGTCTCCCGACCCTTAAAATAAGGGTTTCTCATATCATAAAGATACTGGAGGAGAACTATCATGTACCATCCTATTGACTATGAACTTTCCTCGCAACCAAAAATTTATATAGCAGCTCGGAAGGACTTGGCTTTAGCCTATTACCACTTGGGTCGTTCCCTTAGGGTGAGTACTTTTTCCCACTAAGGCATTCCCTCTAATGGGTAAACATAAAATCGGATGGGTTTGGCTTTTTGATCACCAAGTTTACACAAGGTGAGAGCATAATACTTACCACCCTCAAACACTAAGACATGGTGTTCTTTACCTTCTAATTAAATCTAGGTGAGAAATACAATAGTTAATTTTAAGCACCAAAGCAAACCAAATTCTAATCTAAAACAAGAAAAGCGGTTTCAAAATATATTTCTTGGACATTCAAACCTACAAAACCACTTGTTAGTAGTCTCAAAAGAAAGGTCTTGGGCCAACGAAAAGGTTGCTCAAACTACAAGTTAGCACCAAAAGGGATTAGCACCAAACCAAAACCAAAATCTACCAACTAAACCAAAATGAAAGGAAAGACTTTAACTAAACTAAAACCAAAATAAACTAAAAACTTGAGAAACCAATTTATTTTTTTTGCTTGACAAGGAAACAATTTTGGGAGTCCCCACCTAAGGCCACACATTGCAAATAGAATATTAGAACCTAAAAACCCTATCCTACTCACATAAATCAAAATAAAGAGGAAAAATATATTGAAACTAAAACTTTTTACCTAGCAGACAATTGCATCACTTCCTTCAACAGTTGCATTGTTGTGTTGCATCACACGATGGCAGATGCATGGCATTTCCAAATTTAAATTCTCATGCCCACAGGTACCTCCTATAGATGTGTCGTTCCAAGACAAGTGTGTCTTTATGTTTGAAAGATGCGTCACTTCTCAGCAAATACATTGCTACACTTAACAGTCATGTTGTTCCATACCAAAAATTTGCAAAAGCAAGTTAAATCCATATAAAAAATTTGCAAAAAAATTATGTTCGCATCTATTTCACCAATGTGAGACGGGGTTTCTTAATTTTTAGCCTAGAATAGTGAAAACTAACACCTCTAGACTAATAAGACCTCATCAATAAGAGAACACAAAATAATAGAGAGAACTAGAAATGAAAAGCATGAAATAAACCACTCCCCATTATGGTTGATTCACTTCTCTTGCTCTCCTTCTCATGCAACTTTTCCCTCAAATTTGTTGGAATACTTGTGCAAAACCTGCAAATAGTAAGCAAGAAAGTTGGAGAAGATTAGTTGTTAAGGTGAAATGGAGGGGGAGGATTGCTTTTATAGATAACCTTTTGAATGGATGACTGAGATTAATCCTCTAGAAGGATTCCAAGATCAATGGTGGAGGATGCTTGAGAGGGAGGTTACAAAATGGACAATTGAGATTGAGTCTCAAAAAGATGCCAAGATCAATGGTCTAGAATTGATGCACCAAGAATATGATATTCTTGGAGGAATCATGACAAGTATGACTTCTGATGGCTATGACAACAATGAAGGCTATGGTAGGGGTTTATGATAGGGCATCTTTGACTAGGTGGTGCATAAATAATTTATTTTAAATTATTTATTCAAAAATGGAGGAAAATGGAGGAAGGGGACAAGTGGCAAATAAATAATTTATTCAAATTATTTATTTGGAGAAAATGAAAAGAGGGGCATTTAATTAAATTCCTTAATTTAATTAAATGGGGGAATGGAAATTAGACATTAAATAATTTTAATTTAGTTTAATTATTTAATAGGGGAAGATGACAAGGGATAGTTAAATAATTTTGATAATTATTTAACTATAGAAGAATTAAAAGACTATGAATAGATAAATAATTAATACTAATTATTTAACTATAGATGAAAGGTGATAAAGGAATAATTAAATAAATAATTTAATTTATTTAACTATTGAAGAAGAGGGGGAATTAGTGACGCGATTAATTTATTTAATCGATCAAGATAGAAGTGTGAAGGTGAATTAATTAAATAATTAAAAATTATTTAATTAATAGAAGAATAGGATCAAACATAATTGAATAATTAAAATTATTCAATTATCGAAGGACGATGACCAAGAAAAATGGCATTCATAGACTTAGGAAATTTTTCAGTGTCTACATACTGAATTGAGATATCTTGGTTTTGGTATTGTGTTTCAACTATGTATCAAGGGATGCATAGGTTGTGCTTGTGTTGGTTGTACTGAGTTCCTATCAATGTTTTAGCTTCACTATTGCTGATGTAGCATTCCTACAACTCTCAAAACCTTTCAAACATACAATTGACATTTGAAGATTTAAATTGAACCAATATCAAAATCAGCAACACACATATGAGAATTGCATTACTCAAAGTCTCCTGCAACACGTGAAATTGCAACCAAATTGAAAAGATAACATATGTAGATGTTTGGGATGATGAAGAACATTACAAATTAGAATCATAGGTCTACTATAGCCAATAGAATCATTCACAAGTTAGTTATGATCCATCTCCCTTCTTGCACTTTCATTCTACTTCACCTGCAACCTCTTTTTGGAAATTAACAATGGAACATTTTCCAATGTTCTTGAGAATTAATTTGTTGTTTTTCAACACCTCCAACCTCCCACATTCATTTCTACAATCCTCCTCTAGGAAAATCTATGCCCCCCTCCCACAACTCCCAAATTCTGGAAATTAAGATCCCAACAACATTGTCAAAATTCCCCTTTTGCAACCACTATCTTTTGGCAACTTGAAACTCTCCATTTCCACACCCAACCTAGAAAATAAATTAAATTTCATCAAATTTAAAATTTTTAACTCTCCAATGCATGTTTACACCATTTCCAAAGTGACAGGTCTCCACTAGCCAACACATTAATTCACTACCATCACAATTTGGAGCCCAAATTCAAAATTCACCTAGCATGCACATCATGAGTGTCCCATTCTCTCTTGTGGAAAATAATGAAAATTTAATAATATTCAACATTACATAACCCCCAAGAAATCCCATGCCCAACTTTTAATTTTACTAATTTAACATTTAAATTGCAATTTCTAGCTCAAACTCCAATTACATCAAGCAACCAAAAATCAATCCAATTATTCAAACTCTAATTTTTTGGACAAGAAAATGAAAATGAGACATTAAAATTATTCTAACCCATTTCAAATCAAAATTTAATTCATTTTTGTTGATGTGAGATCACTAGTACCCTTGGATACTCCAGCATCATACCTGTTAGGTAGGAATTTTGTGAGCATAAGCTCACAAAATGGAGATGAGTAGTAGAACTACTCTTTCAAGTTGCAAGAAACTTGAAACATAGTCCATTACTAAAATCGGTACCTCTTATAATCTCTTATTTCTCCTCTTCCAACACTTAGCTAGAACAAGCAACCTCCTCCTCTGACAACTCTACTCTTTACTTCTCTTCCTCGATCTGGTATTAGCTCCACCATAACCCAACCACTCTTGCAAGTGTATCTCGCATTCTCCTCCAATCGTGTGGGATTAAACCCACAATATTCTATCCACCTCCACACATTTGTGCCTACACTTAACTCTATAACACCATACAAACCCTTCTTTGCATACCAATCATCTCTAACAAACTCTAACTGAACTGTATCATCTACATTCACTAACTCGTCCATCTCAACATGAAATTCATCTTTCTTAAATTCAATAATAAAATATTTTAGCTTCTCATTGAACCTATTACAACTTCAATTTTATTCTCTTCTTTCATGCCTTTAATAAGACATGCAACTATATCACTTCCTTTTCCTATAACCAAATACATCGCACTCTTCTTCCACTACTACAATCTTTTCATCTACACAAAATCCACTTTCATCTTCATCACAAAAATGAAAATAATTATGCATTACCTCTTTCTCTATAACCCTTTCCTCACCACTGTCTGTTGCCATATCTTCTTCACCTTCACTCTTAGTTGTAATTTCATTTTTCATTGCTTTTAAGTCCTCCAAATGAAACTCATCTATTGTTGCAACATCATTTTTCTCTTCAATTTTTGTACCTTCTTTTTGCCTCTCAAACTCTACTAAAATTTTCTTTTCCTTCTCACTCTCTTTCTCTATGTCTTCCTCAAAGCATACTTTTTAAATATTTTCTCCTTCATATTCACCTGCATACATAACTATGACAAAAAAAATTCCTGTCTTCTTTGGTATTTCTTCAAAAACTTTCCACACACTCCCAATATTCAACCTCTTCTAACTTACTTTTTTAACCTACACATATACTTGCAACAAGAATCACATACACATATATCCTCTACCCAGCAAAGATTATTTTTGGAAGACACACCTCTCACTTCCTCTACCCACTCTCTCTTAGTGGAGGAACTAAGTACACATTCTATGAAACTTCAATCCCTATTGGAAGAAAACCAACATTCTCTCATACACATTTCGTCCTGTTGAACACCCAGAATATTGAGACAGGGGTGAATCAATATTCTGTAAAATTCATTAACTTAAAAATGCATTACAGAGCATCTCATTAAACTTGCAGAAATAGGATGAAACAATTAAAGAATGAACCAAAACAATCAAGAGAAGAACACTTGATTTACGTGAAAAACCATTGAAAGGGAAAAAAAACACTATGAGGATTAGCTCACTATCTATCATAACTAGTTACAATAGATCACTGATTAAAGGACTCATTGTCTAAAAAATAAGAGCTTGGCTCACTACCCAAGGAAGATCACTTCTTCCAAAATTACAAATGGACATACAAAAGAATGACTCACTACCAGAGCTTGAACTACTTACAATGCATCTATCATATGATTAAGATAAATTTCCTTGGTCTACTCAGAAGATTGACTTTACACACTTCATCATTTGCATGCACACAATCACATTACCATTGTCACATTTTTCTCTTCTTTGTATATAAAAATGATATGTGCTTCTATATATATACATATATATCTTCCAAAATCATACCATCAATTAGGTTGGCCTAATTGGATGAAACATATGACTCCATAACCTGTTAGATCAAAACTCTATCATACATGCCTTGAAGAAGTAATCAAAGCATGTTATTCACCAAGATATATTGGCATGACCTATACATACTCCTATGAATACGCTCCATAATTTAATCTTATGACCCAAAAACCATTAGGTTCACACCACAAAAAAAAATTGGTGAGGCAATAACTGAATGAACCAACTATTCATCTAAAACTTGACACACGGACCATCAAACCAATTGAGACTCTGAATGTACACACATTTGACATCTTCAAGCACTTCCTAAAATCCACAAAACACAATGATCATTTGTGGTGGAATGTGGAGGATTTCAATATGAACTTTGCATCTACAACTTTGTCTCTACTTAGTATGATACTATGTCTTAATACTTATACTATGGAAGGAATAAAACCCTAAACATTTAGGTATGAACTCCTTTAATATGTACCATTATAATCTCAAAATTGCATGACAAGTGTGAACCATTTGAATCTGTACCTTGCACAAACACGATAAACATGCAAACAATTAGATCAAACACAAGATTAGAAACCAATGATTCCTCAAGAAATCCATTTGAAATTTGCAAAAGATAAGAAATGAAAATGAAGAACACAAATGACACAATTAAATCCTATCTAATGCAAGCAAACTCTTGATCTCTTGAGGGAGTTGGTGCAAATAGGTGTGTGGAGATTTTCCCTTTCCCAACTCCTTGAATGCAAATGTTGATTGAAGATGATTGATCCACTTGATGAAGACTTTGAATGTATGCTCCAAGCTAAAATCTGCAAAAAACCTAGCTATGATTCAATGAGATGAATGAGAACTTGCTAAGTATTTTAGCATGGTAACTTTGCTTGAGGTGTGGATGATGAAATGCATGGTGAAGCATTCTATTTATAGAATGTTGAAATGGAAACAAAGCCAAAATAGAGCAATGTGGGACAAAGATTTGGCCAATGGCAAAATGCCATTTGTCCAAATGTGATTGGATGAGGAATGAGCAAGTTTTGACAAATGTGCCAATAAATGCATTTTTGAATTTGAATTTTGAGAAAAGACATGTAAGAGGGGGAAAGAAAATTGCATTGAATGCCACTTGGCTCAAGGCAAGGACATGTAAGAAGAAGTAAATGCCTTGTTGGAAGGACTTGTAAGAGAGGGTAAATGACATGTTGGAAGGACATGCCATTCAAATTTTGAATTTGAAATAGAAGAATATTCCTCCAAAAGATGCTTTGTTGAGGGAAAATGAAGATTTAATAAACAATAAATTGATTTATTTGTGCAAGTGGAGAGAACGCAAGTGGTGAGATTAGTATTTAATCATGGTTAGATTAAATAAATGATGATTATGTTAGTTTGACTTACTTTGACTTAGATTTCGGATTAATTTAAATCAAACAAGAGAGGAAATGATTTAATGAGCTTAATTAAATAAACATGTTTTGATTATTTAATTAAAGAGATTGAAGTAAGATTAAATTAAATAAGATTTTAATTTATTCAATTTAATAGATAGACTTTAGAGATTTAATTAAATAAAATTAATTAATTAATTAAAATAGGGATAATTAGATCAATGAATTGATTTAATTAACAAGGGAAAGTGACTTAATTAGACAAAAATAATTTATTTAATTAAGAGACGAATATTGATGAATTTAATCAGATAAGGGGAATTTGATTAAACAGTCGACTGAGGGATGATTTAGGAAGAAATGATGTTAGTAGATCAGAGTTAGATCGCAATGTCAACAGTATTTTGCCCCCCTTTGAAGCAATGTACTTGTTGCATTGGTTCAAAGAATAATCTTGCCATGATCAAAATAAAAAAATCTGATTTTTCGGATGCCCCACTATTGCCCCAGTGAGAAGAATTGCACTGGTATATTGCCCCCTCGAGATGTTGAATGGGAATGCCAATTGCCAATCAAATCCGATAAAATGCGAGAGGAGTGGTTGATGTAGATGAATGGACATTCATTAGCTGTGGGTAGCTTCATGTACCAATTGGGATAGAAATGTTAGTAAAGATAGAAGAATGTGATAGAAGAATGAAAGAATGAGATGATCATGCAAATGGTGATGACTACTTGCCGTGGAGTTGAGATTTTCAAAGGGCAGATTTCCTTATGTTTGATAATACACGCAATACGATGCATCAAGGTATCGAGAACCAGGATGGCGTTGTACCTAGTGTGATGGAATTTGACTCAACAAATCGGATAGGAGTATTCTTGTTCACACCTGACATACGAAACCCTGTCCAGAAAATAGTTCAGATATTTCAAATATCTCAGACCAAAACATAGGAAGGTGAGCCTTTCTATGTGGTCAACAAGAAACTTAAAACACCCTCGCTACAGACTAAACAAAATCACGCATGACCAAGGTTATATTACAAATATATCCAACAAGCACAGCAAACAAAAGATAATGATCGTTGCCCCATTCCTATCTCTCTAAATCCTTCGTTTAGACATCATCGAGAGGTCCTTGGAATGAGCCCAATGAGATAAATCAAACAAGATAAAGTAAGTGAGCAAACAAGCTAATGTTCTTTGTACCGTTAGCCAAGAGAAACGATGTTTGGAAAGATGGGAGCCAAAACTTATTGCCAAAAGATAATGTCCATTGTCAGAACGGATCCTAGGACATGTTAATGACACGTCGTTTTGTTTACCCAAAGTGGTTGGTTTGATAAAAGTGCCCATTGTCAGAACGGATCCTAGGACATGCTTTTATCAAATGATGATGAAATTGATTTATGATTTATATGCCACTGATAAGAAAAGAGTTGACCAACTTGCTTGCTGACTGACCTATACTTGAGATTTTGACAGTTTAGGTTTTCACATTTGACTACTAGACTTGTTTCCGACTGTTTTACCAAAGAAGAAAGGTGATGTGATGATTTCCATTATGGATGTGATTGACTATCAATGGTAAAATAGGATGAGGCGATGGATTTTTTTTTCAAAATATTTGGATGTTTTTGGAGTTTTGCAATGTTTCGAGGCTGTTTCGTATTTTTGAGATTTTCAAATGTTTTGATTTTACTTTTCCAATGTTTTTGGGATTTTCCGAGATTTTGACCAAGAGACTAACCTAAAGACCTATCCTAGGGGCCTCGGGGGCTTATCGATAGATTAGCCTTGCCTACGTTATACACGCAGAGACCACGTAGTTCGACTGACAACTTGACCGATTACAAATGAAGATATACATGATGAATGTTAGTTTTATTATGACAGACTCTATAGGACCTAATGTCTCTTGGGATAATCAAAGATCAACCTTGCTTCACGCTCAGCTCGTAGACAACGTAGTTCTAATAAGACTCCACTCTGCTTTTTGACTTTTGACTAACTTCTTGGACTTGTTTTTGGATTTTGATATGTTTTGAATGTTTTTGGATTTTTGATTTTCCCATGTTTTTTTTTTTTGATTTTTTGATTTGAGGATTTTAAGATCATACACTCAATCCGCCAATCCGATGAGAATGTGCCCCAAGCAGAAGCGATAGGACTACTCGGAGAAGGTGGACAAACCGACCTTTATGTAATGCAGTTTACAAAGGAGGGAATCATGACACAAATGCAAGACCAAGCTATGGTGTAGATGCAGATGGAAGGGTGAAATGCGATGATATGCAATGGGTGAGTGAATGATGCAAAGCAAGTCACGGAGACCAAGATGGATGGAGAGTGCTTATTTACACAAAGTGCTTGTTTGCCAGGTTTTCACCAAGGTACTTGCCCAAAGTGCCACCGAAGTGTTTTTCACTAGAGGACGATTTTTTCTCTTTACTATTTTCTTGATTTTTTGATTTTTTGATTGTCACCAAGACGCCTGTTTGCCAGGTTTTCGCCGAAGTATCCATTTTTTTAGGACTTTTTATGATTTTTTGGATTTTTTGGTTCTATACCTTGAAAGATTTAGGCATAAAACTTTTTGAGATGGGAGCTATTCATTGGCTCCTATAGGGGTTCCCCTTCGGGTGTTGATAACTGATATGCCCCTGATTTGTTGCTTGCTGTGATGACAAAGGGTCCCAGCCAGTTGGGTTCAAACTTGCCCTTGCCATTTGGGTTCAAGACATTCTTCTGATTCTCTTTTAGCACCAATTCTCCAACCTGGAAAGTTCTGCTTCTGATTTTCTTGTTGTAGCTCCTTTTCAGTCTATTCTGATACACTTGCAGATGGTTTAAAGCGTCCAGACGTCGCTCATCCAACAGTTCCAGCTCGTTCATTCTTGAAACTCGATACTCCTCGTCTGTGATGAGGTTTTGCAATGATACTCTGAGGGATGGTAACTCGATCTCAATGGGCAAGATGGCCTCTGATCCGTAGAGCAAGGAAAATGGTGTGGCACCAGTGGGTGTGCGGATGTTGTCTTGGTGAAGCCCAAAGTGGGCAGGATTGCCGGGTAAATGCCAGCCACGACTGCCATTGACCTTAAGGGATTTTGAGGATGGTTTTATTTGTGGCCGGGCTTTTGGCCATTGCCTTGGGGATATGGGGTGGAAAAGCGATGTTGGATTTTTGAACTTATCGCTAGGTCACCTGACTTCCTCGATTTTTGAATGGTAGTCCCATTATCCGGAGATAATGGCTTGTGGAACAATCTCATAACGCATATTATTAGCAAGATAGTTTAGGATGAACTTTGAGATCCGCTTCCCTCGTTATGTAGGTCATAGGTAAGGCTTCAACCCACTGGTGAAGTACTCCGGCCCAGCTATAATGAATTTGTGGCCGTTGGATGAGGTGGGTGTGATTTTCCCAATGAGATCGAGTCCCCACTGTGAAGAGGGCCATGGTGTGATGATTGGATGAAGCTCTTGAGCTGGAGCATGGATGAGGTCCCCGTGTTGCTGACACTGTAGACACTTCTTGACGTATTCATGTGCCTCTCTGTCCATGGTAGGCCAGTAATACCCACTCCTCAGCAATTTCTTAGACAAGGTCATGCCACTCGAATGAGAACCACAGATGCCGTTGTGCACCTCAGTTAGGGCAGCCGAAGCCTCCTCAGGGTTAAGACATCTTAGTAAGGTTCCTTCTATGCTTCTACGATAAAGGGTTTCTCCTAAAATGACAAAACGAGATGCTTTCTTGATAAAGGTTCGTCTAAGGCTTGAACGCAAATCGGCTGGAATGATACCTATCCTAAGGTATGTGTAAATGTCTTGGTACCACTGATCATTTGGACCAACGATTTCGCACACAAATTCTGCCTCTGGTACCTTGAATGCTGGTACGAGAAGCTGCTCTACCAAGAAGTCGTATTTCAGAACATTTTGAGGGATCTCTAAGAGTGATCCAATAGTTGCCATTGCGTCTGCTGCTCTGTTGTTGGTTCTTGGTACTTGCTCAAAGGTGATGTCAACAAAATATTCCTTGAGATTTTCCACCAGCCTTTTGTATGGAGTTAGCTTATCATCCTTTGTTTGGTACTCATTGTTCACTTGATTTATGATAAGTTGTGAATCTCCATATACCTTCAATGTCATAATGTTCCATTGTACTACTATCCTGAGACCTATAGTTAAAGCCTCATATTCTGCAATGTTGTTTGTACAAGGGAATGCTAGTTTGTATGATCTTGGTATACAATCCCCTTGTGGAGTGATGAAGAAGATACCAGCTCCTGCCCCATGTTGTGTGTAGGATCCATCAAAGTATAGCTTCCAATGAGTAGCTATGTCAATGTTGAAAATGGATTCATCTGGAAATTCTGAAACAAGTGGGTTCTCCACATAGATAGGTGCGTCTGCCAGTTGGTCTGCAATGACCTGTCCCTTGATTGCCTTGCACTCCACATACTCAATGTCATATTCTGATAATATCATTACCCACTTAGCCATTCTTCCTGTAAGCATTGCCTTTGAAAGAAGATACTTTAAGGGATCAATTTTAGCTATGAGTTTGATCTTATGTGCCAACATGTAGTGTCTGAATTTTTGGGATGCAAACACCACTGCTAGGCAAGCTTTTCAATGAATGTATAGTTTAACTCATGGCCCACCATTGTACGGCTGATGTAGTAGATGGCTCTTTCTATTCCATTTTCATCATGTTGTGCTAGGAGAGCACCAAGGGCTGCTGCAGTTGCTGAGATATAAAGGATCAATGGTTTGTTCTCAATTGGAGGCCTTAGTACTGGAGGTGTTAACAGATATTCCTTGATTTTTTTGAAGGCTTGTTCACATTTGTCATCCCATTTGTACGTTACCCCCTTGTGGAGTAAGTGAGAGTAAGGGATTTGTTTGTCTGCTAATTGTGCTATGAATCTACGAATTGACTGAAGCCTGCCTTGGAGACCTCTCAGTTGTTTCAATGTCCTAGGAGCTTCCATTTCAAGTATTGCTTTCACCTTTTCCAGATCAATCTCAATGCCTCTCATTGACACTATGTAGCCCAATAGCTTTCCTGATTGTACGCCAAAGATGCACTTCTTGGGATTCAAACGAACCTTGTATTCTTCTAGTTTGTCAAAGATAGCACTCAAGACCGATATATGATCCTTCCTCTTTTTGGATTTTCCCAGGATGTCATCGACATAGTCCTCAACTATTTTGTGGATCATGTCATGGAATATTAGTGTCATGGCCCTTTGGTATGTGGCCCCGACATTCTTTAAGCCAAATGGCATTACGTTCCAGCAGTATGTGCCCCAAGGACAAGTGAAAGATGTTTTATGTTGGTCTTCCTCTGCAATTCTTATCTGATTATAGCCTGAAAATCCATCCATCAAGGAAAGCATCTCATGCCCCGTGGTCATGTCTACAATCATATCAATGTTAGGCAACGGAAAATCATCTTTTGGGCAAGCCTTGTTCAAGTCCCTAAAGTCCGTACAGATTCTTATGCCCCCAGTTGGTTTTGAAACCGGTACTAGATTGGAGACCCACTCAGGGTAGGCAATCATTCGTATGAATCCTGCCTCTAGTAGTTTCTGGAGTTCCATCTTGACTAATAGAGCAATCTATGGGTGCATCTTTCTCAACTTCTGTTTTACAGGTTTAGCTTCAAGATAAACTGCTAAGTGATGAACCACTACCTCTGGATCCAATCCTAGCATATCAGCATAGGTCCATGCAAAGTTTATCTTCCTCTCCTTTAAGAAGGTAGCCAACTCCTCTTGTTCTTTGCATAATAATGACTCAACGTAGAATGTAATATGAGGAGTTTCTTGTGTTCCCAGATTGATGGGGTTGCACTTTTCTGCTAGCATAGCTGACTTTTCTTGGTGTATAGTTGTAAGAGGAAGATTGAATCCCCCATCCTCAGGCGCCTCAGAGAGGTTTTCACCATTGGATACGTCCTTTCTTTTTACTTTTTCAGAATCAGAGAGTGCCACAAGGTGGTTTTCACTCAAGGACTTGGAGATTATTCTCAATTTTTTATTTTTGCGACTGAGGGATTCAATCGTTTCTCCATAGTATGCATGTGTATCCAGCTCTATGATGAAACCTTCCTTATGATCCCCACATGGAATGTCATCCCTAAGTCCCATGAATTCTGAGAGTGCCTCATCGTTTTCAAACATGTCAAGAATTGGTGGTCCTCGTTGGTCGTAATCAATCAGTTGGGGATAGACTAATCGGATTTCATTGCTTTGGTTTTCAGACTCATAAGACAAGGTGCTAATCATAAGGACATTAGTATCCTCAAACAGCAAAGGTAATCCTATTTCTGGTGACTCAGTTAAATCAGTGGGCATTCCTAAAGTCATGGAGGATTTTGGAGTAGCTACGGATTCCTGAGGAGGCGTTCGGTTCCATCTATCATGGGCACCTCGACCAAGTACAGTTACCTTAGGAGTAGGATGACCAATGCCAAGATTTTTTATTTGCTTCTCAGGTATAATGGGTATTACACGCCCGTTATTATCTTGGCCTAACCCTTGGTTCCGGTTATAGCCCATCAAGAGCATCATCTTCATACCTTTGTTTCGTTCATCCATAGGCAATTCAACTGCTGGTATATCATCTCGATAGAGGAGATGAGATAGGTCCCCCTCTAATGTTTCCTGACCAAGATCTCCTGCACTTGTGAAGGTAGGGTTTCGTTCATAGGAGCCTTGAGATGTTGAAGCTTCTTGTGATTGTGGTCGTCCTCTTGATCTAGGAGATTGTGGTAGCTCTCCTACTACAAAAGCATTCTTAGGCATTGAATAGTTTCCACAACCATCATCTTGTATTATGACTTTGATATCAGAAAAGGCGGGGATGGCGGGGGTGGAGGGTGTCTCTGTCACAGAAGTGAGAGTGGCGGGATCCACGTAAGGTGTTGATGGGCTTTCATCATTCTTGGGTACTTGCGGGATCTTGTAGTATTTTGCCTCTAGATTTTTGCAGTAGGCAAATGGCTCAGGATCTCCATGGATAGTAACCTCTTGACCTTCATGTGTGAATTTCACACATTGATGAAAGGTTGAAGCTACAGCTTGCATTGCATGTATCCATGGTCGCCCTAGGAGAATGTTGTATGGTAAATCGAGGTCCAAGACCTGACAGTTGGTTTGCATGATGGCGGGTCCAACCTGGACAGGAAGCTGAATGGTGCCTTGGGATACCCTTTCCTGGTCATCGTATGCTCTTATTGTGATGCCTTTTCCTTTGTCAATTGAATCCTCTGAAATGTTCAAATTCTTTAGAAGCTTTAAGGAATAAATATTTAAGCCTGCACCTCCATCCACCAAGACTCTCTTGACTTTCTTTTTATTTACGTACACCTCCAGATGAAGCGCACGGTTGTGAGATGGTTGTGTGGGGAAGTCTTGTTCAGAAAATGTAAGAATGTTAGGTGTGGTGATATTTGCGACCATAGCTTGGAATTGTTCTGCATCTAGATCTGCGGGGACAGTAGATGACGCCAAAGATTCTTCTAGAATCTTTTTGTGTGCAGATGAGATTTTGAGTAACTCCATGATGGAGATATGTGCAGGGGTTCTTTTCAATTGATCCAAGACATTATAGCCACTAGGGTGAGTCCTTGGGTTGGATGTGGAATTTCTGCTTGGTTGGGATGGTGCTGCAATGGTAACCTTTCCACCTCTTGTGGTGACTCCACAATCGGCTTGGGCCCCTTTGATGGTGATGGCTCCACAAAACTCATCTAAACAAGCGACAACACCCTCGTATGTGTGGTTGACATTTTTATAAGCCCCTTTTCCTTTGTCTTGATCTTTGTTTCCTTTGTTGCCATGATTCGGCATCGGATTCGTGTAACTCTTGAGATCTTTGTTTCCTGATGGTGCTTCCACATCTATGATTTTGTCATCTATGAGGTCTTGAATTAGATTTTTGAGCCTCATGCAGTTGTTTGTCGTGTGTCCCTTGAGTTTGTGGAAGTCACAAAGATAATTCTCATTATACCATGGTGGCTTGACCGATGGTTCTTGATAATTATTATGTGTAGGGACCGTTATCAATTTTTCATCTACCAATCTTTTCATGATTGCTTCAGCAGGTTCCCCAAGGAGTGTGTATTTTCGTTTGGGGAAGAACTTGTTTCACTGTGGTCTTCCCTGATTATCAATGTTGTTTGTGTTTTGGTTATGGGATGGTTGGACCACAGTATTGACTTGTCGATTGCTTTGATTGGTATTTTGGTGTTGTTGTTGTTGGGATGGTGGATTGTTCTTCCGTGGGGCACTAATGACAACTTTGGCGTCAACAACACCATCATTGGTTACATTGCGATTCTTTGCCCAGGTTCGTGGTTTGTCATGATAATTGGATGATGAGCGGCCTTCTTGATATGATGAAGTTTCTCCCTGCGTGGCAAGGGCTTGTTCGATATTGAGCGCCCTAGGTATCAATTGGTCGTAAGTGGTGATGTTTTGCATTTTGAGGTGGAAGGCCAAGGGCCCATCAAGATTCGCAATGATAGTTCCCACTTGTTGTTCTTCAGGCATGGACCACTTGCTTTGATTAGCTTTGGATCGCCATCGTTGTAAGAAAGCACCGAATGATTCATTTTTCCCTTGTTTGAGAGATGATAATTCCTGTAAGCTAACCTCCATGGGAGTGTTGAAGGAATAATTATGTATGAAGGCATCCACGATTTCCTGGAATTTTTTGATTCCAGAAAGTTGAGAAAACCAATCAATAGCATTTCCAGCCAAGCTTCTTGGGAATAATCTCATCAAGTACGTTTCGTCGTGAGCCACCTCCATGCAATGTACTTGAAATTCCCTGATGTGATCTTCAGGGTTACCCGTTCCGCGATATTTGTCAAATTTAGGGATCTCAAACCCTTTTGGGAATGGTTTCATTTCTACGCTCCTATCAAATGGATAAGGGCATAGGTTTTTTTGTGGTTTTGGTGTCTTTCCTGATTGAAGGTCAAGCACTTGTTGTGACAGAAATTTTATTTGTGCGGTGACATCCAATTGTGGATCAGGAGGTGGAATGAAGGTGTTCTGGGGGGGTGGAGTGGGTGTTTGAATGGGTGGAATGTTTGCTTGTTGTGCCATGTATGCTTTCAACAACGCTTGTTGTTGATCTTGTTGTTGTTGCGCTAATAGAGCTTGTTGTTGTGCTTGATGTTGTTGGTCCAACAATGCTTGTTGTTGGTCAGCTAGGGCTTGTTGGGCTGCTTCTTGTTGCTCTTGGTATTGCTCTAACGCTTTCTGATATGCGAGTTGTTGGGCTGCTTGTTGTTGTGCAAAGTACTGCGCTTGTGCTTGCACTCGTGCTTGGGCATCTTGGGCATCTTTTGCAGCTTGAGCAGCTTGTGCGGCTTGTGCAGCTTGTGCGGCTTGTGCAGCTTGTGCGGCTTGTGCAGCTTGTGCAGCTTGAGCAGCCTTGTGCGGCTTGTGCAGCTTGTGTAGCTCGTTGTTGTTGTTGCAACAAAGCTTGGGCTTGTGCTGCTTGTTGTGCTTGTTGTTGTTGCAGCAATGTTTGAGCTTGATTTTGTCGTGAAGCTTGAGAAGCGTGTGTGGCTATAGGTGCTTGCTGAATTGTTTGATATTGTTGGAGCAATTGTTGGTATGCTTTGAATGAAGCATTGTAATGGCTTACTTGGCTTGGTCGCAATGGTGGTGGTGGGATCGGAATTGTGTTGGAAGTTTGAGATGCGCTTAGAGCGATGGTGGTGGTGGGAGGTTGCGATGTAAGGGGTGTGATGGGGGTAGTGGAAGTTTGAGGTATAGTGGATGTAGTGGTTGGAGTGAATGTGGTGATAGGTGCATTTGGGATGGGTGAAGTGATAGGAATGGTGGGACTAGGTGAAGTGGTAGGAATGGTAGAGATGAGCGAAATAGTGGGTATTTGAGAGACCATATTTTGATTAGCTATCATGTGTTGGTTTGATGTGGATGGTGTGTTCGAAAGATGTGATGTACCCCCTTGGTTGGATGAATTGATTTGGATGGGGCGATTTATGTTAGGGAAAGGTGGAAATTTAGGTAAAGGGGGGATCCCTAAACCAAAATATGGTGTTGACGTGGTGGGAGGTGTGAATGATTTGAAAGGTGGAAAATTTTCTTGTGCAAATGAAGAGACAAATCCGTAGGGTATCTCTATTTCGGATGAGCTTGCTTGTACCAAAGGTCTAGACACTTGCGTGTCAAGGGAAAATGATGAGGTGGTATGGTAAGGAACCTCAGATGTATCGATAAATCCAAGTGGGTTGTAAAGTGGGTTTTGATGCGTGTTGAAGAGGGTATCATCCTCATTGATAGTAGGTTCTATGGTGGCAATGGAAGTGGTTGATTGCGGAAGGGTGTTTTGGTCATTTGGTACAAGAAGCTCATCCTCAATAGTGTTGAGAATTGATGGATTTATTTTAGCCATTGCGCGAAGAAACTTTTGTAGTTTTGGTTGTTTGAGCATCTCAAGAACTTCTTCCTCACTTATTTCTGTTGGTGTGATGTCTTCCACCAAGACCTCTTTTTGTGGATCGTGTGTAGTGATAGTGAGGTCTGGAAGTGGTGTGTTTTGGATTTCTGGAATGTTTTGGCTTAGATCACTTGTGGTTGATGTTTCTTGATTTAACTCCATGTTCCTCTTGTGTTGTGATCTTGTTTGAACCATAAAAGAGCAAACTAGGATGTGTAAAATATCAAAGATGTGAAGATGAAAGGTGTATGATATATGGATGAGAGTGAAAGTTTTGAATTTGTATTGAAAATCTTGATGTGATGCTAGGTACTTTGGGTTTGCTTTGATTGATGTTTAGACTTTGAATTCTGTCTTTTGAATGTTGATGTTTGAGCAAGAGATATCCCCAAGATGTTTGGATGATGATCTAAAAAAGATAACTAATGCTCGTAAAGGATAGTTTGATTTAGAAGTGAGAATAGGATGTGTCTACTCACAAGCTAACCAAAAGATAATCCAAATTAGTGATGGGAGAAGGATGCATCTATCCACCATTAATTTGAACAAAGTGATAATTCAACTAAGCATGTGCAAAAGGATTCATTCACACACAATTGAGTTGAACAAGTTTGATGTTTGATGTTTGAAGAATTCAAAGTCTCATGTTTGAAAGGTTTTGATGTCTACCAAAGGAGCCTAGCATAGTTGTGTCAAGATTTTCTCAAAATGTTGGTGAGATGTTTATGGTTGATGATGTTTTTGATGGATGAATGTTTGTTTTGATCTTAGAATGACCCTAGTTTAGACTTTTGCTTAACAAGACCAAGGTATTGAAGAACGTGTTATGCCCTAAGCAAGGTATCCAATCCCTTGAAACAATCTTGGATTTTGTGTGTAGTAAAATGAATATAAAGTGGGGTTGTCTCTTGAAGCATGTCTATAGAAATTAGCCAACAACTTTTCTCTAAAATCATATAACCTTTTGAGTCTTTGTTGGTGTTGTTTTGGGCTAAGTTTCCTTTTCTTGGGTTTTTGTATCTTGATCTTGTGAGAAATCATTGAAAAGACATGTGTGGGGCTCAATTGCTTATCTTTGCTTTTAATGACTTCTTTTTACCAAATACACTTTCTTGATTATGTTTCAAACTAAAGATGTCCTATGTCAAAATTCCTTTTCTTCCCACAAAGTGTTGTGTGGGAGTTCCAAGAAATTGAGGCAAAGGGATTTCCTAGGTTAACCCTAGTTAGAGCAAATGACGATATAAATTCAAGTGATGAGAAACCTCTAAGGACATAATCCCAAGGGAAGGCAACAACACTTAAATTTGTCAAAAGGTATTTTCTCTATCAAAAGGGGTTTGAAATTTGCATGATCATGTTTAAGTGTTTGTTTGCAAAATGTTTTCGAATACCCACTGTGTTTTCAAACAAAGAAATAATTACAAGCCCTATGGATGTGATAGACAATGTTTGTTGAGTCCCCACTTGGACAAGTCCAGCCACGCCTACTTTTAGCGGATGGTTAGATGCTTGACCCAGGCTCCCCTCCCACGGCACTCACTTATCACGGGGCAGCCAAGCATCAACACCCATGAAACTCCCATGGCATGCTTTCCATCTCTACTAAAAGCCGTAAAATTGTGGGGCGGCTTCAGAACGACCGTTCTTGCACCAACAAACAGATTAAGGATTTTGGCAAATTCTAACACATAGGTTCTAGTAAGGACTTTCCGTTCGTAGGAGTTGACCCAACGTGGCAAGAGTCCCCTTTCGGATCCATCTTGTCGGAGCCAACCGCGTGATTATGGCGTTTAACCAAAATCCTCATTTATATCCGGCTGGAAATACTCTTGGCTTTAGAGAGTGTTACCGGTTGAGTAAAATAAACTGGGTGAGTACTTTTTTCCCCAAAGGAGGCCCTCTAAGATAAACAAAAGCGAGCAAAGACCTGTCAGAGTAACTTCGGTCGATCTTTGATGGCACAAGAAGCGAGAATGTGCGAAAATGCCCTACTCACACTCGCACAAGATGTTCAATTTTAAGCCCAAAATGAAGTGTTTCAAAGCAATAAAATGTATTTTGAGTATTTCTCTTGCACCCTAGATCGCACGAAGCGCAAGGGGAGAGGATACGTACTCAAAAGACAATCACACAAATCAAACACTTGTTCGTTTTACACCCTTCAAAGCAATTGTGAATTCGTTTTAAGCACCAAATGAAATATGAGGATTGCTTGTTCAATTTTTAACCCAAAACGAAATCTAGTAAGTGTGTTCTAAGGTTCGTTTTAAGCCCTTTGCAATGAAAATGAAATTGTTCGTTTTAGCCCCAATTGAAAACTAATGTTCTAAAACGAAAAGGAAAACAATTTCGTGTAGTGTTGATTAAACACTTAAAGTGTTAAAGAACACATTGTGTTTTCAAAAAAACATTTCCCTCCTTTCGTGAAGTAGTATTGATCAAACATTCAAAGTGTTAAAAAACACATTGTGTTTTCAAACAAGAATCCTCCTCCTTTCGTTTTCATTTGTTAGCCCTTTCTTTCGCCTTGCACCTTTTCGCCTTCGTTTGCTTTTTGTACCTATCAATCAAAAGGACAAATCATGCGAGATTTTAAAAACATTAAATGTCTTTTGATTATTAACTCCAAACAATAGCATGATATAAAAAGAAAACCAATGATAATAAAAGAAATATTTAAAAGTGACTTTTTGCTTTGATAGTAATGTCATTGAAAAAATATCACACTTGTTAGATCCATTTCTTCCCTTATCAATCAATCACAAAGAGTAAGTCTTTCACCATAAATTTCAAATTTAACTAGGGTCATAATGGTGAAAATGATTCATAATACAAAGCTCAATGGATTATATCAATGAAACAACTTAAAAAGTCTTTCAAAATGTTATCCCAAATTTTTCAAATGTTAGATCACAATGATTTGATAAATTTTGCAAGCTATAACATAAATGCATGAGTGCATGAGTCTTAACAACTTTACTCAAGCCCTACAAATTCATGATAACATCCTAAAGGTCATTATTGAACATCGCTGCCCCTCCACCTACTTCAACGTAAAAATCCTCACAAGATATCTCTGCAACACAAGTTTGTTCCACAGCCATACAAACGCCTTTAAAGAATAAAAATGATACAAAGTACTTTTGAAAGAGTGTGTAATAATTTTGCAATTAAGGCGTTGGCAGAACAACAAGACAAACTTTTAGAATTTTCAAATGAGTAGGTAGCAGTACATGATATTATTCTAAGCATGGACAAAGATATCAATCCTTTTCATGTGTCAACATCTTTTCAAGGAATCCAAAACCATGCAGCGTACAAAAGGAACAGCAGTGTGCGGTTTTTAAAGCTGAATGCAATTGTTATACACAAATTTCTGTCAAATAGATTTTATCTGCAGCAAGTAAAAAAGGGAACGCCATTTAATAGCAATAGGCAATGTTTTTAGTCACGATGTGGACAGGAGTTGAGCAACTTTCAATGATAATCATAGCACTATAAATGCAATAAACATTCAGAGGAATAGGTATACTTATGATGTTGGCATGGAGAAGGTATTTTCAGATTTCTAACGCAGTTCTGAAGCATAGCATTTAAAAAATGAAATAAATTGTGAAACTAACGCTCATGCAAACACCTATCGCCATTTACTTAAATGATACTTGCTTCTTTTTGGAGTACGCAGACACACAAGCTTATGATATTTAATGCATTACAGGATTTTTTTCAGCGCCTTAGCAAATTTGAAATAGAAAGTTAGAATTCTCATGATATTTAATGCGTTACAAAATTCTTTCCAGCGCCTCAGTAAATTTGAAATAGAAAGTGACACATTCTCAGTAGCTAAAACGGATTAATCAAAAGATAGGACCATCAGATCAAATCACATAAATTTAAGACAAGATTGAAAAGTCTTGTACAAATGAAGGACACCAGTTGACTCATTTCAGATTGCTTTAACTGCTATCGGTGTTATTTGTGCTTCTACTACGCCGCCTCTGCCAACCTTTCCATCATTCATATCTAACTTTTGTTTTATACATTGAATATGTCATACATGGGTGCTCTGACCGGTAACATAGCAGCACACAGGGATGTGACGCGGAGGAGCCTATAGACACCTTTTTCAATGACTTTTGATGTAAGCAGATAGCGCCAAAGCGCTTTATTTCAAAAGATTGTTTTTCTCAAAAGCCATTGGCAATGCTAGGTGTGAAGGCGCACTATTTTGGATAGTAGACATAAGTGGGTTTGCTCTATATCTGGTCAGGCAAAAGCGCACGGGATTTCCTGGTATCACAATTTTAAGCAATGGGTTCACTCAAGGCTGTTGCTGTTCTGACTGGCAAAGACGGTGTTTCCGGGGTCGCGCAACTCATTCAGAAGGATAAGCACTAAGAATGAATTTATTGCAAACGCGATTGGCAAGTGTAAAAAAGAAGAAAGGCATCGATTAAAGACTCCACATGCTTTCAACTTAATGAAATCTGTCAGTGCACAGCAGAAACAACACTATTTTGCATAAATGTGAACCTTACACCAAAGACCATGAACTCAAATGTGATGGCACAGGGTCGACACTAGTAGTCAGAAAAGGATTGCAAAAATCTCTAATAAAGTAATCATACAGACAGCAGCATTAAAAGCATCAATCTCTTTCATCCAACATTCAAGATTGTGAGTAGATATGCAAGTCATTCTGGACAGTGAAACTTTTGAAAGAAAGAGAGGCGCGCTATTAGTCATTTTTGAAAGATTCTCAGATCAATGTAAAGTGATGGCCACATATTGTTGACTAACCTCTTTATTGCAATGTCACAACTTTACCGTATTTGTCAAAACAGCTCTTTGAGTCCGCCCTGAAACACCATTAGAGGAACAAGATATACATATGACAGAAAAAAAATAAAAATTAAATTAATTGTAGTACCGATGGACTTATTTTGATGAGAGCAATATCATTTTTGAAAGCGTATATTTCCATTAGGCAGAAAAATTACCAGTATTTCGACCTCTTTCAATAACACAGTCAATTTGTAGAATCAATATTATTTATGTGAAAGGCATTCAAAATGCAGAATCATAGACAAAGCACGTGCTCAGCCTATCTTACATTAGTAAACCAAAAATATGGATCCTTAGCTAGCCGTAAATGGATCTACAGCATGTGTGAATAAAATAGTGGCTGATTGGATACTTTATAGAACCATGGGCTGAGAATTAGCAACCACAACAGGGCGTAAGGAAATTGGAAAGTGATATCTATTTCAATTTCAACATTATGACAAGCATTTATAACAATGATAGCTAATGGAATGGAAATCATAAAAAGAGTATATTAGGCCCTCCTTCTAGCGCCAAATGTGAGTACCTTTAAAAATCTGCAAACACTATACTCAAACAAGGGTTAGTATCAACAAATCCTTCAAGAATACCCCTATGAAATACATTGCAAATGTTCCAAAATGCCACAAAAGATAAAAGAAAACCAAATGCATAATGAAAACATTCAACAAATTACCTATTCCATAGTTGGATTGGTGTCACTTGTGCTAGTGACCCTTTCCCAATCCTTGATAAAAGCTCAAATTGAAAATGCTATGAAGATGGTGGAGTGATGATGAACAAGATTAAATCTCAAGTGAAGAGAGTAACCTTGCATGAAATTGTGAAGATTGTGAAGGATTTGCTTGAGGATGATGCACCTATTTAAAGATTTTCAAAATGTTGAATGTTGAAGAGGGACCAATGTGGGATCAAAAACAAGCCAATGAATTGAGGACACTTGTCACCATGTGATTGATGGATGTATGTGCAAGATTTGGGAAGAGTGCCCAAGAGGGGGAAATTTTGAATTCAAATTTGCAATAAATTTTGAGAGGGGGACAAGAAAGAAGAGCAATAAATGCCCTGTTTGACTTGTCATGTTGAGAGAAAATGAGATTTTAATAAATCAATAAAATTGATTTATTGTGCAAGTGGCTAGGTCTAGATAATGCAAGTGGGATGTGATTAGTATTAGATTAGGATTAGATGATGATCATGTTGATTTAATGTTGATTAGGTGATTTGACTTTTAGGACTTAAATACTTGATTTATTTAAATCAGAAAAGGATGGAAAATGATTTAAGATTTGATTTAAATGGCTTTTTGATTTATTTAATTAAATGGATAATGCAGGATGAAGGTTGAATGATAAGGATTTATTTGATAAATGAACTTATTTAATGAATGGATGAAAGTGATGAATTTTCCTAATGTAAGAGCTAATTTGACCGAATCTGATCGAATGCATAATGTGAATTTTGCATGTCTACAGGAACTCCGGTAAATCCAACTCAGAATGCCTACTCATCTTGTGAATCCTGCACCATCCATATAAGGTAGCTTCAATGAGGTATACTCCACTGGTTGTCTTCTCTAAACTAGCAGGCTGATCAAATGGGGTGGGAACACCTCCATTGTTGGGTCTTGTATTCCATGTTTGGTTCTACCTTTGTGAAATTCTCCTCTCAAAATTCTAGTTGGAGTTATGTCCTCACTCGTAATTCTACCCTGATGAGGTGCCTTCCTCATGGTTGTCCCTATTGTCTTAGTTGAGGTTGGCTTGGATGTTGCAGAGCTAAGTCATCTTCGTCGACATCTTCCTGATCATCTCCATTAATTCCTCTAACTAATTTTTCTCAACATTTCTTGGTTGTGGCATTTGATTCTGGAGGAAGACAAACTGTGCTACCAACTAGTTTTGCTGAGTGGGAAGGAATTTTGGCCCTTGTAGGTATGTTGGCACTTGTGACGACTACTCATAGGTCTACTATTACTGAGGTTGCAGGTAATGAGGCACAGGAGGGGCCTAGTTCATGGGCTTCCCTAGATGAGGCACTATGGGTAGTTGTGGCACTTGATTCATGAGGGATGCTTGGTGTTGCAAAGCTTGGGTGAGTCCTTGAATCTACATAGGATGGGTAGCCTGCCCCAAGGAAGGCAGCGAACCAAAGATGTTTTAACCCAGGTCAATGTTGGCAATAACTACCTCAACATAGGCATCTACTAATCTGGTAGGACCTAGTTGCATCCTCTTTACCAATGTAGTAGTGAGGTTGTCCAATGCTACATACTAAATTGGAAAGACTGTAGCATCATTGAGTGTGTACAGAGATTGTAACCTTGTATATGCTTGGTGGAATCGATCATTGAAGGAGATGATCGGCTCGTTAACTTCCCTACAAACAAACATGAATTGTCGATACAACTCTGAAGGGTTGATTGCTATCTTATACTTCTACAAGAAGGCATTCATTAAAAAGGCCCAAGATGTGATGGACCCTGTTGGTAAGTTGATATACCAACAACAGGCCTCTTCCCCCAAAGAATAAGGGAAAATCTTGCATGCTACGTCTTCATGATTAATCTGCATATCTTTCAATGTCACTTGGAAGATCTTAATGTGTTCTTTAGCTATCCTTTGTGGATCCTGAGGATTGAACTTCATGCAAAAAATCTTTGGGTTCTTAAGCATATCATGGTAATCGTTGAAGAACAGTGGGGAAGGATTATTTCCCATCCAAGCCATGAGGGGAGGTGGGGGTGGTATTTGTTGTTGAACAGTTACCTGGGGCTGCATAGGGGTAGCGAAAGTTGGGACTTCACCTTGGACTTGGAGGGCAGGGACCTGAGCAACACCACGACTGTGGGAAGCAAGCAACTAAACATCGGCTTGGGATGGATGAGGGGAAAAGGTAGAGATAGAAGACGATGAAGGAGCATTGGTCGAGTGAAAGGATGGAGGCGAAGATGAAGGTGAACCTAATGGAATGGAGGAAGAAGAAGAGGCTACGTCCCCTCTCTTAGTCTTTCTAGCCCTTGTAGGGGGTTGTAGTGCCTGAAATTCCCCTTTGTTGGGTATGAACATTAAAATTATGTGGAATCTCTCAGGGAAAAATGATCTGATTTGATCCAGCTTAACTCAATGCCCTCCTTCTAGCACTAGTTTTTTTGATGGGTTTTTTTGCACCTTCTCAACACAGGCAGTGCAAAGGTGCACTACCTCTCTTGAAAGGAAATCTCCAACAAAAATTTGCTAAAAATTACCCCAAGGTCTCTTAGGTGTCAAGTCATGACATGCATAGAATTTCTTAGTTGGTTCAATGTGATTTTGCTGGTAATCGCAAGGAAAACTTACGGAGTTAAGTTGGAGGAAAATTGGATCTTGAAATGGAGTTCTTAGGTTGGGAAACTTATTACATAATTGTTGTAGGTTCAAAACAATAGTCTAGAACTCCTATTTCGGCTTCAAAGATCCTTCCTAAAACTAAGTTCCACTTAACTAGATTACTTCACAGTCTTATGAAACTAGTGCAAGCTTCTAAGGATTGCAGATATTCAACCATTCATTCACCATAAGCATGAATAAAAGATAGAAATTCAGTGCAACTTTAAATTTATGCTGAAACTAACTTTATACAACCATTTACCATCAATAAACAACAAAAAGTATGGACAAGGAAGGTTGCCAACACACATCAGAATTCTTCAATATCAATGCACAACCTTAACTAATCTACTAAGAAGTTGTAAAACTTACAAACATCAAAGTAATTCTATTCAATTTAACTAACTATGGGAGAAGAACCATGTAACATGCAATTGGAACTCAAGAATCCACCAAAATCCAATGAGCTATTAAAATTCTAGCAGCATGTCTTTACAACAACTCAAGTCTCTCTTGAAAATGAGAGGACACCCCCTATTTATAGTTTCCAAAAAGAAAAATGAATGGCCAAGATTTAGTCTCATTGTGTGGCTAGGATTCACTACAAACTAGGGTTTCACCTACCCCCAAATATTTTACAATATAAAATTACATTTTGTCATTTAGTCTATTTTGTCCTTATGTGGCAACACTATAGCTTTTTTTTCCTTTGCTAATTTCCTTTTGTTGCTACTATTTTGTGAGGACCTCATCATCTATTATGGGATTCCCTTAATTCCTCTTCATGGTGGCGTATTCCACAAATATTTCAATCAAATCCTGGAGCTTGTTCCAATCTAATATATCTGACTGAATCACTTGAAATTCAACCTCCTTGATCTGCCAGTAAACATGTCGCAGTCCTTGTCATGCTTTTGTGTATTCTTTATCACTTGTTCGAATAGGGCACATGATTGTGCAACAAAACCCATAAAATATTGTGTAAGCATATCCGTGGTCCCATTCTCCATCTTCTTGTGAAAATATGGATTTATTTTCTCTAGGTCTAGCTCAATGACAGGCACATCAAAATATGTCATCAGCCTTAGATATTCTTCATTGATTTCCTTGACCCAATCGATATCGAGCTCCACTTCATGGAGCACTCATTCCAACACATCCTTTCTATGATCTAAGCCCAACTTCCATGTCTTAACAAGCCAATGGTCATCCTCCACCAAAGAAAATTCCTTCTCCCAGGATTTATCAAGTATCTTTAGAATAGCCTCAAGCTTGGGATATGTAATTTTGTATAGCTCTAGGAGGTCAGTGCAGAACCTCCTTATTCCCTCGAGTATCTTTTGCACCTCTAGGAACTTTTTTGTTGTCCTAACAACATGACCTATGACCATGTTTGCATTGTAGAGGACTTGTCAGAACAAATCATCTATGGCCTTTGTACAATTCTTTCTTTTCTCCAATTTGTCAATATGGTCCTTGGAAATCAGTTCTTGCAGTGTCGAGGACATGGTAGGGAGCTCTTCAATGGATGACCACTGTTGAATGTATGTTGTTAATTTAGCCACCTACACTTTTAACTCCTCCTTGGAAGTCTTATCTTTGTGCATTTGGTGAACAATGGTGGTGATGGATCCCTGAAGATGGTTGATCTTTTGTTCTCTTGTTCATGTTCCTAAATCAAGGGTGGAGATATATTAACTTACCCCTTCTCCCATCACTGGGGTGGCTATCTACACTGTCCTAGATCTGGACACATCCATTGTCAGATGGGATCTGACCTTTGGCTTCTTCTCCTTCTTTGTGCTTATTTGGGCCCAAGCCAAGATGGCCCCTAGCCTTGCCTTTGGATCCATTGGGGTTGGGGATTTCTTCTCTAGTTGTTTCTCGATCCATTCGAGCATCTGAGATTCCCCTTTTGGTGATTCATGATCACCCTATTCTTCATGGGTGCATTGGATTTCTATCCCTTTTTCACCTGAAGCCACTAGTTTTTCTTTTCTTCTTCTTCTTCTTCTTCATTAGAATCTCGGATGAAGACAGTTTCCTTTTGTGGGGATTCAATGGTTGTGTGTTCTTTGGGGCTCTCCTCCCCCTCAGTAGCTTTATCTTCTTCTTCCTGATCATGCCCATGTTTTTCATGATGTTCCACTTCGAGGCTCTCTTGGGCTTCAGCCTCCTCCTCAGGCTTATCTTCTTCTTTCTTTTCCTCTTCTTCACGCTGAGGAGGCTTTCCTTTATCATGATTGGGGCTTTTATCTTGTTCCCTAGTTGGAGGCTCAATGTCCTCCTCTATTTCCTCTTCTGCATTCATCTCCTTGTCAAAGGGTTTCCTCTCTACTTCTATATTTTTGAGTTGTTGGGCCAACTCTTCTTCAAGTTCTAAGTCAAAGGTTTCCACAATATACTTGGTACCTGTCTCTTTAGTGTCTTCCTCAGATGATTTCACTTCTTCCTCCTCTCCTTTGCACACCACTTTATCAATTACTAGGTGCTAGTACTCATGATGCTCATGGTAATCATCTGCTTCTTCTTTTATTTCTTTGGTAGCCTCCCTTTCTTGTCTCTCCATCTCATCAGATATCTGCATGGTTGCCTTCATTTCTAGTGGTTTGGTTGGAGGAGGATGGATAGGGAGGTTTGCAACAATTTGTGCCAAGGAATCTTGTATTTTTGTGTTCATTAATACACTAGACAACTTCATTGGGATATTTTGCATGTGGTGAGTGAAGGCCTCAGGGAGTGAGAGAGTAGGAATTGGCATTGTTGTTGTAGCTAGTGGAAGAGATGATGATAGAGACATAGAGGAAGAGGAGAGTGGAGAGGTAGTGGCAGAGGAGGAGTCTATTACCATGACTTGCACAATGGGTGGGGTGGAAGCAAGGTGGACCGAGATATCCACCGTGGGTGGAGAAGTTGCAACCATTGTCTAAGAAGTAGGCAGAGGGGTAGTAGTGGTGGCAACTTCAACATCAGCGGTGACTGCAAGAGTGGAGGCAGTAGGTGGGGACTTTGGTTGCTGGGCCTCATGTTCTTCTCCCTCATGGAGCGGGTCCTCCTAAATGGTGGGAATTTTGGTAAAACCACCTGATGTCTTTGGCTTCTTGGAGGGTCCATCCTCCGAGGCTTTTCTTGAATACACCCTAGGTTTAGGCTGCCTTTCAACTATCTCTTTTCTCTTTCTTAACTTGGTGGAAGGATGAGATTTTGAAGTTTCTCCAAATGGAGTAGTAGCTGTCCCACTATCGGTCTCGCTTCCCAGCTCATCCTTGAGCTCATCATAGGTCAGAGTGACTCCTTGTAGCTTCAATTGGGCAATCTACCTGTTGATCCATTCTTTTGTTCTTTCCTTGATCAACTTTGTCAAAATATCGAGGTCATTGACATCTTCTTCATTCCAGTCAATTAATGGTAGTTGAAGGTTGGCAACTACATCGTATCCAGGATCAATCACTGTATTTTCATCCTCCACTATCTGATATGGCACCGGGAACAAGTTGAGCTTCTTAACAAATTACACCATCATGCACATGTAATGCCTCATTTTCACTTCTTTATCATCCCCGCAATTGGCCCAAAAGTGTTCAACATCATGTGCGTTGGCATGTTCCAACCCAACCATCTTCCTGACCTTACCGTATGTATTCATCCATGGTCGGGCAGTGTGGAACTCTGGTTATATTTTGTAAGCTCTTTATCAGAATAGTCTGCACACTGGGATGTGTGAAGCTCATACATTCCTTGTCCAAAGGAAAGGGGATAGGGAATCCCCACTCGATGCTTGTCGCTTAGGAGGGTTGTGCATGCTGCAGTTGTCGGGAGAGCTCAAGCAATATTATCCAGTCATTTGGGTACCGAGGTAGCTTGTATGGTTTCTCTGAGAAACCCTCGACTCAAATGTAGGTAAACTTTGGGAATTGTATGAACAAGAAGCTGAATAGATGGATGTAAGCATTTGAACCGTGGGTGACTCTCCTTTCAAAATCACCACCAAGCAGTATGATAATATGGCCTATGAAGGCGTCATTAACTCTATAGTAATCTCTCTTGAAATTTCTATATTGGAGTTGGGGATACTTATCATATACCTTTGACTCCCTGCCCCAAGTCTCACTTGGAGCTAAAAACAATCCTTGGTATTGCATCTGGTTTGCTAGTAGATAGACCTAGTAGGATGTCATGTAAAATTGTTGAGTTTTTTTCATTGTCACAAATTTCTCATGTAAGAAATTACTGATCATTCCTGCCCAATAGAATTTGGCCTCGCCCCGAAGGATTTCCTCCATAACTTGTACAACATCCATTCCTAAAAGTAGGTTGCGGTCAGAAGGCCCATAACTCTGCTCAATAGGGTTGCCAAGTCATGGTAATCCTCATAGAAGTCGCTGTGGAAGAGTTCTTGGGGTACTTTAGCTACACTACCCCTCTTTTCTTTTAGCCAATACTGATTAATGATATTTTTGCATTTGAGGGGGTCTTGTTCCTACATCTGCTTACCATATTCTTTGGGTGTTTCCTCCATCTCAGTGAAGGTAGGGATGTGTAAGGTATTCCCTATTGATTTGGTAGATATGTCTACTAATACATTTCCATCTCTGTCTACTATTCTTTTTGTGTTCTCTTGATATGGCTCCCTGCAAGCCATCACAAGCTCAGGAGCAATGAGGGTGGGTGAAAAAATAATGGCCTTGGCCAATCCACTGCTTCTAATCTTTTTGGCATTTTTTGTTGTAGGGTTAATCTAGACCCTTTGCTTGAATTCATCAAAATCTATGTGTCACATATTAGTGTATGAGATCTCCCTCCAATTTGTGGTGACTTTGTGGTTAAGGGGCTCCCATTGGAATTTTTATTTCATCTCGTCTTTATCCTCTTTTCCTCTAGGTACATTAGTTGACTTCTTTCCCTTTTCTTTCTCCATGGCCACCTCTAAAGATCCTGCACTTGGTTCCATATATCCTACACACGAGAGAGCAATAAACACATTCGAGCATGAAACAAAAGGAAAGTTAGCCAAAATATTGCAAAATGATGTTACATTAGATAATCCATCACTTAAAGATCCTAACATCTCCTTTAGATCAACATTAGCCTCTTGCTGGAGGAAGTTATGACAATGTGGGCCCAAGAGTTCAGGCTTCTCTATGTTGGTGGCTATTTTGGAGGCAATTGTAGGAGGGACATGAATCAGGGCACAATGGCCCAGATGTCCCAACCTGCATTAAGATTTAGGTATGAGGTGGGGTCCACTGGGGAGGTCAATCCATTTTGGAATGTGGGTCAAAATTATTTTGATGATTTTGAGGTGTTAAGGTTATCTTTTAGTCATGCAGGCCCAAGGAGGGAAGAAGCAGGAGGTGGCTTGGCTATTTGAGGGCCTTCCATTGAAACAATGCTAGCAAGGTGGCATTCCGCATGTAGCATTCTACCATGCAAGACCCGCAACTTCAGAGGGAGGTGGGTGCTCCATTGTCAAAGTTTGGATCACTCCAAAGGATGCAGACCAAAAGGTGTGGGTGGATGGTGGGTCACAACCATTTGGAATGACGAAGGCCAGACAGAGGTCCGACGTAGGAGGCCTGCATCATCAGCCCCATAAAGGGATTGGGAATTCACTTTGCTTATCATTAGTTAGGAGGCAACAAAAGGTTCGAGCTTCGTGTAGCGGGGCGACGGAGGCGCGCGGTCATTCTAGAACAGTGGGAGAAAGATGGAAGTCTGTGAACAATGGCCCGCAAGAGGTGAACCACCTAAGGCTTAACACTTGTCTATTTTTGTTATGAGTTTGGATGGATGTGGTGGGTTTGGGACCCACAGTAAGGAAGGCTTGCATGCAAAGGCCATTTGGAATGGTGGATAGGCTATGACAGCTCATTGATGGAAGTCCACGAGGCAAAGCCTGTAATGAAACCCAGAATTAATCATTTAAGGTGCAAAGGAGACTGGCCGACAGAGGTGAGGTTGGGAGCTGTTGGTTGGGTGGATGCTAAGGTTTTTCCATTTTGAGTAGTCATTTGTGCATCAACAAAATACTAGCAAAGGTTCGCGGAGAATGATACACATCATCTTGATTGCCTTGTTTTGATTTGGATGGCAGGCTGAACAGTGAGGTTTGACATGTTGAGAGATGGGGCATGAAATCTATTTGAAATGGAAATGCCAAGACAAAATTCACAAGTGGAAGGCAGTAGGGAGGAACTCGCGATGAGCCCATGTTTAGGTATTTTCCAAATTTGAGTTTGATGGGCAATCAATGGGGCAGGGTCTGTATGTCGGGATGTCATGGTTGGATAGCCATTTTGGATGATGAAGTTTGAAAGGAACTTCATAGGTGGAAGCTCACAGATGTGGACATGACAGGGTTGATGGACCCTTGTTTCGAGCTCATGAATGTTAGTAAGTCCAAAATAGCCAAATTATGGGGGCTTCCCGCCAGGGCGGACCTGGTGAGGGTGATTGTCGTTTCGAGTTTTAAACATGTTTTCAAAGGGTGGAAATGGCAGTGTCATGGGAATGGGCCCACAAAGCATGAGTGCCTTGGTTGAAGAATGACCATGGGAAACTCTAGTTCTGCAAGTAGCCTATGGGGCAATTTTGAAGTTTCTCAAAAATTTTCCATATGGGTTTTGGTCTTTGACGTCTGTTCTACTTGATTCTTTAATCTTTATTTTAAAGATTTAATAATTTTTTACCAAAATCAAATAAAACTTAATTCTTGTCCTATGGTAGAAAACCTACATGTGATACCTGAGGAAGGAGTCTGAGCAAACAAATGGCAGAAGCTTTGAAGCGTTGACGAAACTCGGCAGGCACGAAGGCGGTGCTTGCAGGGCTCTCTGACTCACTCTAAACAACTAAAAAGTGAAAATGAAAGCTCAAAGTGAGATATTTATAGAAATTACTTCATTTAATCCCCCCCATAAATGTGGGTACGAAGGCGCTCGAGGTTGGTGAACGGGCAGCAATTTGAAAACAACGACGGGAGCGGCAAAGTCGTCTAGGCAGACGGTGGTCAGAGATTCGCCGCTTAAGCGATCGGCAATGAAAATGACAACGAAAGGTGTGGGTCCCACTATGTAGAAGGACACCATAAAAAGGTCGTTCGGAATGACCAGGAGGATAAGGAATTACACACGAAGTGGCCTGCAGGGGCAAACCCGCATGGCTCCAAGGATGCCAGTTCTGAGGAATGAAGGAAAACAATTAAGGGAGTTCCACAAAGGCCTAAAGCCTTGAAAATTTGAGGGTAACAAGACATGGTCACTTCAAGATGATTCCTCTAAGATTCTCTGACCACTTAGGACACAAAATAGGGGCACACAAAATGAGACAGCAACAAAAGCGTCCTGACAAAACAAAGAGAAAGAGAGGGTCCCGATTCCGAACAGGGTGTGTGTGCTATGGGCACAACAATGTCTAACAAAAAATCATAGTAAGAAACCTATGCCTAGTTCTCAACCGAATCAAACATAAATTGTATAACATTAACTATTTTACTTTGTTGCAGCCATAATCGTAGAATGAAAGCCATAAATAAGACAATCTTGGTTTGATCACCAACCCAAAAAGGTAAACTTACAAAACACCAAAATTCACAGTTACAAACTGATGAAAAACCATAACCAAAAAATGCAAACATTATACCAAACAATATTTGATTTCACAAACAATATAGGCTTCCCTTAACAACACCTTATCAAATTTTCAAACACCCAACAATACCTTATCACAAATCAAACAAAATAGCCTGCCAAAGACCACAACCCACAAATGAAACAAAATTGCAGAGGTTTTTTCTGATATGCACCTCTTCCCATTTGCTTCAAGAAAAGTTCTTCCCACTGGCTTCCTCTACGCTGCCTTGTTTCTCAAAGTCTTCAAGAAATTGCATAGCCTAATTAGTTTTATTCCATTACAAACATAGCTAGGAAATGGAAGCCTTAAAGAGAAACCCATTCAAAACCATAGCCACACAATGTGAGCCTTGAATGAAACAATATTTGTTTCCACAAACAATATACTTTTTTCTCAACAAAACCTTATCGAAATTTGAAACAATCAACAATACCTTATCGCAAATTGAACAATATAGGTTGCCACAAACTGTGAACCAAAAATGAAACAATATTGTAGAGTGTTTTTCGATATGCACTTCTTTCTACTTGATTCAAACACACCTCTTCCTACTAGATTTCCTGTGCAAAATGGGAAAAAAATATCACAGGCGACACTTTTCTTTTTCTTTTGCAACCATTCCCCCATTGAAAAAAGCACAAAATAGCCAGTTTCCACCTTTGCAGAAGTTTCATAAGGCTTTATCAGACTTTCACCCTCATAGAAGCTTGCCCTCCTTGCTCACCACTTTGATAGCAGGTATTGCAATAGAATAATACCCAATAATACCTTATTCAAATATAGCCTTTTCAAGAATTCTTTTGTGAAAATGAAACAATGTAGGCTAAGCCAGAGAACAATAATTAACAATGCTTGATGGAGTCAAACATAAAACCCATGTAGAATAATAGCCACTAAACACCAACCATAAATGAAACAATATTGCTTTTAACAAACAATATATGCATTTCTCAACAATGCCTTGATGAAAATTCAAACAATATGTAGCCTTTTCAACAACACTTTATTGAAAATGAGACAATATACCCCAAGCTAGATAGTTGTTGGAAAGAGACACTGCACAAGTCATCTGGTGTTGTCATTGATGGAAACCCTAGTTATTAATCCCATCTACACCTCAGTATTTGCTTATACCGGAAGTTAGATTGAAGATATGTGTTAACTATCAGAGCTAAAACAGGGCATCCGACAGAGTTGTGTACATTGAATAATATGTAGTTTCCTGTTATCATTTTATGTTGTGGATCTTAGGGAAGGTCCTTTGATCTATGAACTATCTTATCTGTGAATCATAGGGCTTCACATTGATTGGTGTGCAAGTTAGAAGAATCCAGTTTATTGATTTTTAGTCTAACAGTGCAAAAAGGCCGACTAGATGAGTGTAGTTTGTTGTGGATATTTGAAGCATAATTATTTAAGGTGTTTTGTGTTTGAGACATGTTTTTTTGGGTCCTTACTATGTTTTGGCCAACATTTTTTGGTCTGCATTGATAATTGTTTATGGATTGGGCCGATAGTTTGTACACATTTCATATTTTGTTAAAGCCGATATGCAGTTGTTCTAATCTCTAGTTGTGGATATATATAATCGTGTGCCATAGAAAAATGGTCCCTTTTCATTTTCATGGAATTTTAGGTCTTTTTTCATGGTGTTTGTCTATTTTGCTTTGATTTTATGTTGCAACATGGCTTGAACATGCATATTTAGGTACTAAAATTCAAATAACGATGTCTTGTGAAGGTGTTGTGAAGTGTTGTAAGACATTTCTACATTCTTCTAGATTCTATTAGTTACAATTCACCTAAAAATCACCTTTTTATTCATCAAAAAGTCCTATTTTTAAGTGTTGTAAAGTCTTGTAACAAGATTTCATGCTTTTCTAGGCACATCTTCACTATTTATCCCTTTTTCATGCTTTATTTGGCCCCTTTATGCTCTCATATGCTTAATTAAGTGTATTTATGAGTATTATCCCAACAAAAAATATTAAATACAACATATTTCCTGACACACATTTTTAGGTCCTAGGTGGGACCCATTCACCATGGGTGGCGAATGAGTCCCCCTTGGCCCCAAATTCATTTTTTTTAAATTTCCTTTCAGGATTTTATTCAAAAACACTTGATGTCACCTTGTGATGAGGTATGAATGGGTAACTAAGGAACAAGTGTGTATAAATAAGTGATTTTCACCTCATTTCAACAGCCATTCATCAAGTTCACTTATTCACCTATTCATTCAAGCATTCAAGCATTTTACATCTTTTCAAGCACTATTCAAGAACTTTGAAGCAACCATTAACATTAATTCAAACTTGCATCATCAAGGGTTTGGTAAGTTGATAGCATTTGTATGTTGTTAGTTTATCATTCCTTTTCATTTCATAATTTTATTAAGGGTTTGATTACCAAACGTGGGGTTTGACCAAGGCAAACCCCTATTCACTAACTTTAAACCATTTTTCCCCTATTGCATGTTTGTTTGCAACATTTTGTGTGCAGATTTGACAAGATTTTTGGTGTTGAAGATTGGTTTACAAGTCAAATAGGTTCTTGAAGTCAACTCAAGTCTATTTCAAGCTTGGAGAAGGTTTGCTATCTGTTTCCTACAAAATTGACTTTGGCAACCCGACAAGCAGTGATTTCCAGATCTAGTGTTGCAGAGTTGTCTCCTCATTTTTTAGAAATTCAGGAGAGGACTGATTCACCACCTATGGTGAATGAGTCCCACCTTAGGATTGAAAAACTGAATTCTATCAGATTCCATATCCCGACAGATAAAAACTTGTTTCTGACAGTTTTTCACCAGGAGGAGGACTGATTCGCCACCCTGGGCAAATGAGTCCCACTATGAAAAATAAATGATTTTAGCCAACATCCACAACATTCCAGATTCATCATAATTCACCCAGGTGCACTTTGATTTAACTCATTTCTTTTTGTTCTGCATATTTTCTTCATTTACTTCACTGTTTGCATATCATAATGTGTTTTCAAACATAGCTTTAATTTCACTTTTTCATTCATTTTCATGCATTTAAATCAGTCAATTACATTTAATTAACTTCATTTGGCTTAGAAAACATCACACATAAGATAATTTGAATGAACTAGTTTGCATTTTTGGCCCTACCTCTCTCCTTTTAGGTGAAAAACCCTAGAAGAGCCAGAGTTGTCCATAGGAGCCAAAAATCAACGGTTCATTTTTGTGAACCCGAATTTTGAGAACTTTGCATTTTTGATTTCATTCACTTATGGGTATGTGCAGGATCATCATGGAAAAAATAGGTCCTTAAGTGGTGGAAAATTCAAAAAAATTAGAGTTAGGCAACTTGACGTAAAAATTTGAATAAGTTATCTATATTATTTGAAAAATATGTAAGAATAGAATTTGTAGAAAATTGAATGTAGTTTCTAAACTACTAGGTTTATTTAAAAAAAAAAAATCTATTTGGTGAAAATTTGAAATTTCAATGTAGTAGTACTTAAATTTTAGGGAAAAATAAGTAGGTGTCTGTCTGACAACCCTAACCACAATAAAATGATAATATTTTTTAAAAAATATTTTAGATATAAGTAGAGGATTCATGTTCGATGTGATGCATATTTTTTGTAATTTTTTTCCAAGTAAATAATTAATTATGATTTTTTTATTACAACTTTTAAAAATATAAAACTCATATGTCCGACCACCTTAACTTTGTCAAACTTCATGAAATTCAATTTTTAATCCTATAGTATGGGAAGCATAGAATGTGATGCATGTTTCAGATTCAAAAAGTGATACCATTTGAAAGCTATAAATGTTTTTCAATCAACCTATTGATTAGGACTTTAGTCATAATTCAAATAGAAAATGAATAATAATTATTTATTAAATTCAAAGTAAAGCATAATTTATATTGGTGGAAAGCTGAGAATCTCCTTTAAAAACCCTTTTCTTTTCATCAATTTTGGGTAAACAAAAAATTCGTCAGCCACATACCCTACACATACCCATCATGATCCTGCACATACCCCTATTGCACCCTAGTTTACATTTTTATTAATATTCAATTAGTACATTGTTTTGTTTTTGCATTCTAGGAATTTTAATCTTGCATTAGTGAAAGCTTCATTTAGATTTCATTTTTGCATCACATCTCATTGAAAAAAGTAAAAATCTTCATTTTGCATCCTTGCTTACATTTTGTAGAGCATTAAAATCATCTTAATTTTTTTGAAAAACACACAAAAACATCATACTGGGACTCATTCGCCACCCAAGGCAAATTAGTCGCTCTGCACTTTTTACACAACATTTATGGCACCTTTTTCACATTTTTTTGCATTACTGTTTCCTATTTCTACATTATGTTTTACTTTCCTGAATTTCTGTTTTTCCTCATTTATTGCATCTTAGTTTATTTGCATCATGGTATTTTCTTTCAACATGTTTTGGAATTCATTAAAATAATTGGTATACATGTCCAATTGTGCCTTTTGTCTGTGACCCTAATGAACTTGAACACCCTCATGCTCCTTCAAATCCTCATGTTTATCCTCCACATGAAGTAGACATCATTGGAGAAGATGATGCTAGCATGAATAAGTTCTACAATGATTGCCTTGATAACATAGAAGCAAATGTATCCTTTTATCCCTCCATGAGGTCACAAGTCCTTCCCACTGTTACACCTCCTAATAAATTTGCATAATTACATCCTGAAGTCAATAGAACCTAAGGTTCCTCCCTCAGGTGGACCTAGTTCCTTTCACAAATCACATTCACAACCCTTTTACGATCACAAAGTCACAAACACTCCTATCAACCTTGAATAAACATATGGTAAAGGATTCACTATCTTAAGTAAACAAAGTTTTGACACAAAACATGAACATGAAATCCATCAACTTCTTGAACAACAATCAACCAAAGCACACACAATAGGACTAGGATATCAAGATCCTTCTCATCCTGATAGACATCCTCTTCAACCTAGGAGAATTTGAGATGCTAGTATAGTGATCTTGGATGCTCCTCCTAACTTCAACATTCTCCTTCCATGTGAACAACCATTATATCCTTGTAATGACAAGGATGTTAGGATCCCTATGGGTCCTCTTCCTCCTATTCATGAACAAGGTGAATCTAGCAAGCAAAAATGACCTTACAAACTCAAGAAAATCAAGTTTCCCACACACCCTCCACCAGAATGTGAAAGGAGACTTCAACTACTCTTCAACAAAGGTCTTATACTTTTACCACCTATTAATAGGTTGGTTATTCATCCTAAATATTCTAACATACCATTTTGCAAATATCATCGCATCCTTGGACATCGAACTAAAGAATGTCAGACATTGAGGAAATACTGGATAAGTATCACTTCACTAATACCGATTGTTTCCCCGTCATACCTTAAAACAACCAAATCCCCTCATCATGACATAGTTGTAGAATTCCCTATTCTCACTATTGCTTGATCCTTTCCCATCACCCACTTTGGCTCATTCTTTCCTTTACACATTGTGGAGGGAAAGACATTGTTAGCCTTGTCCTTGTAATGCACTTGTCTTTGTCTCTTAACTATGTTATCCCTTTTCCGCTTATCTATTTAAGATTGATAAACCAATAAATTAGTTAATGGTTGACCTACATTTTCATTACTTATCCCTTTGTCCTTTTTATATTTTCATGTGTGTACTGTGTTTCCCTCGTATCGTGTTTTTGTTGTTTCATCTCTTTGTACACTTCTTTTATTTGTATCTCTATTCTTCTATTCATCGTGCATTGTCTTTTTCGCTTTTTTTTTGTGCTCTCCTTTTGGGGATGATGCAAAGTGTAGAGACACCCTATGTCTCTTCCATGTTGACCCACAAGGTCATTATCTTTTTCTCTTTCTATTTTTTTTTCTCCTTTTGGGGATGACGCAAGGCATCAAGATTGAAATGTCTCCTTCATGTTGACCCAAAATATTTTTCATTTTATTTCGCCTTTTTCATTTTCCTTTGTTTCACTTGTGTTTTCCTTTTGGGGATGATGCAAAGTGTCGAGACCGCAACGTCTCTTCCATGTTGACCCAAAATGGAATTTTCCTTTTCCTTCATTTTCTCTCTCTTTGTGTCATTCTTCCAGTTCTATGTGCTTTGGGGAATGATGATAGTTCCATGCTCTTTCATAAAAAAAATTGCAGCAATGAACATACTGACCCAAAATCCATAGATCCCTTGTGTTTGGAGTGCTCTTTTCTGGGGAGTAACTCCCTTTCTTTGTTTTTCATTTTTCCTTGACATGACGCAACCTAACTTTGAAACATATGACTTGGCATAGGGATTTCTAGGTTGGCTCTCATGTCTTGTTTTCTTTTTGCATATTCTTTTCTTCTCTACTTTAAAGTAATTTCTCACAGAATGATGTCTAGTAGTTCCGTTAAAGTGGGGGCATACATTACCATTATTTCATTTGAATTTTTGGTTCTTAGTGTAGCCTTGTTGTTTGTATGATGCATTTGTTACTTTTTGGATGAAATTGGGTGTGAAGTCCTTCATAAGTGTGATCTTTCTCAGCATATTACATTCCTCTTGGCAGCCTGATGTGACACACTGCATCCCTTCAGTTGTGAATATACTATTCTTTGATTGGTCCTCTCTTGGAGACATTAGACACAATGTTCCCTAAGTGATTGACCTTGCATGAAATAAACAAGACTCCTTTGAACATCCTTTACATTTTACATTCTTGCATTTCACATTTTTGCATTTTTTCCACCTTGCATAACGCAACTTGCATGACTGTGGTACTTTGTATTTTTGTTCATGAACATTTTTCCTTGTGGCATCTTGTTAAAGTTATCAATGACTATTAATTTAATATGTTTGAGTGGGAAGCCCACCTAGTGGTATGACTTTTCCCCATAGCCACCTTTGTGTTTATGAGTGCATAACAACTAGTGTATGTATCTTACCTTTTTGGGCCTTCTCACCTCATGTACAACTAGTTTTGTGGCTCCAGAGTGAGTAGATTTGGGCCTTCTCACCCTATGGACAACCTGATGTTCCATGGCCCTAGAGTGAGTACACATTCTCTTTTTCAAACAATCAACCTAGATCTAATCCGCAACTAATTGGATTGATGATCAAAGCTTCATCCAATTCATCTCAACACTTGTGTGTTCCTTTGTTCTTATGTCTAGTTTGACATGGGATCTTCATCTTGGGGGCTTGATCATCCCTCTTGATCGTTGTCATTCCATCTTGTTAGCATAAGTGCATTTGAACCCTCCCCTCGATGTTCATGGCTACTTTAGTATGAGTTTGAAGCAAGTTCATCCTCTCACTAAAGTGGGGGCTAAATGTGTCGTAGAAAAATGGCCCCTTGTCATTTTCATGGCCTTTTAGGTCTTGTTTCATGGTGTTTGTCTATTTTTCTTTGATTTTATGTTGCAACATGGCTTGAACATGGATATTTAGGTACTAGAATTCAAATAACGATGTCTTGTGAAGGTGTTGTGAAGTGTTGTAAGACATTTCTACATTCTTCTAGAATCTATTAATTACAATTCACCCTAAAATCACCTTTTTATTCAACAACAAGTCCTATTTTGAAGTGTTGTAAAGTCTTGTAACAAGATTTCATGCTTTTCTAAGCACATCTTCAATCTTTATCCATTTTTCATGCTTTATTTGGCCCCTTTATGCTCTCATATGCTTAATTAAGTGTATTTTTGAGTATTATCCCAACAAACAACATTAAATACATCATATTTCTTGACACACTTTTTTAGGTCCTAGGTGGGACCCATTTGCCATGGGTGGCAAATGACTCCCCCTTGGCCCCAAATTCAATTTTTTATAAATTTCCTTTCGATATTTTATTCAAAAATACTTGATGTTGGCCTGTGATGAGGTATGAATGGGTAACTAAGGCACAAGTGTGTATAAATAAGTGATTTTCACCTCATTTCAAAAACCATTCATCAAGTTCACTTATTCACCTATTCATTCAAGCATTCAAGCACTTTGAAGTAGTCATTGACATTACTTCAGACTTGTATCATCAAGGGTTTTGTAAGTTTATAGCATTTGCATGTTGTTAGTTTATCATTCCTTTGCATTTCATAATTTTATTAAGGGTTTGATTACCAAAAGTGGGGTTTGACCAAGGAAAACCCCTATTCACTAACCTTAAACTATTTTACCCCTATTGCATGTTTTTTGTAGCATTTTGTGTGCACATTTGACAAGCTTTTTGGTGTTGAAGATTGGTTTACAAGTCAACTAGTTGCTTCAAGTCAACTCAAGTCTATTTCAAGCTTAGAGAAGGTTTTATGTCTATTTCCTGCAAAATTGACTTCGGCAACCTGACAAGCAATGATTTCTAGATCTGGTGTTACAAAGTTGTCTCCTTATTTTTCAACAATTTGGGAGAGGACTAATTCACCACTTGTGGAAAATGAGTCCCACCTGAGGACTAAAAATTTGTATTTTGTCAGATTCTGGATCCCGACAGACAAAAACTTCTTTCCAACAGTTTCTCACCAGGAGAAGGACTCATTCACCTAGGGTGGGACTGAAAAATCTGAATTTTGCAAGATTCTGGATCCCGACAAACAGAAACTTGTTTCCAACAATTTTTCACCAGGAGGAGGACTAATTCGCCACCCTGGGCGAATGAGTCCCATTGTGAAAAATCAATGTTTTCAGCCAGCATCCATAATATTCCAGATTCATCATAATTCACCTAGGTGCACTCTAATTTAACTCATTTCTTTCTATTCTGCATATTTTCTTCATTTACTTCATTGTTTGCATATCACAATATTTTTTCAAACATAGCTTTAATTTAACTTTTGCATTCATTTTCATGCATTGAAATCAGTCAATTGCATTTAGTTAACTTCATTATCACACAAAACATAATTTGAATGAACCATTAGAATTTTTGCTCCTATCTCTCTCCTTTTAGGTGAAAAACCCTAGAAGAGCAAGAGTTGTCCATAGGAGCCAAAAATCAATGGTTCAAATCGATTATTCATATCATTTTGATATATGATGTGAGAGTTACAATGATTATAGATTGATTGTGTGTAGTTTCACTTGAGCAGAACAAAGATTGGTGATTCGAATTAAAGCAAATAGAGTTTCAAGTGCAGAATCAAACAAAATGTGAAGAATGTGGTCAATGTGCTTAATCAGAACTATAATCAGGCATTAGCAAATGCTATCGCATAGTTCATCCACTACAGTTGTCTATGAATGTGACTATAAGATAGTGAGTCTTCTTTTGGGCAGTAATCATTTTGTATTTGAGCAGTGAGCTCTAGGCAATGTGCCAAAATGCTTGTGCATTCCCCATTTGATTCCCCATTTGTAATACTTTTAACAGAGTATAATCTTGTGGATTAACCTCCACCGTGTTTTTTCCCCTATCAGGGTTTCCACGTAAAAATCCTTGTGTTATGGTGTTGTGGTTGATTTCCTTGTGTTCTTGCATCTTTCTTTTGGTTCAAAGCTATAAGTGGTTTAAAGATCAAGTTAATAAAGTTAAATTTTGTAGAACACTGATTCACCCCCCCTCTTAGTGTTCCTTGATTCCAACAATTGGCATCAGATCCTAGTTCCTCGGAAGAAGTTTAATAGCTTGGGGAAGATACAAGAAGGTGATTCAATGGATTATGGCAGTCTTCATCAACAACTTTTGGTGGCACTAGAAGATCTTGATCAGTCCAAATTTGAAGTCTAGGAATTGCAAGCAAGCTTCATGAATGTTGAAATATTCATTCAATCATTGAAAGATCAAATCAATAAGTCCAGGGAAAAGAGAAAGGATCTTTGTGATCAACTCAAGCAGAAAGAGAGTAAAAGCATGGAAGATGAACACCTAAGTCAAGCCTTGAAGGAAAAGATAGAAGAATGTGAATAGCTCACTAGAGATAACATTTTCCTAAAGCATGAGATGGAATCTATTGTGATGAGGATGACCAAGGAGTTTGAAGAGAAAAATAAGAATAAAGAGAATCTTACTCAGTCCTTGAAAGAAAGATCTGATGAATGTGGCAGAATTAATGGTGGATTCAATTAGCTGGAGCTTGAATTGCAACAATCCAAAAACAATGAAGAAGAGCTTGAAAGACAGATTGTTATTCTTAGGGATGAACTTGCTACTACAAATGAATACAAGGAGAAGTTCAATATTAACTCAGCTAAGCTTGATGAACTGATTCAAATTCAGAAGATTGGAAGTAACAAGCAAGGTCTTGGATATGAGAAAGGAGAAAGCTTCGGATCTAGTCAAAGGAAATTTTAGCTAGGAAATCAGATGAGCAAAGTTATCAGTAAGACAACCCAATGCTCAAAATTTCAATGGATACTATTTTGTTTGCAATAAATTTGGTCATATGGCTACTCAATGTAGAAGTAGAATGAATCCAAGTGGTCCATCATTCTCTGGTCAGTTTTTCAATTGCAATAAGTATGGTCATAAGTTAATTGAATGCAGAAATATGACAAACAACTTTTTCAATAGAAATGTTAGATGTTAAGCCTACAATAGATTTGGCCATATTGCTAACCAGTGCAGATTAGGAGAAAATCAATTGAATAACTGGTTTGGACAAAGAAATGTTGTGTGCTATAATTATAACAAATCCAATCACATTGCAAGATTTTGTAGAAGCAGGAAGGGTCCGGTAAACAAAGGGAAAAATATGTAGAATGATGATAAGGGAAAAGGAAAAGTTATTGTAGATGAGATCAAGAATCAAATGAAGAAGACATGGGTGAAGAAGAATGTTTCTGATGTAGGAAATGAATCTGCACCATAATTTGGTGCTGGAAATTCCTCTGAGAATTTGTTTAAGGCCTCTAGACTAGGGGGAGCTCTCAATAAAATCTTTTACCCCCTGCCGGTAGTTGGTACTAGAATGTGGAAAATTACAACAATTGCATTAATGATCTATAGATGTTTTGGGAACACTTGTGGAGGAAATTTATGCAAAATTGAAGGTACACAAAAGAATTTTCTTTCATAGAATATGAAAAGAAGGTATCCGGAAGACCTAGGGAAAAACCATTTATTGTGATAAAAAGTTAGATGTGCGGATGATAAAAGGTTACTTTTATTCCTCATTCATCACATTGCATTTCAAGAAGAAGAAGTTTGGAGAGCTCTGCAAGTGAATTTTGGCGAGGTACAAGTCTACTTGAAAGGTATTTATCTATAGAACTTGTGAACTTGAAATTTTTAGAAATGGTCACTCTGTTCGTTGTTGATATTAAGGATAAACCCTGGCCAAAATTCAAATGGAACTCATTTAAATCCATTGAGATAGAACCATTAGGTGCATTTTCCTATGTTCTATATGGTGTTTTGCACATTGAAGATATTAGGGCATATATTCATGTGAATGTTGAGGAGTTAGGAAGCTCCCTGTTGTTAAATTTGTACACAAATCACATTGTTTGAGAAGATCTCTATGTAAGGCTTGAATTAAAACTTTGGTGGAAAATTAGTTTACACAAATTGTGAAGTTTCCCATGTTCGACGAAAATGAATGGGTTTGGTACATACTAAGTCAAGTGCATGCCAAGTTCATGCAGTTAAATTATCCCTTCAAGATCACAAGAGAAGCTATAAGCATTGTTACTAGTCTGAATTCATCTGGTGGGTTGCCCACATTGAAATTTGTGAAGAACCAAATAGTCACTGAGGCGACTGATTCCACTTTCAACAGAAGAGCCATGACAATGAATGAAATCATTGAATTGGATGTAAAATTTTCTTCTATGGTTATTGGATATAAAATCTATCACTCTAGCTAGGATAACTCTGTATCTGGTACTGCGATCTATGCAGCTTATCAAATGATGAAGGAAATGTAGAATATGACTTATGTGAGTTACTCTAGAGCCAGCTAATTAAAAATCTTGGTAAAATCAAGAAGGACAAGAAGAAATCTTTCAAGTATGGCTATTTGTTGTTATGTCTATTCTTCTACTCATGAATGAAGTTCTGAGAGTTGGTAAAGTGCAATGGGAAGGTGACAGACCAGTAGTTGTTCAATTTAGAGACATCTTATATAGAATTGGAGATAACAAAGCAAGGAAAACTACTATATGGGGTTACTTCAAAGTCTTTCAGAGTGAAATGCAAGCTAGGGAAAGGATTCCTAAATCTATTGTGGAAAAATATAATGACACTATTTGCTTCATGGTTGACATTGATTAGTGTTTGATGGATGCAACAGAATCCATAACAGTTTGGATAATTCCTATTGGATATGAGGTTGAAGAACACATTTTGGAGCTGTATGCCCAACACTTGTTGAGTAAACCATGGGATCCAATAGAAGAAAGGATTGGTACCTTTGAAGAGAATAATACGCAAGTGCATGCACAACTGAAGAAGCCTATGATAGTCTAAAAGGTGAGAAAGGAAGTTGAAGCTTTTGCAGAAAGCATCGGCATATCAGTTGAAGCAATGAGGGAAGTGAGGAAGAAAAGAGAACAAGCTGAAGAAAGGGAGCCTGCTAGAACTAAGTCAGCTAGTCTGACAACATGCTCTGCTAGATCTAGATCTACAAGGATCTTTGCACCCTCATCTAGTCCTACAAAGAAATCAAGACCAGGGTATGTGTAGGATCATGATGGGCCAAAAAGTGGCAATATTATGGGTATTTGTAGGGTATGTAGCTGACGACTTTTCTTTTACCCAAAATTGATGAAATGAAAAGGGTTTTTAAAGGAGATTCTCATATTTCCACCAATATAAATTATGTTTTACTTTGAATTTAATAAATAATTATTATTCATTTTCTATTTGAATTACGACTAAAGTCCTAATTGATAGGCTGATTGAAAAACATCTATAGCTTTCAAATGGTATCGCATTTTTGGAATCCAAAACATGTATCACATTCTATGCTTCACATACTATAGGATTAAAAAAATAAAAAATGAATTTCATGAAGTTTTGACCAAGTTAAGGTGGTCAGATGTGTGAGTTTTTATATTTTTAAAAAGTTGTAACTAAAAATTCATAATTAATTATTTACTTGGAAAAAAATTACAAAAAAATATGCATCACATCCAAACATGAGTCCTTTACTTATTTCTAAAATATTATAAAAAAAATATTATCATTTTATTGTGGTTAGAGTGGTTAGACAGACACCTACTTCTTATTTTTTCCCTAAAATTTAAGTGCTGCTACATTGAAATTTCAAATTTTCACCAAATAGATTTTTATTTTTTAAAAATAAACCTATTAGTTTAGAAACTACATTCAATTTTCTATAAATTATATTCTTACATATTTTTGAAATAATCTAGATAACTTATTCAAATTTTTATATCAAGTTTCCTAACTTTGATTTTTCTAATTTTTTTGCCACTTAAGGGCTTGTTTTTTCCATGATGATCCTGTACATACCCACTAGTAAAAGCTCAAGTCAAGACATTGGGAAGAGAAGGAAAGAGGAAGAAGGATAAAATCACAAGAGTCCATGTTGTTGTTGAAGATGATGAAGAAACTAGATCAAATGAAGAAGTAAGAGAAATCAAGTATAAGGGCACAAAGGCATCAAAAGTCTCTAAGGACACACAAGAAGACATAATTGAGGACACTCATAATCCTCTAGATATGCAAGATACTAAAATTCCCATGGAGACTGAACCTCCTAAAGATATGTTAGTTGAATAAATAGAGATTCCCAAAGCCAAGAAAGAATCTATGATTGAAGAAAAGAAGGCTGAGGAAAAGGAGGCTGCTATGGAAGCAAGAGAAATTGCAAAGACAATAAAGAAGTTTGTAGAAGAACAACATGAGGTGTTTGACCCTAAATTGGTTGAAGGTCCTATCAACTTGGACACTCTATCTCCTATTCAGAAGTTGAAGGGAACATCATTTGCTCAGGCCAAGGAAAGGGAGGAGATATTGAAATCTCACATTGAGGACAATGAGCTACTAAGTCTTGCATCTGATATCTTGGAGAAGATCATGCCCACACATGTCAAGGAATCATCTAATTCTCCCTCTGGTCAGCTGAAGAAACTTATCAAATCTTTAAGTACTCACCTTGAGTCTCTTGAAAATTCAGTCAAGGATAAGGTCCAGAAAGAATTTGATGCAAACAGGTTCAATAGATTGAAGTGTATGATTGCTAATGATAAATACTTATTAGCTACCTATGAAAAGAACATTCAAGGTGCATTATCTAATGGTGGAAATATCTACAAGTCACACTTATCCTTGTCAAAATTCACTGAGGTCATTGAGAAGAAAATTAAGGAATATGAGAAATAGTTAGCAGATATTTCTCAAACCTTTGATCCTTTAACCATTTATGTGGGTAATCAAGAAGGTCAAGTCATATCCATGCTTGAAAAAATTAAAATTTTGAAGTATGAAAAAGATAGAATTGTTGAAAGGGTACGTGAGCTCAGAGGACTAATTGGTCCTAAAATGGAGAGTATACTTAGTTTCATTGAAGGAAGCACATGATGCTATGGCTGTTAGTGATCTGGAAAATCTTGAGTTAGCAAAGATGCAAACCTACCTGTTCTATGGTCACATGACTATTTTAGAGAGTCTTAAAAAGGGTTGGGACACTAGTTTTAGCCTATTGAAGAACAATTTCATAGACATATTCAAGTCCATGTAAGTTAGAAAATCATGTTTGCACATATACAGTTTGTTCATAGAAATTTTGTATGTGAATTCCTATCTTTTCCATTGATGGCAAAGGGGGAGTGTGGGATAGTGAAAAATGTCATATTCATCTCAGGGGGAGTTGTGATTTTTTTTTTTTTTGAAGTTATGAGGATTGCAATGTATTCATGTTGGTACTAATTCTGACACTTAGTCATTTTTCACTAAGTGTTGCCATCAATGCCAAAGGGGGAGATTGTTGATGAGAGATACTACACAAGTCATCTAGTGTTGTCATTGATGGAAACCCTATTCAGTAATCCCATTCGCACCTCAATATTTGCTTATACCGGAAGTCAGATTGAAGATATGTGTTAACTATCAAAGCTAAAATAGGGCATCCAACAGAGTTGTGTACATTGACTCATATGTAATTTCCTGTTATCATTTTGTGTTTTGGATTTTAGGGAAGGTCCTTTTATGTATGAACTATCTTATCTTTGAATCATATGGCTTCACATTCATTGGTGTGCAAGTTAGAGGAGCCGGTTTATTGATTTTCTATCTAATAGTCTAGAACGACTGATTATATGAGTGTAGCATGTTGTGGATATTTGAGGCATAATTATTTAAGGTGTTTTGTGTTTGAGACATGTTGTTTTGGGTCCTTACTATTTTTTGGCCAACATTGTTTGGTCTACATTGATAATTGTTTATGGATTGGGCTAACGGTTTGTACACGTTTCATATTTTGTTAAAGCCGACATGCAGTTGTTCTAATCTCTAGTTGGAGATATATATAATTGATTATTCATATCATTTTGATATATGATGCGAGATTTAGAAGGATTATAGATCGATTGTGGGTAGTTTCACTTGAACAGAACAAAGATTGGTGATTCGAATTAAAGCATATAGAGTTTCAAGAGCATAATCAAACAGAATGTGAAGAATGTGGTCAATGTGCTTAATCGGAACTATAATTAGGCATTAGTAGATGTTGTCTCATAGTTAATCCACTCTAGTTGTCTATGAATGTGACTGTAAGATAGTGAGTCTTCTTTTGGGTAGTAAGCCTTTTGTATTTGAGCAATGAGCTCTAGGCAGTGTGCTTGAATGCATGTGCATTCCCCATTTGTAATACTTTTAATAGAGTATAATCTTGTGGATTAAACTTCATCGTGGTTTTTCCCCTAACAAGGTTTCCACGTAAAAATCCTTGTGTTATGGTGTTGTGGTTGATTGCCTTGTGTTCTTGCATCTTTCTTTTGGTTCAAAGCTATAAGTGGTTTAAAGATCAAGTTAATAAAGTTAAATTTTGCAGAACACTAATTCACCCCCCCTCTCAATGTTCCTTGATTCCAACAACAACAACAATAAAAAAAGCTTGAATAGTGTTAACAATCTAATTCCTTTGAAAACATAGCCACAAAGCAGAAGCGATAAACATAAACCCACCAAAAAAAATTGCCGTGGCAAAGCTATGTGAAAATATACTATTTTTCTCAACAAAACCTTATCGAAAACTCAAACAATATTGCCTTCTCAACAATAACTTTTTGAAAATGAAACAACATAGCCTGAGGTAGAGAGTAGTAATCAACAATACCTAATGCAATCAAACATAAACTGTATAACATTAACTATTTTACTCCATTACAACCATAGCCACAAAATAGAAGCCATAAATTAAACAATACTCGTTTCAACAGTCAGCTATATGGACAAAGCCATGAAACACAAAGATTCATAGTAATATACCCTTGCAAAGCCATAGCCATAAAACGTGAACCATAGATGAAACAATATTTGTTCTTACAAACAATATAGTCTTTTCTCAACAGCACCTTATCAAAATTTGAAACAATCAATAGTGCATTATCAAAGATCAAACAATATAGCCTACAACAACCCATGAACCACAAATGAAACAACATCACAAAGGATTCTCCCAATATGCACGTCTCTGTGCTTCCTTTGCATACATAGATATCTATACATATGGCACATACATTGTGCATCACTTTTATTAATAGTGCCATTGCCAACACTTTTGTATTTCTTTTGGAGTCATTGGCCCATGCAAAAAAAAGAAAATACGCTCTAGCCACCTTCACAGAAAATTCACACTAGGTGGTTGGACTTGCACCTTCATAGAAGCTCGCCCTCTTGGCATCAACATTTACTATTCTATGGTGTCCATATAGTGGCAATGGTTGTGCCAACACCTACTATTCAAAACATGAGCGAAGATAGTGAAAGTCTTTGTAATTTTTAATAAGGAATTGTTGGGTGTTCTTCTGTGACTTTACCTCCTTTCAAAGCTATGAGCTAGGATTGCGAGCTTCTTTGAAGGTTGAAGTCTGAACGACCTTTCCAACAGATGTATCAGTATGTATCTATATCTATAAGTTTTCATTCATCTATATATGTATATTGTCTATATCTAATGCCATGCACATAGATTTCTACATGTAATTTTTTAGGACTTCTGTATACTTCCAAAAATCAAATTCTTACATATGTACATCCAATGCATGATGTTGGATTGTATTTTTTGGTGTATTTGTTAAGTGTACCTTTTTAGTTATTATTTCTCCCAGACTCAAGAAGGACTTGTTGGAATGATAGGTTGCATCTTAAGTGTGATAATAAATATTGGTTTCACCATTTATCAAAGTGGTGGACAATGTATGTTCTTGCTCAAGGGTTTGGTGAGAGCCTGTGGGGCTCCATGACCCAATATGGTAGGGTGGAGAGCAGGCATTGTTTTTTTGTATTTCTTTTCATATTTTTTATTTGATATTTACTTGCACTGTAGGTCTTTATGTTGTTGTTAGATAGGAAATCTCTTTTCATGTGACAAGCACTCCAAAGAAAGAAAAGAAAATAGATGTCCAATCAACAAAAATTATAAGAAAAATCCAAAGTCACAATTAGCCATGGGTGTTTGGCATTCAAGCTAGCATGACAATTATGTCTAGAGAGTCTTGCATGGCAGGGGAAATTGCATATAGATCTGACAGTAACAGCTTGCACTTACCTTCAAAGATAATTCTTGCAACTTTGACTATTGTTGTTTTAACCCTTGTTTCTAAATTCTAGGTCTGAGTTTTAATAAGAATAGTGAAATAAAATATATGAATATTGTCTATATCTAATTCCATGTATATATATTTCTACATTTACTTCTTTAGTATGTATATTTCCAAACAAAAAATTCCTACATATGCATCCAATGCATGATGTTGGATTGTATTTGTTGGCATATTTGTTAAGTGTACCTTTTAGGTTATTATTTATTTCATCCTCACAAAAGGAGTTGTTGGAATGATAGGATGTATGTTATGTGTGATAAGAAATATTGATTCCACCATTGATCAAAGTGGTGGACAATCTATGTTCTTTCTCGGGGGCTTGGTGAGAGCCCATGGGGCTCCATGACCCAATATGGTAGGGTGGAGAGCAAGCCTTGTTTAGTTGTTTTTAATTTCATATTTTCTATTTGTTGTTTAGATGTACTGTGGGTCTTAACATTGGTATTTTCAAGCACTTTATTGTCTTCATTGTAATGTATGCATATGTATATGTATATGTATATATGCATGTACAATAAAAAAACTGTAGTCCAATATGGTAGGGTGGAGAGCACGTCTTTTTTTGTTTTGTTTGGGTGTTTGCAAGCACATTTTTGTCTTCATCGTAATATATGTATATGTATATGTATATGTATATGTACATGTATATATGCAAGTGCAATGAAAAACATGAAGTTTTTATAGATGGAGACTGGAATGAAGGAAGGCATGATGCCCAACCATAGGAGCAACAATCTTACACTCTTCTTTAAAGTGTACATTGTACCTTCCATTCATTACAGTCTCCATTGAAAATACATTTCATATGTATAGCTACATTTTCAAATATATTTACATATACGTATGCTTTGGTTGTTATTGATAAATCAATATTGGGAAAAGTATTTTTGTACATGTGCATGTTTTTAATTTTTTAATTTTTTACTTTTGCACCATGTTTTATATTTCCAACCAGCAAATCCCTAGATATGCATCCAATGCATGATGTTGATTGTGATTTCTTAGAAATAACTATTAGTATGAAAAGTTCTATATTGGGCGTAATAAGTAGCATTGGTTTCACCATTGATCATACTGGGGGACAATGTATGTTCTTGCTCGGGGGTTTGGTGAGAGCCCATGGGGCTCCATGACCCAATATGGTAGGGTGGAGAGCAAGTGTTTCTTTGGTCTATTTCATTTTGTATTACTTATCTGTTGATTGGTTGCATTATTTCTTTTTTAGTTGGCGTACACATCCTTTTATATTTCCAAGTAGCAAAATCTTGTATATGCATCCAATGTATGATGTTGGTTGCAGCAGCTTGGCTATTATTCCTTTCAACCTCAAAAAGGGATTTTTCAGAGTGATAGGTTCTATATTGACTGTGATAAGCAACATTGATCTTGCCATTGATCATAGTGGTGGACAATGTGTGTTCTTTCTCAGGGGTTTGTTGAGAGCCCATGGGACTCCATGACCCAATATGGTAGGGTGGTGAGCACACCTTGTTTTGTTGTGTTTTGTTTTATATTTGCTATTTGTTGTTTAGTTGCACTGTGAGTTGTTGAGTAGGAGTTTGCAAACACATTCTTGTCTTCATCATACTATATGTATATGTATATATGAATTTCCACTAAAAAATGTGAAGTTATTTTAAATGGAGAGTAATGAAGGAAAGCACGATGCACAACCATAGGAAATAGCAGCAACACACTCTTCTTTAAAGAGTGCATCGTACCTTCCATTCATGACACTCTCCATCAAAAACACATTGCATATGCATACATACATTTTCAAATACATTTCCATATATGTTTGCTTTAGTTATTGTCAATAAGTCATTATAGGAAAAAGTATTTGTCGACATGTGGGTTTTCTATTTTCTAAATTTTGCCTCCCCCACACTGTGGTTTTATAGTTACAAGTAACAAATCCATATATATGCATGCAATGCATGATGCCAATTGTGATGTATTGGCTATTATTCCTTCTAGGATCAAAAAATAACTATTAGAATGAAAGGTTCTATATTGGTAGTAATAAGCAACATTAATTTCACCATTGATCATGAGGCAGAAACTTCTGGACACACTGGAGCTCATAGCATTGAAGAGATTTATTTTTCAGAATAGAATTTAAGTATTAAACTATATATCATTATACTTGACAAATTACTAGTATATGCGACATGGTTTAACACTAAAAATGCTTTGTTGAAAAAGAAGTCTCGTCAATGCATAGTGTTACCATTAATTTCTATTCATAGGCAAGTTCAGTATTGCAATCGATGCATTTTCTATGGATAGATACATTTAAATATACATATACATATATGTATGCTTTGGTTGTTTTACATAAGGCATTGTTGAAAAAAAGAATTGTAGCGTGTGTGGGTTTTCCTTCCTTTGTGCATGGCTTTACTACTGTGGATTGTTTTGTTTTGTGAGTTTTTCATCTAGGACACTATTCAAACCAAAATTGTTTCATTTATGGCTTCCATTTTGTATTAATGGTTGGAACACAGTAAAATAGTTCATGTTATATAGTTTATATTGCTTTCCATAGGGTATTATTGAGTGTTGCTATCTACCTTTGGCTACTTTATTGCATAGTCAATTAGCTTGACCCCTTTACTTATGCAATTGCCATTTAATTTGGTGGTTGCAACCATTTTATTATTTCCTTAATATTATTAGTGTAGGCTTCACAACCTTCTTCAAGTTCCAATGCTACATCAAGTGTGGATCATAAAAAGGAAACAAAACGCAAAATAAACTAGCTTTATTATGCATTCCACATAGACCATATTTACATAGGTTAGCGAGCCAAATACTTGCAACAAAGAGGCAATATAGACCCACCTGGCTGGGCCCCACATGCCTAGGTAGGCACACCGCAATTGCAAGCAAGCTCGCCGGAAGAACTTGCTGGCTATTGCACCCCCGCAACCCCCATCCCTTCACAACTCCTACACAACCATCACAATGAAGTTACCTCCACAATACCTAGATGTACACCATAAAAAATCCTTGTTTGCCATGGATTTCCATCCCAATCATCGGTGACCCACCACTCAAGTAACATTTTTGGTGAAACTTTCCACACTACAATGCAGTCCTTTCGTTGATGCATCAATGCTTTTTCTAAATTGAAAATTTGTGTGATTTGCAAGGAGAGCTACGCCAACATGAGAGTTTGAGCATCTAGTGCAGGCATCATGTGTTTGTGTTGTGATTCTAAAAAGGGTGTCCATAGATTTAGTCTAATGAACAAGATGGATCTAGGGCCACAACCAGCCATCCTTGCAAAGCTTACTCAAGTCGAAGAAATGCTTATAGCTAGAGTTGCTCCAGTTTTGTAGGTAACCCATGCTAGAGGAGGCCAATACAAATATAATGGTCATACTATAAATTTCCCTCAAGACATCATGGCCATTAAAACTTTGTTACCACATCATCTACATGATCTTGAAGTTGTGATTGTGCGAAGAATTGGCGTTCAGGGGAAAAACTATGATTGCTATGTTGATAAACATAATGTCATGGTTGAATTAATATATAAAATTAAGAATGACCCATACTATAGTGATGTTGCAATAGATTACAATGCTTTAAATTTGTTGCCTTCTACAAGTACTGACATCTTTGATCTTCTTCACACAATGAAAGAATCGACACATAACACATCTGAACTAATGGAAACTCCAGAAAGTGCTATTGATGAGGAAGCTAAACTTGAGGACTCATCATAATTTATTCCATTGATTCCCAACCCTCCTTGAGAATTGTAGGAAATTAAAGATGCCTTAAAAATTAAAGACACTAGTCAAAATACTTTTCCTTGGCCTGAGATAAATTCTATCCCTTTCAATGAATATAATACAAAAGGGTTATTAAGCATGGCTTTTCCAATCTTGTTCCCCACTAGCACGTAAATTCCCCTGCAATCGAGAACCATACAAATTCATTTACATGAATATTCCTTGCACTTGATGAGATACTATGATAATAGTTTGGGAGGCATTTCAGATTTAGATATTACCTTTATAATTTGATAATGAGACATCAAAGCCAACAATTAGCTTCATTTTTTATGAAACAAACTTGGAGGAAAGGATTCCAAAGTTTGTTCTTGCTTTACGACAATTACTTCGGGAGGCACCAGACACCCAGATAGAAAACCAACTTGTTCACTTTGGTGCATCCTTGTGAGGAACACACTCGTATTGGGCCAAGTGTCATCAAGAGCTTGCAGAAATGATCCATCAGCTTGGTACACCAACTCTATTCTTCACTTTGAGCTCTTCAGACACAAAATGGCCTAATCTGCATAGGATAATTGAACCTCATTCCCAGTTGCATATGCCATACTCCTGAAGGTGCTTCATAGAGAATATTGTACATAACCCACACATAATAGCCTTGTACATGCACTTGCGATTCACCATTTTTCATGAAGAGGTTATTGAGAGAATTTTCCACACAAAGGACTACTGGTATAGGTATGAGTGGCTACTGTAAGGAAAATTAGATGTGGAAACAACTCTCCTAATGTCAAAGACTCAGCAAAGAATGTAGATATACTTTTAATTTTTCAATTACAGTCTAATTAAGATGCACTTTGAAATAAATAGCATAAATAGAGAATTAGACAAACACATACGAACACCAGATATACATGGGAAAACCCTTACGGGAGAAAAACCCACCACATCAAGAGAAATCACTTTGTATTATAGTAATGGAGATTACATACAAATATCAGACTTATCTTTCTGATGTCATATTTCAGAAGCTTTCATAATGATCAAACTTGTACAGGAACCTTCAAGTTACAATCTTTACATAATAGAAATCACTCTGATACAATTTAAATTGTTCAAACAATTGTTCTTTGAACCAACCGAACCAGTTACAAACTGCAACTCCAAAGTATATCCATGTCGCCCTTGTCTATCAAGCTTCCCCTCAGTAACATCTGCAATAGTTCAACTACTAGTGATTCCCATTCGGATCCTCTGATTGGTCCACAAGACGCCACATAGGAAAGTCAAATGGTCAAAGAGCTTCAATCTATGTTGGCATCTTGGTGAGACACTAATGGTGTCTCCCTAATGCCACAAAGTCTTCATATTGATATCGGCATAGATTCTGCCAGTCGGCAAGATGATATAGCGAACACCTTGAGACATACTAAATCCATCAACATCCAATGCATCTCTTTTGGAAAGAGATTCCTCATCGGCAAGATGTTTTACCGAGCTTCACATGTTGCATTGACTTCAATTTTCTATCAGTGAGACATACTGCTCTCACTAGGACTTCACATCAAGCCTCCTCAAGTTTCACCGACTTCAGTTTTCCTTTCGGCAAGACTATCACTCTCACCGGGAGATTATACCGAAGTCACATGTTATACTGATCATCAAACAATAGTCGGCAAGACATATCATTGTCGCCAAAAGGTTTCACCGAGATCCCTTATGTTACTCTGAAGCCATCAAAAGTCAACAAGACATACGTCCTTCACCGAGACTTTACTCTGAAGACTTTAAGTTACATCGAGCACTGAACGGTCGGCATATTCCATTATCGCTGAGACTTCTCCCCGAGACCCATGTGTTACCCCGATATCTCTATGCTATCGGTGAGACATTCTACAGTCACTGAGAGATCTCCTTGAGATCCTTTGTGTTACTCCGATGACCAACACATGAACCTCCATCGGTGAGACATTCGCACATCAGTAAGACTTCTTACTGATAGAATATAAGATACACCGAAGAGTACAAGATGTAACATACTGTCGGCGAGACAAAATATCTCGATAAGACTTCTCACCGAGCCACCGTAGGTTATCCTAATATACGATATGAGTGGCATGTCGGCCAAAGATCTCCAAGGGCGGTAAGAGGTCACAGGGAACACAATATGTCACAGTGATAGGATCATTCGGTGAGACAAAAGCTAGGTCACAATGACCTATACAAATCAACAAGGTTACTACTGCTAGTTGGCCAAACATGATGGATGTCAAACTGACTTTTCTCCAATAGAGGTTACAACCTATGATGATTTAGGCACATATTTCCAACAATCTCTCACTTAACGAAGATCACACAGGCACCTCCAAAGCACAATGAACCTACTAAAAATCATGGGCACTAAGGCCCATTGAACAGGCACACCACCTGAACTTTTATGTGCTCACTGGCTTCGTTAATGCATCTGCAACATTCTCCAGAGTATCAACTTTTTCCAAATTGACCTTTCCATCCTCCACCATATCTCGTACAAAGTGGTACTATACATCTATATGTTTCGTCCTGGCATGGAAAGTAGGATTCTTTGCTAGACAAATTGCACTGACTATCACAAAAAATAGTTATTTGCCCTACATCAAAACCAATGTTAGAACACAAATGTTTTAACCAAACCACTTCTTTACAAGCATGTGTAGTTGCCATGTATTCAACCTCTGTAGTGGACAAAGCGACTACAACCTTCCGCTTACTCATCCAACTCACTGCACCACCATTCAACATGAAAGTATATCCACTAGTGGACCTTCTGCTGTCAATGTCCCTTGCCTAATTAGAAACCACATAGCCTCAAATACTGAGAGTCCTCTGTGATTCAACCAAGTTCCCATGGTAACACAAAGAAAAATATGAAGTTCCCTTCAAATATTTGAAAACTCTCTTTATAGCATCCCAATGTGTCCTTCCAGGATTAGCCATAAACCGACTAAGAACTCCCACTGCTTGGGCAATGTCTGGCCTTGTACAGACCATTGCATACATGAGACTGCCAACCGCACTAGCATAGGGTACACTGGTCATGTCCTCCATCTCAGTAGGAGATTTTGGACAGTCTTCAATAGATAGCTTCATTCCTTGCAAGACTGGAACAACTAGCTGCTTGCAATCATTCATGCAAAATCTCTCTAGAACAGTCCTAATATACTTACTCTAACTAAGCCAAAGTTTTCTAAATTTTTTGTCCCTAGTTATCTCCATCCCTAGAATATACCTTGCTGCACCAAGATCTTTCATTTCTAACTTAGCAGACAACTAAGACTTAAGATTAGAAATCATTAGCTTACTATTGCCTATGAACAACATATCATCAACATAGAGAGCAATAATAAGAACTTGATCACTTTTAGCTTTATAATAGACACAATGATTAGATTTTGATCTCACAAATCCCAAAGACGATACAAAAGTATCAAATTTCTGGTACCACATTCTAGGAGACTGCTTTAACCCATACAGAGACTTCTTTAACTTACAAACCAGTTTATCTTTACCTTTTTCAACAAAGTGCTTAGGCTGGGATATATAGATTTCTTCTTCAAGATCACCATGAAGAAATGTTGTCTTCACATCCATCTGTTCAACCTCTAAGTCATACACTACTGCAAGTGACAAAATAAATCTGATAGATGTCAGCTTAGCTATAGGAGAAAAAATTTCCCCATAATCAATTTCCTCTACCTAGGAATAACCTTTTGCAACCAATCTTGTCTTGTACTTTTCCACACTGCCATCCAGACCAATCTTCTTTTTAAATACCCATTTGTAGCCCACAACTTTTCTACCTTTAGGAAAGGGCATCAAACTCCAAGTCTCATTCTTTTCTAATGATGTCGTTTCTTCGTTCATGGCTTTCAACCAAGAGTTTGAATTAGACATTTTAAATGCCTCCTTTACAGTCCTAGGCTCATCAGTGCTAGAAATTAAAGCATAAGCACAAGTAGAATCTATCAAAGAGAACCCATACCTATCAGGTTGTTTTCTTTCATGGGTTGTCCTCCTCACTTGCTGAGGCTGAGGTTCTTCTTCTTCTTCAGAACTTTCAGAACTGCTTGAGCTCTCCTCAGTTTCAGGTACATTTTGAATTTTCAATTCCTCTTTATCTGGAGTAGGAGGAATTCCATCTACATCCTTATTGTTTTCTAACTTTGTCTCTGACTGCAGATCCAAGGTAGAAGGCTTCAGCTCATGAAAGATTACACTTCTACTGTACACAACCTTCTCTGTATCAGGATTCCAAAGCTTGTATCCTTTTATGCCAACGCTATAGCCAATAAAAATACATTTGACAGCCTTGTTCTCCAACTTAGATCTTTTCTCATACAACACCTGAGCATATGCCTCACATCCAAAAACACGAATATGTCTCAATGAGGGCTTCTTACCAGACCACACTTCTAATGGTGTTTTTTCAACAAGAGCAAAATTTGGAGAATGATTAATTAGGTAACATGCAGTAGCAACAGCCTCAGCCAAGAACTTCTCCTCCAAGCCAACACTACTTAGCATACTTCGTGTTGTCTCCATCACTGTCCTATTGAACCTTTCTACAACTCCATTCTGTTGTGGAGTATAAGATGTAGTCTTATGTCTTTTAATCCCCATGTCTTGCAATACCTCCTCGACCACCGTAACAAAATTCACCGCCATTATCAGTCCTTAAGATTAATTTTCTTCCACTAATTTTCACAAGGTTCTTAAATCTTTAACCGACCAATAATTCAATTTATTTTTCAAAAATAAACAAAATGTTCTTCTCTAATAATCATCAATGAACAATAAGTACATAGTATCTTGATTTAGACAAAGAAGGAAATATTCCACTGACCAAACATATCCTAATGAATATAATCTAGCAAACCGTAAGATTTGTGAGGACTCGGAATAAAAAAGAAACAAAGGTTGTTTTCTATATATACAATGTTTCATGTATTCAAATTCGAGGTTACACCCTTTCAAGCCCCTTAATTAGGTTTTGTTCTTCAAGGTTTTTAAACCTTTCTCTCCAATGTGTTTTAGTTTATGATGCCAGTATTGTCTTCATAGAAGTTTTACTTCCATAGAGTTTACATAATTAGGGATACTTCAATCTTTACCTCCATGAGTAGCTTTCTGTGACTTTACAGAGACATTGTTACATTGAACAGGCTGTGCATCTAGCTTGTACAGGGTACCAATTCGAGCACCTCTAGCCAACACTATAGAGCCTCTAGTCATCTTGTGCCTATTTCTAGAGAATGTGATGGTAATCTAATATCATTTAGCAATGGCGTAAAGTAAGTTTTGTTTATTTGGTATAAGTATTACATTGATTCCCTTTACCGCCATCGTGAAATTAGATTTTGACTCTTCCATGACCAACTATCCTTAAAGTTGAATTACCACAACACACTTTTCTCACTATTGTAATAGTTTCTTCTATATCATGAACCAATCATGAGATGTCATGTGGAAAGATGCTCCAGAATCAACTAGCCAGAGATCATCTAATGATCGTAGCCAAGGCTGCAATGAAGGTATATCTCCATCATTAAGGAGAAGAGTCATTGTTGGAAGAATAATCTTCTTCTTTCTTCTCTCCTCTTACAATCCTTCAAACATGACCAAAGGCCCACAGCTCCATCACTTCAATACCTTGACTTCTTGCTGTGACTCTTCTTGATCTCCTCCGATTTTGATTTAGATTTCTTGTCCTTATTCTTGCCTTCTCTTCAACCTTCCTCTAATAAGTAAGGGCCTCCTTTGCCATCTCAAAAGATTTCCTTCTCATCTCTTCCGATGTTAGCAAACATCTTCCCATCTTGAAATTGGATGTTGTACTCCCAATAGCCATCACCAGATGATCCCAAGAGTCTGGCAAAGAACACAACATAAGCATACAACGATCCTCTTCTTCAGTCTTCACACCAATAGATGTTAACTGTGCAATCAACATGTTGAATGTGTTCAAATGATCAGCTACAGATCCTCCTTGTGCATTCTCAAACTATATAGCTTCTTCCTTAGGAAGAGTTTATTCACCAAAGACTTCCCCTAATAAATAGATGTCAGTCTCTTCCACAAGGAAGATGCAGTATTCTCCTCATGCACATTCAGAAGAATGAAGTCTGCTAGACAGAGCCTTATCAGCCCCTTAGACTTTCTATTTGCAAGGTCCCAATATTCTTGCTTCATGCCTATAGGCTTCACTCTAGACACAACAATCCAAAGATCACGATCAACCAATAGATCTTCCATCTTAAGTTTCCACAACTCAAAATTGTTGCCATTGAATTTCTCTATTTCAATCTTTCCTGACGTGCTCGCCATCTCAATCTGTAATTAGAAATTGAAAAACTTCTACAAGATTCCCACTAAACATAAATTGACACATAAAACCCAATGTACCCACAAGGATAACACAATTGGCCAGGCTCTAATACCACTTGTAAGGAAAATTAGATGCGGAAACAACTCTCCTAACATCAAAGACTCAGGGAAGAATGCAGATATACTTTTAATTTTTCAATTTTAGTCCAATTAAGATGCACTTTGAAATAAATAGCAGAAACAAAGAATTAGAAAAACACTTATGAACACCAGATATACGTGGGAAAACCCTTACAAGAGAAAAACCCACCACACCAAGAGAAATCACTTTGTATTACAGCAATGGAGATTACATACAAATATCAGTCTTATCTTTTTGATGTCATATTTCAGCAACTTTCACAATGATCAAACTTGTACAGGAACCTTCAAGTTACAATCTTTACAGAATAGAAATCACTCTGATACAATTCAATTTGTTCACACAATTGTTCTTCGAACCAACCGAACCAGTTACAAACTGCAACTCCAGAGTATATCCATGTCGCCCCTGTCTGTCGAGCTTCCTCTCAGTAATGGCCGCAATAGTTCAACTACTAGCGGTTCCCATTTGACTCCTCTGATTGGTCCATGAGACACCACATAGGAAAGTCAAATGGTCAAAGAGCTTCAATCTGTGTTGGCATCTCGGTGAGACACTAACAGTGTCTCCCCAATGCCACAAAGTCTTCATATCAATATCGACATAGATTCCACTAGTCAGAAAGACGATATAGCGAACACCTTGAGACATACAAAATCCATCGACATCCAATGCATCTCTATCAGCAAGAGATTCCTCATCGGCAAGACATTTTACCGAGCTTCACATGTTGCATCAACTTCATTTTTCTATCGGCGATACATATCGCTCTCGCCAGGACTTCACATCGAGCCTCCTCAAGTTTTCCTTTCGACAAGACTATCACTCTCGCCAGGAGATTATACCAAAGTCACATGTTATACTGATCGCCAAACAATAGTCGGCAAGACATATCATTGTCACCAAAAGGTTTCACCGAGATCCCTTATGTTACTCCAAAGCCATCAATAGTCGGCAAGACATACGTCCTTCACTGAGACTTTACTCTGAAGACTTTAAGTTACATTGAGCACCGAACGGTTGGCATGAAATTCCATTCTCATTGAGACTTCTCCCTGAGACCCATGTGTTACCCCGATAGCTATATGCTACCAGTGAGACATTCTATAGTTGTTGAGAGATCTCCTCGAGATCATTTGTGTTACTCTGATGACCAACACTTGAACCTCCATCGGTGAGACATTCGCACATCGGTAAGACTTCTTACCGATAGAATATAAAATATGTCAAAGAGCACAAGATGTAACATACTATCAGCGAGATAAAATATCTCGATAAGACTTCTCACCGAGCCACCATAGGTTATCCCAATATACGATATGAGTGGCCTGTCAGCTAGAGATCTCCATAGGCAGTAAGAGGTCACAACGAACACAATATGTCACAGCGATAGGATTGTTCAGTGAGACAGAAGCTAGGTCACAACGACCTATACAAATCAACAAGGTTACTACTGCTAGTTGGCCAGACATGTTGGATGTCACACCGACTTTTCCCCAATAGAGGTTACAGCCTGTGATGATTTAGGCACATATTTCCAATAGCAACATCGTAGATCAACACATGTCCACAGTTTCTTGTGGCTCCCAAATGCCTTGAACATGGACATGCTTGATTGGTCCAATGCACATGAGCTTCAGCAGGAAAAAAACTTCTTTGATCACTATGTTTCAGCATGGAACCCTCATCTCCCGAAGCAACTAATAGCAAGGGTCCACCACTCAGCTTTGGAGGACCCATGCTTGCTTCATACTACGCAAATCTCTTGCATGGATCCAATGGTGGATTATGAACAACTGTTGAACATGTTGCAAAGGCATACCAAGTGTACTCAATACACTTGCCTTAGGAGAAAAAGGGCACCAATTACAATTTCGCTACAAAGCTCCATGGAATACACAATCATCATCAACATTGGTAATTGACAATGAATTGAAAAAATCGTATAAGCCAACAAGAAATGATGAGCGTGTTAATATCCACAACCCTGAGATGCTTGCAATTTGGTGAGAAAAAGTTGTTTTCCAGCCAGTATTGTCTAGACAAATTGTGTTAAACTACATTTCCCAATATGCATCAAAGTTTGAAAAAAAATTTGAAAGCTACATTGATATCTTGTAAAGGCTTGACAATACAAATTCATTTGGGGATAAAGCATTGCTTGCCTACCAAAAATTTAGGATGAATTTGGTTGCAGATCATGACATTGGTGCACAAGAAACATGTCATATGCTGCAAAAGTTGCCCCTTGTCATCTCAAGCTGACATTTCTTGTCTTTGAACATTAGCAGGCAGACATTTCACCATTTGAAAATAGTTGACAATGGCGACGAGCTTGCCAGTGGTTATATTCATTCCTACATGCAAAGACCAGTTGAAATGGAGACAATATCCCTTATTCAATCTACACAACTGTATACATATGGAAAAAATCGCAAAGGTGCAACTTGGCATGCCCGGCCACAACCTGCTATCATCATTTTTTACTTGCTTTTCAAGATCGCCCCACAAGAACAAAGTGATGCCTTCAAAACATTTTGTTTGTCAGAATTGCTACTATACAAACCTTTCTAAAATGTTGAGGCTGGCATAGGCCTTACGAGAGAAATCTTAACACAAAATTGGAGGCTATTTTATGTTGTTGGTGTTAGTGTAATTAATATTTAATTACACTTGCATAACTTTACTTAGGTATATTTTAATTCCTAGGTTTATTATTCTCATCCTTATCTTGTTGAGCTATCTTGTTGCTCAAGATCATATTAGGGTTATGCATACTTTTCTTTTATAAAGAAAATCATCTCATGTAATTATGAATTCCTGAATAATAATATTTTGCACATCTTTTGCAAAGCTCTTGCTTTTTCTGTTTTTCTTTTCTGTGGAAGGCTTTTCTAGTTTGCATTTCAGATCTTGGTTTCTAACATGGTATTAGAGCCTTGATTTGCAGCCCCTTCTCATATTTTTGAGAAAATCATTGCAGATTTCATTCGGGATTCCTCAAGGTTTTCATGTCTTGAGTTCATCTATGCAGCATCTTGGATCAGATCGAGCTTCACCATTGGATTCAGAGTGCTAGAAAAAGTCAAGATTGGCTTTTATTTTGCAGATTTTGGTCATCGTTTGCCAGATCTATGAGGGTTTCAACCTAGGAGATTTTTTGGAAGCTCTGGAGGTAGAAAATTTTTTGGAGCATTTTGGGCACAAACGAAGGTCACCATTGTGTTCATAGCGGCCAAAAACCCTAAGATCGCCTTTCGTTTCATCAATTTTGGTGAAGTTGGTGCAGAAGGAAAAAAAAATTCCTGGGGGACCGTATAGCCTCCCCAGCAAGCTTCCCAATGCATGAAAAATGAAAAAAAAATGAGCATTTTTTGGGAATTGTGCCTACGCCTCCAATTTAAAATCCATCCCGCGATCCTTGCGCCACCCGAATGACCGCAGGACAGCTATCCACCACCATTGGGTTTCACCGCTGGTCTATGGCCAGCGAGTTCAACCTCTGAGGCGGCTCTCTAGCTGCGCCTGGTGGCATGGAGGGCCGAGGGCCCTCCACCAGCCCCTGAGGGCTTCACCATCTATGGCTGCCGGTCCTATGGGGGACCGAGCACTATGCGCCCAGCCACTGGCCAGCCCCAGCCTGCCAGTCGCAGTCCTATGGAGGACCAGGGGCTTCACCCTAGCCCCTAGTCCACCAGCCCTTGGTCACGCATAGGACCAAGGGCTTTTTTTTTTAAGCCCCCTGGGTTTCCTGCAGGCCTTATTGGGCCTTTTGGCGTAACTTTCACTAAATGGGGTGTATTTTTTGCATACGATGTCTGTTTCACAAACAAGATCACCGTTGGAAAGGCGATTCCGGCTGCAATCTAGTGGTAAAGGTTTTTTTTACCATATTTTTTATCCATATTTATTTTTTTGGGTCCTTGAACATAGATGAATTTTTTTCTTGAGGGGCATATCTTTTAACTTTCGGTGATCAACTTTTTTTTAGAGTCATTCTTAGCATTTTGGAAATTTGGTTCAATCATCTACATGAATCGAGAACTATTTTTATTTTATGTTTATGCATGTTTCATTCTCTCCTTTTATAATCATTGGGATATTGTAATAAATGAACTGAGATAAAGTTCCATCAGGGGGTTTCTTGCATAATAATCATATTAGAGTGTGCATGCACTTTGATCTCCATCTCCATATTGTTTTGATGATAGCTCGCATGGGTTATATCTAGTTTCTTAGTTTTCTTTGGCCACATTCTTTCTCTTTCTTGACATATATCAGATTCACATAAGTTCACACTTTAGATTGGGAGTTCATGGTTATTGATCTACATTGGTTCAGATCCTTCTTAGTTTGAGGGCCATGTTTTTATGGTTGAAAATGTTCGGAGATCTTCGCTAATTTTGTTTCCATGGAAGATTTTAGCCTACTTTGGCATCGACATCGAGAATGCATGGTTTCCAAATTTTGGACCATCCGGTTTCATCTAATGTTTGCTTCACAGAATTCAAGGGAACATTTCCGGTTGTGAGGTTTTCCAATGTTCAATGGAATTAGGTCACCCATTGACTTCATCATGATTCCATGGAGTGATCAATGGCGGATTCTTGTTTGGTTTTGCGATAGTAGACAAAGGAAGTATCTTTCTTGCTTGTTGGATTCGCAGTTCAGATTGTTCTCCACAGTCGACTGCTATTCAAAAGCTTCTTCGCGGTAGTCATCTCTCTCATTGTAGGGGTTTTGTCCCATTGGGTTTTCCTTCTCTACCTCATTATTGCATTTGTAGATTTTTGATTAGGCCTTGTTGCTGGGACCCATTCTTGCTTTCTTGCATTCATCTTAGTTTTAGGTGCATGCTTTTTTAGTCTCCCTAAGTTGCACTTATGGGGGGGGTGTTAGTGTAATTAATATTTAATTACACTTGCATAACTTTACTTAGGTATATTTTAATTCCTAGGTTTATTATTCTCATCCTTATCTTGTTGAGCTATCTTGTTGCTCAAGATAAGATTAGGGTTATGCATACTTTTCTTTTATAAAGCAAATCATCTCATGTAATTATGAATTCCTGAATAATAATATTTTGCACATCTTTTGCAAAGCTCTTGCTTTTTCGGTTTTTCTCTTATGTGGAAGGCTTTTCTGGTTTGCATTTCAGATCTTGGTTCTAACAGTTGGCTATGATGCTTGGGAGGTCAATAGATTTATTTCTCCCCATATTGATGGAGAGGATGGTGACAGTGATACCGATAGCATGCAGTCTCCGCCCCACACAAATGAATACGAATGGGAGTTGCTTTCTCAACTTGGTGCCAAAAAAAAGTTTGTTTTGACCAACTGCAACTATTGGGTAGATGGGACTTTGATCTACATCACATATGGGACACGCACCATGTTCTAGAGAATCTACATAGCATTGATGAACAATTTATTTCAATAAGTGAATTGCATACAACTAAAGACATGCTTTGCTCATTAGTAGCGCCTGCACTTTGTCATCAGCGATCTCCTAGGAAAAAGCTTGCTCTAAATATCATTGAACAACACCATCTTGGCCCATCTTCATCATCACCATTGCATATGATCATTCAAGGATCTGCTGGAATAGGTAAATCATTCCTCATTGACAAGATCCAGAGAGCACTAAATACATTGATGAATCAGAGAATGAATCCTTTGCTTGCTTTGGCACCAATGGGTGTTGCTACTTATAATATTCGTGCCTCCACAGTGCATACAACTCTTCGGATACCAATTAGAGATATGAATCCATTAAAAGGACAACTGTTGACCATATTTCAAGAGGACTTCAAACATATTAAGTACATATTAATTGATGAAATGAGCTTCTTGGGTTCCAAGTTGTTGCTTAAAATAGATAGTCGATTGTAGCAAGCATTCCTTGGTAGACATATGCAACCATTTGGTGGTGTCTCTATTATACTTGTGCGTGACCTGGCACAACTACCCTCTATTATGGACAGGCCTATCTACGGTTCTCAATCCATAACATTGGTACTTTGGCACACTTTCAATATTGTTGTCACACTTGACATTGTCTTTTGCTAGCATGGACAATCCAATTCACAACAACAATTTCATACGCTCCTTGTGAATATTAGACATTTCTAGACATCCCAGTTTGACTGGAAAATTCTAATGGATCGAACAAAATCCATGCTTACAACTAAGAAAAACCAAGAGTTTGATGAGGCTATACATTTATTCCGAACAAATGGGTTGGTTGCTTTGTACAATAGGAAAATGCTTTAGTAGTTAAATGTTCCAATTGCAATTAGTGCTGCTAAAAGTTCCCAGCAAAATACACTTGATTATGGTGATGATGAACAACTTCCAACAAATATCTTGCTTGCAATTGGCCAAAAAATAATGTTGACAAGAAATCTTTGGGTGGCAGTTGGCTTGGTTAATGGATCATTGTGTTTAGTGAGGGCTATTGTATATGATAGGGGTGCTATACCACCTCAATTTCTTGAATATGTTGTTGTCGACTTCCAAAACTACATTGGCCCAACATGGGATCAAGACAATCCAAGATTCATCCTGATTACCCCAATCACATGAGACAAATGAACAAAACTCCCCTTGACAATGGCTTGGGTGATAACAATTTATAAATCTCAAGGCTTGACACTAGAGAGAGCTACAATAGATATTGGAACTAAAGAAAGGAAAGGGCTAACATTCATAACTCTCTCTCATGCTAAATCAATAACAGGAATACACATAGATCCACCTTTATCTTTTGATAGGTACTCTAGGTTGCATTCCAACAAATACAATTCACTTCAAATCAAAGAAGAGGATTGCCTCCAACAATTGTATGCATTCCCATCATGATGAAATGTTTTTTTCTTGATGATAACTATACCACTTCTCCTTTTCCTTTTCATTTCAATGCTTTCACAATTCCCACAATCCCTAATATTCCTTCTTTCTTGTTCACTCCATAGTGCAATTGCAATCACTTCTTCCAACATCCCCAAGGTATTACTTCTATAGTGATTGCTAAGAGAAGTTGATATTCAATTGTTGCCATGTGTTTCCCTTTGCCTCCAACAACAAACCTTGATTCGTTCCTATTCCCCACTTTCCCAAAATATTATCTATATTTAATTTTTCTCTCAATACCTTCCTCACCTTTACCCAATAATGCTACTTCCACATCTATGGCCTTTGAATCATTTCTTTCTAACTATATCAAATTCTAACAAATTTAGATTGTAAACATTTTCAGTTGTTACTACAAATCTTCACAATTCTTAATAGCTTCATGCTCACAAGTTTTCCATGGTGTCCAAGTTGCAATTATATTCCATTTGTATACAAGGTAAGGCTATATCTTGTTCTTTCCATCTCTTCTTTTGCATCTACATCCAAAATTATTTGTCAAAAATGCTACAACTATATTTAAAAAAAATAGATAACACTGATTTTAGCTCAATAAAATTGCTAGGTTCCAGAAGAAAATTATATGCAATTCTCCACATATTGTCTCCTGGTATTTGCAAAAGGTGTGTTTGCATCTTGTTTAAATGATCACTTATATTGTAGATACATTAGATATTATTTGTTATAAACTATAGAGTTGTTTATATTTCTTCATTTAGATATTGTGTACTAATGAAACATGTTCGCTGCACTAAACTTCAAATTTTCCTTGTGTCTAGCTATATTTCATTGAAACCATTTTAGATTGCAAATGTACGTACTAAAGTATGGATGTACATCTCTACAATACTGAATAAATTTGCAATCACATGTTTGGCATGGTCTACAAATTGTGACTACATTCTATTTAGATAGAAGGTAAGGCTACATGTCTTTTATTCCATCTCTTTTCCCACAACTACATGTCAAATTGCTTGTTATAAACAACACAACTATATATATTCCTCAAAATGCAAAAGACTTACTGCAACTAAATAAAATTTGCAGGTTAATGCTATGATATTTCCACAATCCATAATGCTTCAGATTTGTTGTTACTTGATATTTCATTATGTTTTTGTTTGTGGATGGAAAAAATCACACACAATCAAATATCCAGAAGCAACATAGATTCAACAAAAATTCTCAAGGGTTGAAACATTTTTTCCACCATTGATAATAGTGGTCAACAATGTATGTCCTTGCTTAGGGGTTTGGTGATAGCCCATGTGGCTGCAAGACCCAATATGGTAGGGTGGAGAGCAAGCCTTATTTTCTTCTGTTCATGGTACATCTCGCTGCACCCACAAGGTATGCCTACATCTTATTTATTTAATACATTTTATTGGAGATGCATTGCATATTACTTTTTTATAAATTATAGAACTCTTTATTTTTGCTACTTTACATATTGTCTACCAATAACACATATTCATTGCACTAAACTTCACATTTCCTTTCACTTTTTGCAGATGATATTCAAAACAAATAAATTTTGTTTCACATAGGATAGTACTGTCCTAGTGAATGATCTTTTATCTCTACTTATATTCATTAGTACAGTGGATTTTTTCACAACATTAGATCTCCTATGAGGTCACCCTTGCCACAGGTCTAGTTTTCAAATTGCATTATGGGCATTTCAAGGAAGTAATGTTTTGTAAATGACCTTTGAGAATGATTAGAAATAAAATAAAAAAATATAGTTTCAAATTTTTGTATCAAACTTCAACAGGATTGTGTGGATGCAATTATCTCTTTCTTCTTAAGGTTCTACATTGCTCATCTAAATGCACTTATTTGACATTTCATTTACACTATAAGCTTTCACATAATTGCATTACCTTTTTGAGATAAAATAATCTCCATTCCTTTGATCAATGGTGGCATCAATGTTCCATGTAACACTTATAATACAAAATTTACATGGTTTTCTCACTGTAATTTTTGGTTTGTTACTATCCATTTTCTTTGTGCTTTGTGCAATCAATAATGCGTTGATGTTATACATTTTATGTTTGATTCCATTATGCATTGTTGATTGTTTTTCTCTAGCTTAGGCTATATTGTTTTATTTTCAATAGGGTGTTGTTGAAGACACTATATTATTTTAATTTCTGATAGGGTGTTGTTGAAAAGGCTAGATTCTTTCAATATTTGATAACATTCTATTCAGAAAAGAGTATATTTTTGTCGTTCAAACTGATACTACTTGATTTATGGCTTATTTTTTGTTTTTGTGGTTGGAATGCAGTAAAATAGTTAATGTTATACAATTTATGTTAATATATTGTTGCATTGTCAATTTAGTGCTCTAGAACAGTCTACATTTTGCCATATGTTTCTTACTATGGATCTTGCTCTTTTGTGAATATTGTTACTAAAACAAATATTCTTTCATTTATGGATTCTTCTATCTGGGTATTCTTGCAATGCAATGAAATAGTTAGTGTTATATAGTTTATCTTTCTCTCTATAAGGAATTCCTCATTGTCGCTCTCTACCTTAGGCTATATTGTTTCATTTTCAGAAAATATGTTATTCAAAGTGCTACATTCTTTCAATCTTCTGTAAGGTATATTGTTCGTTGCATTCCCTATTGTGGAATGTTCTATACAACAAGTATGCACCACTATGTATCAATCATGTTTGTATCTACTATAGCATACATACATATTTGGACATAGGGGAGATACATTTTCCACCACTGCATACAATGTATCAATATGTAACTATGTTGTCTGCATCTGCTATGACATATAGCCAACTCAAGAAATTCCTTCAATAGTTACTACACCCACTCGTGGCGTTGACATTCTGAAATCTTCTTCCACCCCTCGATTGTTTGCGCATTTAGCGCCAGCTGCGTAATTTCCACTCTCACCCTGCTCCGACTCGATTTATTTCGTGTTACTGCAAAGAGCTACTAATTATAAATTAGGTACAGGGCGCATTGGATCCAAGCACAAAGAGGCCCCAAAGGGTTTGGGGATTCAACCGAGGAATAAAGGAAATGGGGTGCAAGGCCATAAAAGATAACAAAGAGCCACCACAGTAACCATTTACCAGAGTAGTTTTAACAAGACATAAAAGATATAGGAAAGGAAGGGTACCACATCCCCTTGATGGCTTTCCCAGTACAGCAGAAATTAAATATCTCACTTCACAGGCTTGTACTGCAGTTTTTTGGCATTCTTCTCGATTAACCTTTTTTTAGTACAACTGGCAAGACAACACACTTGATTAAGGAAGTAAGCTACATCAAGTGGCGGATGACCATTAAAATTAAGGCCGGGGAAAGACAACATAGTTTTTATTTCCTAGTCCATCCATCTAAATTCACGTGAGGCGATTAGAATCCCTACCTTTTTGCACTTAAAGCATTTGTCATCTTTGGGTTCCTTAATAGGGGTAGAGTCCTCTGAATCACAAAGCATGGCATTAAATTCAAGGAATAAACTCAGACCTTTAGTTTCTACCTTGACATCCTCATCCTTGTCCTCTTTACTATTATAGTCCTCCTCTTTTTTATCCTCCACAAATATACATAACTAGAAATTTTGCTAATGGTGAGGTTGGGAATAGGTCAACCTACTAGCCTATGTGATCTTCACATGTAGAGGTTAGGGAAGTTAACATCCTTAGTAGAATTAGGCTCTCTTTTGTTATCTTCCTTTTCTATAGTCTTTTTTTTTCCCTCCTCATCTTCTTCTTCAGAACTAGCCTCTTCCATAAATAAATTAGTTAGGGGCTTCTTCTTCTTCTTACTTCCAAGGTTTTTCAATTTAGTGCTAGTCCTTTTTCCAAGACCTTTGGAGGAGTTGTATTTAAGCTTATAGAGACTAATAGCAACATTTTTTTTGGTTAGATTTCTTGGGGTTTTGATTTCTTAAGTTGCAAGTTTGGGGGTTTGTATTTCATCTAAGGTGTGGCATTTTGGGTAGGAAAATCCAAATTCCCTTTAGAATGAGGCATTGCAGGCTCCTTAGAAAGAGGGTTTGGGGGGTTCCCCAAAGGTGAAGACTCAAACGGGGGTTCCTTGGCAAGGCAAGCCCTAATGGGCTTGGGGGGGAGGGCCAGATGGAAATGGTAAACCCTAACGATAAGCCCCTAATGGAGAGGGATATGCAACTTGTGAAGATTTTGGATTGCCATGTCTATGGTTTCTTTCACCAAGACCTCTAAGTAAGAGAGAAAATAAAATAGGAAGCTAATGATCATGTTGTTCCTAAAGTGATTTAATAGGGAGAGGTGGTAAAAGTAATAGCACTTAAAGTGACCTTCCAAAGTAATATATTTTATCAACATAAATCATAACTTATCTCATGTACGGGGAACCTTTTCCCTATCATAGCTAGCATGCAATTTAACTAGAGTTTTCCCATCCTTGAAAAATAAATTCATGTTCTCCATATCCTACACTTTTATGTGTCTTTTAAGTTTTTGGCCATTGCAAGATAACCCAATCACTTAAGCAATAACATATTTACTTACCTCAAAGTATATTCCACCCATTTTAACTTGCCTCTTATTATATTCACTAACAAATTGTATAGAAATATTTTCATCATTCCCACTAAGTCTCTCCAAGAATGGAATCAATCTACCTTCAACATAGATGTGTCAAAGTAACACTTCATTTGAAATTTCTCACAAGATCCAAGTTTTGTCTACAAATACTCACCTCCCATGATGTAGGAAAAACCTAGTTGGTGACACTATAGAAAGTTTCAAAAACTACGAATTGAGGAAGGATTAAGGCTAGAGGGGTGTCTAGAAATGGGAAGGAGTTTTCTAGAAGCAATCTTTGAAATCATTGATAAAAATGATATAAATAACATTAAATGATTAATAATGCCAAAGATAAGGGAAATCATCGAGTGAAGAAAAACCATCAAGTCATTTTCCAACCTTGTCCTATTTACATCATCTTTTAACAAGATAATAAATCCCTCGTGCCAATGTTCTTATTCCAATGTTTCAAGAGATTGAAGCACATTTTTGAACTATAATTAATCATCTTGGTTGGAGGGTTCCTTTCACAGGAAATCTATTCTCATTATTCAAAGCTTGATCCATGATGACATGGCCTTTGACATTGGCCTTAACAATCTGATTATTCCATTTTGAAGGAGTCATCATCATAACACATGGATTGTGAGTTATCAAGAGCAGCCATAAGGTCAAAAGATGATCCTTAAATATCATACCACTTGAAACCCTTATCATCACACTCACATCATTATCGCATAAGGCCCACATACCAAAGGGAAGAGATTTGAACCAATTTTTTTTACAAAGAATATATAAAATTACATATATTAACATTATATTAATATTATAGGCCCTCCATATTTGGAATATTTTTATTGATTTTCTCTTCAAAGATAATTCTTCTAAAATTATCAAAGAGAATTAGGTCATTTCCACAACATCTAATTGAGTCCAGCATTGTCCCCATATTGGTCATAGCATCAACCAATCTCTTACCTTCTCTATAAGTATGGGATAGAAGAAAGTTATCAAAACCCAACAATTTATTTTGCATATAATTAATGATGTGAGTGATAGTCCACCCTACATTCACAATTACTTTCATAAAATTTAACAAGCTTAGAGTCACCATTAATGACAGGGAAATTTTGACTCCCCACAACAACACCATTGCTTCATCAATGTTATAGGACTGCTCCCCTGGGAAATCCCCTAGAGAAACCAACAATAACCTTTCCATTAGAACTTTTGATAATACCACCACCACTAGAAAATCCAATATTTCCTTTAGCAGTTCCATCCAAATTGATTTTTTCCTAGTCTAGGGGGAAGTTTCCATTTGGTATTATGTCAAGCTAAAAATTTAGATTTATCAAATCTATTAGGTTCCAAGTGTAAACCCCATCTATTTCCAACAATGGAATCCAAAGAAGGAGGGTTGCTCAGAGTTTTCCAATTTCAAAGAGAAACATTATCCACTAATAGCTTGGAGAAGGACCCAAACACCTCCTTAGCATTCTTCTTAGTATTTGAGAATATTTAAAATTATTCCTTTCTTTATAAATACTCTATTAAATATTGGGGGAATATGTCTCCATAACTCCTTAATCAGAGGATGAGCATAATGATAGGTCCAATGCTTAGTAAGGCCTTTTAAGTTATCCTTCATGGTCTAGCTAAAATCTAGTTTGTACAAGGAAAAGCCCCATATTTCCTCTGAGAAGAGGTAGTGAAGCAATAATTCATGTCCCAATTCCTCCTCCATTTTGCATAAGATACACATGTATTAGGTATTTGAAAATATCTCTTCCTTAAATTATCTTGAGTAAGAAACCTATTGTGAGAAATAGTCCACTAGAAGAAATTAATCTTTGGGAGGAGGTGATGGTTCGAAATGAGCTTCTGAAATCTACTACAGTGGTCATTTGATGACAACATACTTTAAGAAGACTTAATAGTGAATTTCCCCCTTGTTTCATTTGCTCAATCAAACCAATCATCATTCTAAAATAAGGGGATTCTTGCTAGTTTCAATGCCATTTGGAGGGTTTTTCCTTTTTAGATCAGCTCCTGATTGTTATAACAAAAAATTTAAATTTCCTTCCTCTATTGAGTCCCATTTTTTCCAATGAAATAGTCAATAACTCTCCAACCAAATAGACTAATAGTAGGATCCTATAGGTATTTGAACAATATTTGGTTTAAAGGTTGGTCCACGACCCAAGGGTCCTCCCAAAATCTAATCATGTAACCATTCCCCAATTTCCACCTCATCCACCCCAATATCAACTTCCTAGATTTGATGAGATTGTTCCAAATCATAGAACCTCAAGGATGTTCAAAATTGGATATACTTATAATAAATTGAATGTTGTATAAGTACTTAGATTTTATTATTTTACACCAATCCTTTTCATTCAGAAGGAGATCCCAACTAGTCTTAGCCATAAGGGATTTATTGGTAAGTTGAATCTATTTTATTCTCAAACCCCCACAAACCTTAGGAAGACAGATAGTGTCCCAACTAATGAGATTCAATTTTTATTTTCTTTCATATGAGACAACAAAAAAATCTTTAGATTTTATCAAATTTATGAGTAATGTACCTAGGGATCTTAAACAAGGAAAGGAAGTAAACTTGAATACATTGCAAAGTAGCAATAAGTTAAAGTTTGCATGTATGATTTAAGAGCTTACCCTTCCAACTTGCTAGATTTTTTTAATCCTTTCCAACATTGTATACCAGAACATAGGAACTTAACATCGTTGATTGTAAGATAGATCCCAAAATAAACAACAAGATGGGTAGCACTATCACAACCCAAAATAACAATAATTTTTTTCGATAACACCAATATGGTATTAAAGAAGTAAATATTACCTTTTGATAGTTGATTCATTATCCAAAAATAGTAGCATAATTTTTGTGACTGTATAGGAGCAAATTTGCACCCCTTATGCAAATTCCCCTTTTACACTCCCTCACCTTAGAAAATTAAATTCGAAGGCAAAAATACACATAAGCTCATTACCTTCATTCCGCTTAGCATATGTTTTATGCGTTGGAAAAATAATAAATATTGGGGACACTCGCATGGTGTGTATATGTCCATGTAGCACACTTGCATCCCTGATGAATTCCTATGTCTAAAGCCTACAGAGGCATTACACTTCCCATTGGGGTCAATTTGTAATGTCCCTCTTAGACCAACTAACCCGAATATAGTCATTCTTCTCATTCTCCCTTCAAATTTACTCTTCATTCCTTCATTTCATCCTTCTAAGCACTCAACTTGATCTCTCCAAGCATTCTAGCATTCACTCCTTGCACTCTAAGCCTTCAAGCAACACTTTGCACTCCATAGCAGTAGCAACAACACTTCGTCAACTCCATAGAGAAAGTGTGCAACAACACCATTGTAGTAGGGGCTTGAGTCCTCTCATTTTCTCCTCCATTAGCTAGTGAGCTCTTGGTGAAGGTGGTAAGCTTTCTACTCCTCTCCTCAATGATTTTTTTGAGTAGCTCATTACTATTTTGTAGTGTTATTGTGTTCTTTACTTTCATTCTTCCTTTATCATACTTTTCTCTATAGTTGCTATCTTGGCTATTTGTGGAGGTGGAAATACCAAAACGGGGGTCTGACTGAGGTAGGCGCCTATACAGCCACCCAACAATTTTTCTCTTTCTTGTGTGCAAGTGGATGTTCTTCTTGGAGCTAGCTGGAGAACATGCTCTTTTGTGATATCATTCTTGTCACCCTAGCTTTAATCTACTTACTTTATCATATTCATCTATATATTTATTATTTTATAGTGTTGTTTTTTTCTCCTAAAAACCATTAGCTAGGTCGTTAGTCTATTTTCTAGTGGTTCACCTTGTCTTTTTAGTCCTCTAGGTGTATGGACACCAGTGCACCTGAGAGACATCAGTGTGTTGCACTGTCATCCTAGATCCATGCTTTCATCCTGAGACAGAGAGCTACTTGAGGCATAGTGTTGAACCCAAAAATCAGCATGCCTAGCCCCATTCTAAGTTTTAGGTCTACAAATTGATTGAAGGACCTTATATTCCTCATCATTCGCATCCTTCATCTCTAAAAACCCCTTTAAGTTGAGGTAAGTTAGGGCATCCTTCCGCTCTTGGCTCTCCATGACCTAGGGCTTTGAATGTGATTGGTCCCCCTCTCTTACAGTGACATAACTTCCACTTCCTAGCTTCGCAATTGAAGCTTTCCCATATAGAATTTTGTCTTCCAAAAATTGTTGTGAACATATGAAGGGTTAAGGGAGGTGGCATGTTTGATTCCCTTGAGGACACCCTCATCACTTGTAGTTTTAGAATATTTATACCCATAACATAAAAAAATATTATGAATAGATAAGGAGATAGAGGATCACCCTATCCAATCCCCCTTTCAACACTAAATAATACACTAGACACTCCATTAAAAAGAACTGAGTACTTAACCATAGTCACACATTCCATCATAAGGTTTAGGAACATGTCATTAAAAATAATTTTTTTTAGAACTTGGAAAAGGAAGTGCAAGGACACTTTATCATAAGCTTTAGATATGTCCAGTTTAAAATCCATATCAAAGGTGTTACTCTTATCCATGGAGTGCAAAATTTCATGAGTGGAAAACAATAGCATCCAGAATTTGGTGACCTAGCATTAAAAAAATGACACTTACTAATCATTTTCCCCAAAAGATGTTTCAAACTATTTACAAGAACTTTGGAAAATATCTTATCAATAGTATTACAAATGTTGATGGGCATGAAGTCAGCCATATTTGAGGGGTCATGATTCTTAGGGATAAGAGAAAGGAAAGTATTATTTAGTTGTTTCAACAATTTCCTTGATTTGAAGAAGTCTTTAACCACCAAGAAAACATCCTCCCCAACAATATCCCACAAATATTGAAATAATATTGAAGGGAACCATCTGATCTAGGAGTCTTAAAATCCCCCCATACTGAAAGTTGCAACCCTAACTTCTTCCCTTGTCACTAGTCTTATGAGAAGTGCACTATCTTCCTTGGATAAAACAAACAAATGTTGTCCAACAACTACCCTTCTAACACAAAAAAATGTTTAGTATTAGGTTCCATCATTCAAGATTGAAAGTACTTAGAGGCTATCCTCCCAACCTATTCATCAATACAGTACGATCCTCATACCCATTTTCATCAAGAAGTTTGGATATTGAATTATTCTTCTTGTGCATTAGATCAAATAAATAGAAAAAATCAAAGTTACGATCTTCTTTCAGCCATTGAATTCTAGATATCTATTTCCATAAGATTTCCTCCTTTTTAAGACATCATTCCAATCAAGATGTAATGGCTTCTCAACTTGACAGGTTTGATCATTGACATTACTACTAGCCATTTTAGCTTGAATATTCATTAGATTTATAGAAATATATTTTTTATGGTGAGGGTATGTGCAGGATCATGATGGGCCAAAAAGTGGCAATATGATGGGTATGTGGCTGACGACTTTTTCTACCTCATTGAGTGAAGCGAAAGGGTTTTTTAAAGATGTATCAAATTTCACACCAGCCTGAAATTATGCCAGGTATTTTGAATTTAATAAATAATTATTATTCATTTATATTCAAATTAGAGCTGAAGTCTGATTGATAGTAGTTGGCTTATCTATAGCTTTCAAATGGTATCACTTTTGAATCCAAAACATGTCACATTCCTGCTTTGCCTTTAGGATTAAAAAATAAAATTCTATGAGTTTTTGACCAAATTAGGTAAGTTGAACATGCAGTTTTTATGTTTTTTAAGTGTAATAAAAAATTCGCAGTTATTTGCAGGAAAAATTACCCAAAAAAAATCATCACATTGGTGTGAGTCCTCTACTTATATCTAAAATCTTATAAAAAAATATTATGTTTTATTGTGGTTGGGTGGTCAAGCAGACACCTACTTATTTTTCTCTACTGAAATTTAGTACTACTACATTAATTCTCAAACCTATAAATAAGATTTGTTTGCATTTTTTTAAAAAACCTAGTAGTTTAGAAACTACATTCAATTTGCTACAATTATGTTATATTTACATATTTTTGAAATAATATAGATAACTTATTCAAATTTTTACATCAAGTTGCCTAACTCTGATTTTTCTGAATTTTTTGCCACTTAAGGGCCTATTTTTTCCATGATGATCCTGCACATACCTGTGAAAAACATCACCAAAAAATAGCCTATTGCAACCTTTCACTTTATTTAAATTTATTTTTTAAATTTTATGACTCACCCTAAACATAGCAGAGCCTTGAATGGGGATATTCCACCAGTTAGAGATACAATCCCTGAAACTATGATGAAAATCCCACATGATCTCATACTTGAAGGGGAAAGGGCCATAAGGAGTACAATATTTCCAATCTGGAAGAAGATGGTTATGATTTGGCATAGTTCTAAGTAAATCAAGAAGTTTCAGGTTGCTAGTAGAGTCCCAATTAGGTTAGATCAAGAACTATCTAGTTTATCTTGGATAAGATGTTCAACAATTCTCCTATTATTCTATGTAAGGAGTTGACCTTAAAGTTCAATGTCCATAATCCAATAAGAGTTCAATAGATCAACCACATCATTTATGTCATCAATGTAATCAATTAGATCCCCAATTTTTCAAAAGAAAAAAGATGGGAATTGAAGTCCCTAATAACTATCCATCGAGCCTCCTTATTACCCAACACTTACATAGAAATTTCAAGCCAAATAAATTTTTTGGCATTGCACTTATTGGGGGCATAAATATTTATAACATTCCAAGATAAACTAGTAGAGGAGAATTTAACTCCCAGGTGATTTCTAGATTGATCAAATAAAGAACCATCAAACTTAGTTGAGTTCCACATAGTAACTAGACCTCTTGAGGCTCCAACAACCTCACTATTGAAGAATTGAGTAGAGGGCTATATATATATTCTTTGCAATGGTAGGTAGAAATTGGTGGAATTCATTTTGAATTCTTGGATTAAAAGGTTAAAATTAAAACTAGATGGTTCTATGGAAAAATTTGATCATAAATGATCAAATTTTGTAATAAAATCAACAAAACCAAAACTTGAATGAATAGTTTGAGATGTTTGGACTCAAATTTTGAAGATGTGATAAGAAAAAAAACCACAAGTATTGAAAATATAGATTATAAACTATTCTTTATTGCTAAAATATAATATATCATTTCTTTGAAGTGATGTGTGAAACACATTGCTTCAAAGAAAATATTCCTTCCTTTGAAATTTTCTATGTTTGATTTTTCCCTTAGTCTAAAAATTTTAACTGATATGCCCCTGATATTTTTCTGATTGAGAAATACGGCTAATATTGATGATGCCCTCTCGAGAGGTAAATCACTAATGATGAGAAAAATGTTGAGTTGATGATGAAATTCTAATGATGAGAGGGATGCAGTGATTTAGCTCTCGATAATTGATTAAAAGATGCCCCAATTTAAAAAATAAGGTCAAAGTTTGGTCAATAGATAGATAAATTGTCTTGTCATCATGTTGATAGGGATAGAAATGATAGAAAATCTGATGATTAATTGATAACTTTGCTTCCCGAAAATAGAAAAACAAAGAATAGGTAACTGATAACTTTGTTTCCATTCAATGAAAAACAAAGAGTAGATGGATTGATAGATTGTCTAATTTGTTGATAACTTTGCTTTAAAATAAATAAAGAGTAGATAGCTTGATATGACTTCTGATCAATTTGCTTTCTGTGATAGAAAACAAACAGTAGATGATGTGAATTCTTATATTTGTATTGTCATTTGATACCAAATAGGAAAATAAATTTGATTGTTGATAAATTGCTTTCTAAAAAACAAATATTAAATGATGATAAGTGGAATTAATTTGACATTGGAACGTTTAGCATTGTTCATGATAAGTCGCAGATAGAAACGCAATATAGCTCCGCAGTATGGTCGCAATGTAGTTCCTAATATGGAATTCATGGAGTCACCGATATAGTTCCACTAATCCTGGGTCGCCCGATGAATAGATATGAGTTGTGGTGTTATGATGATAGGAGGGAGTGAGCATTCCCAGATTAGATATGAGAGTTGTGTCCTCCCAAGCGAAACCTTACCCTTAATTCCCATAGCAGTCCGGGAAGTAGTGATGCGGTGTGTCTGAAACCCCTACAGGGACCTGTGAGATATGATGCAGAGTTGGTAGTGGTCGGCCACCAGTCTCTAGACTAGCTCCATCAGGGGGCTCCACTAGCCAGCCTTGATATGTGATGTTTATTGATGTAGTATTATGGATGTATTTCACACATGTAGATCATTTTTTGGAGCATGTACCTTGTTTTTTATCACATCTTATGTATCTCTCTAGACTTTTCAGTTTCATTAGACATTGGACATTTGTATTTATTTTTGATGAGTGATGATATGCAGCGATGAGTTTTGAGGATGTGCATTGTTGATGTGATGATGTGATGATGGTATGGATATGCATTGGTTTGTACATGTTACGAGATGAAGTTGCGATGCCTTTGATGATTTGATACTGGCTACTGATCTTGAGGATGGTCCATAGCACCATGCTTATGATATTGATTTGTGATGTAGTAGCTACTAATGATGTCATGTAGGTAGATAACTTATGATGGCAATTATGAAAGTAGCATGCAGCAGTAGGATATATGATATGTTTTTATGAAAAATGTAATGATACGCAATGATGTAAAAATGTAATGTATATTATGGGAGATTTTTGTTTTAGAAGATTTTTTAAATACATAAATAATAAATGATGTAATAAAATAGATGACATTTTATGAAATACATCATAGACAAATACTATGAAATATTATGTATTAAATATATATTTAAAATGTTATGTGAAAAAATGACGAAGCATATTATATAAATGACAAAATAAGTAGGTAATTATGAAATGAATACAATGAAAAATAATAAATGATATAAAATATTAGGATATGATTAATAAAAATAAGAGATGTATAAATAAAAGATTATATAATGATATGTAAATTTAATAGAAATAGATGGGGCAAATGTGAAAAATAGAGCCGAAAATGATAAGTGAAATAGAAATATAAGTAATAGAAATAGTGGCTGAATGATAAATGGTGCTCTGCTTTGTGCAAAATAAGAAAAGAAATGAAAATGAAATGGATATGATAATGATAAGTAAGATGTTAAGGATATGAAGACGATAGATAATATGAAAATGGAAGTGATATGGAATACCTAATGGATAAATGAATGATATGAAATGAAAAAGGATCTAAATGATATACAATAAAATGATATATAAAATGAAGACGATAAAAAATGAAAATGATCAAGGGTATGCAATGAAATTATATGATATGAAAAATGAAAAATGAAATGATAATGCATAATGATGGATAAATAAATGATGATATGAAAATGAATGATAAATGATAAACTATATGATATGTACATGACCTAGATGAAATGATAATGATTAATGAAATGATGATGAAGATGAAAGATGATAATGAAACAAATGTTTGAATGTCCTCCACAAATAGTCCAAAGAGACATGACAACCGTTGATGTTTTTGTTCAACCTTTCAAAACTCTAATGAAAATCCAATATGCAAATATGTACAATTATCTAAATGAAATGCAACTAAATGAAACCAACTATTTTTTGAGCCCTTTGTTAGCTTTCTTGAATCATCATAGAGCATTTTAAAATGTTGGAAGTATGTACAAGCATTAGAGGGGAAACTAACACCAATGATGACCTGAGTACAACTTTCATAATATTTGATATAGCAAGTGAACACAAGCATCGAGGTATAGTGAATTGAGATGACTAGATTATTTCTTGCATAAAACAAACTCCAAATATTAACCACTTTTTTGATACAAATTTGGAAGCGTATCATCAATGATAAACACCGGAAATCATGTCTCATGACATCTTTGCACCAAGTCAATGGTTAACCTCAAGACAACAGACAAAGAAAAATCATTCTCTTTCCTTGCCACTCTAGTTCAGCACATCATTGAGTGTGCTCCAGAGGGATGATATCGAAAATAAAACAACCATTGTTCAAAATATAATACTGCTATTCCAAACATTATTCAGATTTTAAATCATCCTGCAGAAATGTGTTATGATATGGTACTTGTAGAAAACTATGATATGGATCAATGATTGGATAGTTGTTCATGTGATTTGATTTTTTTTTGTTGATTAGTTTTATAAATACCATTGTTTAATATTTTGGTAGAACACGAAAGTTGGTTGCCCGGTATTTTTTGTCAATATTTTTCCCCATTAACACAACTTGCTAAAATGAATATGTACAATAGAATCAAGCCATGGTAAGATATTTATTGTGCTAGGAAATGAGGCGTATGATCCCACTATTATGGCCTAAGATGATGGTACGAAAGATGCATGTAAATGAAGGCTAAGAAGCTAATGCGAGAACATGAGGTAATAGATGGAAAGCTTCTAAATGGCGTCTATTTCAGTTTTCACTATATGTTTTATTACATTTTCTGATTTCTTTTTTTATTTTTGTATTTTTCTTCAATAGACTACCTATTACACTGAGTTTTCACCTATGATGTTTTTTGAACACTTACGTATTTTTGTAATTTATTTATTTTTTAATTTTTCATGACTTTTCTTTGTTTTTGTATTTTTTTAGGACTTTTCTAATTTTTTTGGATTTCTTCAGGAATTTTTTCTATGCACTCTAAAGCTAGATATAGAATTGATAAACACCAAATTCGTAGACTACCTTGACAATGCCACTCTCCTGTGTGGATGACCGTGCTGGATGAAAGGACCCAATCATAATGAGTATGAGTGGAAAGTATGAAGAATGATAGATGTAGCAAATGGAAGAGGCTAGGATAGGATCCCTAATGTGTACACTATGTGGGTCATCAGGCTTTAGTCAAAAAGGAGCTTGGGAAACTGATTAGTTATAGTACATGAAGGGGTCGTCATCAAAGACGCATCGAAAGACATCACCAATGGATGTGTAATGCTATGACGGGTATGTGAACATGGATGAGTGGAAAGGGCTATATGGTATGAGTGATAATGAGGTGGATGGAGACCTTAGATCAAAAAATTATTTCTTTGATTTTCTTTCTTGATAGATGCCCCCAGTGATTTTTGAGGGAGAGGCATGTTTGGAGATCGACTTTTGCTTGCTTTTATTTTTGATTTGTCTGATAGCTTTTGATTTTGGATAGTGGACTTGTATGGATCTTTCTTTGTTTTTGATTTGTCCAATAGCTTTTTATATTGGCTAAGGGACTTTTCTTAATCCTTCTTTCCTTGCAAGTTTTCTTTTGATTTTAGATCTCCCTTTGAAAAAGGCACTTTGACCTTTGATTCTTGAATTACCTCCTTTATACTTTCTTTGAATGATACTTGTTGATCCATGTCTATAAAGTGGATGGATGTAGGTGAGATGGAAGTAGTAGTGATGTCATCAACAGAGTCTTTGAGACTATCCTTTTCGGTAGGACTAACATCAAAGGAAGCTTGCACATCCTTAGCGACTTGGCAAGATGGATTTGTAGAGGTCGCAATAGGATATTCATATCCTAGTCCAGGGCAAGTGGAATGGAAGGATGATGGTTGGATATCCTCAGCAGGATCATGATCAAAGAGTGGGTTATCATATAATTTTTTATCAAATAGTGGATTATCAGTGATATGAAAAGATTGAGTGATAGCAGATATGGAACAGGTGGGTGTATCATCAGGATCCCAATTGGTTTCCATCTCAACATGGTCATATTTTTGTATTCCTTCTGTAGTTGTCTCGACATTATTATTAGAACTCTGACCCTTCTCAACAATAGTAGCAATATCTTTTACTAGAAAATTGTCCAAACGATATTCTCCATTTCTAAGATCATGGATTTGGACCTTAGAATTTGATATTGCAATGGATGAAGTGGATGTTTTTGAAGATTCAGGATCAACACATGCTTGAGTATGTAGTGCTTCACTTTTGCTAGCGATGGTGATTTCAGCTTTAGGACTGAGATTATGACAAGGTATGGAAGGATTAAGATCTCCTTGTATGGTGATTTCAACTCCATCATGAGGTAATTTCTAGCATTGATGATATGGAGAGGAAACTGCTTGCATTTCATGTATCCAAGGTCTTCCAAGGATAATATTATAAGGCAGCGGGAGATCAAGGACTTGGAAAACCACATTCTTCACCACAGGGCCAACTCGGATTGGTAAAATAACTAATCCTTCAGATGAACGTTCCTCTTGATCATATTCCTTCATGGTACTCTTGTTACTAGAATCAATTTCTTCTTCTAGATATCCCAATGCATGTATAAACTTTAAAGA
>VDFB02058242.1:771587765-771705597 GCA_007258455.2 Sequoia sempervirens
GAGAGAGAGACCTAGGAGGAAGAGATGGAGTTAGAGAGACCTGAGAGAGAGACCTAAGAGGGAGAGAGACTTAAGAGGAAGAGAGACTTCAAACGAAGGGAGAGATAGAGAGATGGAGAGGGGAGATGGAGAGTGAGAGGGAGATGGAGAGGGAGAGAGAGAGAGGGAGTGAGAGGGACATGAGAGAGAGAGAGAGAAAGGATGGAGATAGAGGTAGAAAGATAGGTCTAGAGCTCAAGGAGAGAGAGAGTGAGAATGATAGGTATAAAGAGGGACAAAGAGAGAAGAAAGGAGGGAGGGATATGTCTAGAGCTTAAGGGGAGATATAGAGATATATAGAGAGGTAGAGAAAGGGATAGAGAGATATGATGATTTATGAAGATTTGTTCATCTCATTGCTAAAAAAGTATAAATATTTCATTATTCATTACTATTTCTAATGTTTCAAGTATTTTGAGATGAGTGTTACAAAAAAATAATGAAAAAAAGACTGCATGTGAAAGTAGTGAGCATTTGATGTTTCAAAAATAAAATATGAAGTTAAAATGATTATAATTATTTTATTGTGTAAAATATAGAGACACCACCTATTCCATTGCGTAGAGCTCTCAATCACCTTTCCTATGCCTATAAAAGGTCAAAATTTTGAGTAGAAACCTAAAAGTTATGCCCATTTTACTAAAGAGGATTTTTTAGGTCTTCAAAATGGATATTTGTTTTGATTTTAAAAAAAAAAATCTATTTCAAACGGATATCCATTTTTTTTTTCAAAAAAATGGGTTCCCACTATCCAAAACAGATATCCTTTTTGAAACGAACATCCGTCTCAAAATAGATATCCATTTTGAAATCGATATCCATCTCAAAAAAGATATTCGTTATAAATGGATATCTGTTTTGGTTTGGTATAACCAAACCAAAATGGATATTGGCTCGGGCTTTGGTTTGAAATTTCTTGACCTGGAAAGTCAACCTAAAAAATGTGTTTTGAAAAATTTTCTTAGTTTTCCAAAGTTCGCCCTTGTGGCTGATGATTTTTTTTTATCTGAATTTCATCAAACGAAAAGGGTTTATAGAAAAAATTGTCATCTTTCCATCAATATAACTTTTATCTTATTTTGAATTTAATAAATAATTATTATTGATTTTCTACCTACATTAGGTCTAAAGTCTTGATTTATAGGCTGATTGAAAAACTTCTATAACTTTCAAACTACTTAACATTTTTTGAATCTACAAGATGCACCACATTCTATGCTTCACATACTATAGGATAAAAAAAATGAATTTCATAATTTTTTGACCAAGTTATGGTGGTTAGAAACAAACATTTTAATAATTGTGAAAAGTTCTAATAAAAAAATCATAACTAATTATTTACATGGAAAGAAATTACAAAAAAAAATCTGACACATTCGGGCATGTGTCCTCTACTTATATTGAAAAATTCAGAAAAAAATATTATTTTTTTCTTGTACTTAGGGTGGTTAGACATAAACCTACTTCTTATCTTTTTCCTAAAAATTTATTACGACTGCATTGAAATTTCAAATTTTCTCAAAACAAATTTATTTTTTCCAAAAAAGGAATAGTAGCCTAGAAACTACATTCGATTTGCTACAACTTTTGTTCTTACATATTTGTCAAATTATGTTAATAAATTATTCAAATTTTTATGTCAAGTTGCCTAACTCTGATTTTCTGAATTTTCATTGCCACTTAGAGGCCTAGTTTGGACCCCCATGATCCTGCACATACCTGGTTAAGTCATTACAAAAACCCATGTTAGGGATGTTGGATATTGGTGACATTTCATTGATTTACTTGATTATTTCATATGGAGGCCTTACCGTCAATGTGCACCTTATGAGGATGGCACTGAGAATCTTCTATACTACAAGAAGATGAGATATTCGATTGGTTGCACAATGAAGAGTCAACACATTATAGAGTGGCAATTGTTGAAGCAAGATCTATGTCAATTCAGAGAGAGACAAGGGGATATTTTCGGTCTTGCCAAGTTTTCTTGATCAACACAAGAGGTATCTTAGTGGGGGTCAATGATTAGTGTATAGGTTGCTATATAGGATTTTGATCAATTACTGCTAGTACAATGGGGTTCCCAAGTAGAGTTGACATATGTTAGGATGACACTTGAGTATGATGCATGTTGGGCACAACATAGGCCCATACCATTTTGTAGATCTAGATTTGTCTGCTCCTATTGAGAGGTTGGGTAGAGGTCCATGGGGTAGATTGTGTGGGAGAGCACAAGAGAGAGGGGATGATGTGGGGATGGTCATGATGATGGAGGGGGAGGTGGAGGCAGGAATGGTGGTCAGGGTGGAGATAGGAGTAGAGGTAGAGGTTGAGTGCCACCAATCTATAGCATAGAAAAAATTATTTCTTGCTTGATTTGGGAATAATTGATGATAAATTGGGCTTAATGAGGCCTTGATTTAGTGTTGTGAGGTGTTCTACACATCCACATTATATCTAGGACCCTTGTAAACTAAATAAAATGCATATATTAATGTCTTGTAAAGGCGTTGTAAAGTGTTGTAAAAGACTTTCACTCTTTTCTAGACTTTTATTAAGCATCTAAGTCTAATGGACCTATTTTCCCCCTAATTAAATATTATAAAATATATTTAATTGAATTCTCACAATAATCTAGAAGGCTTGTAAATTAAACTTAGTGTTAATCTAGTGTTGTAATGTGTTTTACACATTCACATTGGATGTTGTGCCATTCTAGGCTATGTGGACCTCATTTTAATGTTGTAAAGTGTATGTAGTCACACTTTCACATTGAAATTTGTGTCCCTAACCCTAATTACCCTTTACATAATCATTAATAGGCCCCTATGACCCCATATTGTGCATCCCAAGGCTTAATTTAATCAAAGACCTAATAAAATCAACATAAAAACTAAAACTCTTCACTTCCTGACATACCAACTAGCATAAGATCCCTTGAGGGACCCATTCGCCACTTTGGGTGAATGAGTCCCATCTAGGTGGGACGAAGTCACCTAGCTTGGCGACCTAGTCCCATTTGGTCTATTTTCAAGGTTTAAGTAGGAAAATTTGGCTCTTAAGTTTAATTTTCTTCCATGTCGGCCTTGGGGATCAAATTAATGGGAATTTTAGGTGGATTTCCTATATAAACAAGCTTTTAAACCCTAATTCATAACTCATTCATCATTCATTTTTCATCCATTATCCATCTCAAATCAAGCAAGCCAGGGTTAGGTCATTTAAAGAGCATTCAAGATCATTTTTCAAACATTCAAGGGAAGATTCTTTATCAACTGTTGTAGAAATTCAAGATCTATCATCATGGAAAGTTTCTAATTCCTTCATTTCATGTTCATTCTTCATTTGGTTTAATTACCTAAAAGGGGTTTGACCAAGGAAAATCTCCATGCCCTAACCATCAACATTTTATCTCTCTTTCTTTGCGTGGTTGTAGATCTAGATACCTTGAAAACTTGGAGATCATTGAATAATAGGTTGCAAACTTGTTGAAAACATCTCCTTACTAGATAGGTCAAAATATTCACAAAAAGTCACATATAGGCCTGAATTTGGCAATTTCAGATCCAGACACTTAGAGGAATATATAGAAAGTGCAGACTGAGAGCTTCTATTTCCACTTTCGAGTTTTTAGAAAAGCCAAAGTGAACCAAGTCACCATCAATGGTGTATGAGTCCCACTATACATGTTTTTCAAAGATTCTATATATTTAGATACCCATTTGGCTAAAATAGGCTCTGATGCAGTTTACCAGATCTGGGACTAAGTTGCCCAAAATGGCATAAGTGTCCTAGAAGGTTAAAATTTTAGAATCAACAACATTTCCAATCTTCATTCCATTCCTCAATACATTTCAAGGTGCACACATTTAGTTTTACAGTTTTCTATTTTGTTTCATGGTCATTTCTAGGTCATTTAGTATATGTTTACATACTACACTATGTTTTCAAACACTTTTCATTTTACAAGTTTTTCATTAGTGGTACCCCTTTTATTAGTTTTAAGCCTTTAATACAATACCTTTTGATAGATTTCAATCTCTTTTGCATTGAAATCTCAAGGGTTTGTTCTTGAATGTGAGCATTGTGAAATTGGATCCCCCTTTCTTCATTCACCTTTTGGTGTGAACAAGGAAGTTAAGGTATCCTTTTTCGGTGTCCACATTTTGGTGAACCTGAATTTCAAATACCTTCTTTTCTAATTCAGAGTCCATAATCATCCTAGAATTAGCTTGCATTAACTTTGCATTAGGGCTTTCATTGATTAATTTGTATTCTAGGGCTTCAAATTTTGCATTAGTGAAAGTGCATATAGGTTGCATTTTTGTACCTCAAATCATTACAATTTTTTTGAAATTATGCCTTTGCATCTTAGGTCTGCATAATACATGTTGGCTAATAGATTGGGAACCTTGAGAAATCACAATCTAATTCCTGAAAGGTGCCAAAATTAACCAAACAGGTCTAAATATTGACCTTTAGAAAAAGATAAATATTCTCTAAATTTTATCGAGGTACAACTCCCTCACATAATTTTTAATGAATTAAGCTATTAAAACTAAATACCATGTATGATTTTAACTAGAAAGCAGGAAAGGTATACCCAATATCAGAAAAATTCCCAAATATCAGGTGTGAGATCCAACGAATAAGATGTATTAGCATAAAGACTAATTAATTACTAGAAATAAAATGTATGCCCAATACTGTTGAGAAATGAAATCAATTATGAAGAATTGAATTACTTACACAAAGATAAGATATGCATTAAGATATTCCCAAACACAAAGATTTAAGAACTTAGATTGTTGGCATATGGCTTCTAGTGTTGTCGTTGATGACAGCTGAAGTCATTATTTTGGTCTGCAGATTAGGATTTTCTCATACTGGTAGGAAAAGTAGAGAACAGTGTTCTACCAGCAGAAAGAAGAAAGAATAGGGTATCCAGTTAGTTAGTTGATCTGTATGCTTCACTGGATCATCAGTTTGAGTTGTGGATCCTTGAGATAGATTGTTGAGCATATATGTTATCTTACTGTTAAGTTTTGTGATGTTTCTTTAATCAGTGTACGAGCTTGGAGATCTGGTAGGATGTTTTTCTATTTATTTGCTCTTTATGGCTGACCTAGTGAATGTCGCATGTCACGGATGTATAAGGAGTAATTTTTTAATTGTTTCTTGTGTTGGTTTTTTTTTTTGGATCATATCTATAGTCTATCCGACTTGTGTGGGTGTGCATTGAAGATTGCCCATGATTTGATCCAACATGTGGAGAATATTTTGTATTTTATTTGAAGCTGACATATAGCAATTGAATTCTTATCGGCGGATATATATGTGAGTTTAGGCAATTCATTTTGGTGTGTGAGTGGGTGAATAGAGCAGAGTAGACACATGTGCGAATATTAGAAGGGAAGTTTAGTGAATTCTTCTTGTGTAGAAGAGGATTTTGTGAAACGAATTAAGGTAGAGCAGAGCTAAGTGCGAAGTCTAACAAAAACTTCAAAATTTGATTCATGTGCTTCACCGGAACTGAAACTAGGAATTTGTAGATGCTATCTTCTCAGTTCAACATTTTGTAAAGCAATGAGCCTTCCTTGTTTTGAACAATGAGCTCTAGGCAGTGTGCCTGAATGCATGTGTATTCCCTTTTCTTCATACTTTTAATAGAGTATATAAATTATGGATTAATCTCCACCATTGTTTTTCCCCTAACAGGGTTTCCACGTAAAAATCTTAGTGTTATGGTGTTATTATTATTTCTTTCATGTGCTTTCATCTTTAATTTTGTTTAAATGTTGTAGATGGTTTATAATCTGAATTGAAGTTTAGAATATTGTTGAACATTGATTCACCCCCCCTCTCAATGATCCTTGAGTCCAAAAATTGGTATCAGAGCAGGTTCCTCTACAGGAAGTTTAATAGCTTGAGGTGGATCTTGGATTGCAGTGGAATCTAGTGGTCTTCAACAACAACTTATGGTGGAACTTGATGATCTTGATCAATCTAAAGCAGAATTCATTGAATTAAAAGAAAATCTTATGGATGCCGAAAAATTCATTCAATCATTAAAGAATAAAATCAATGAGTCAAGAGAAAAGAGGAAGGAAATTTTTGATCAATTGAAGCAGAAAGAAAACAAAAGCTTGGAAGATGTTCACCTAAATCAGACCCTAAAAGAGATAACTAAGAATGTGAAAAACTTGCTAGGAACAATGCTACTCTAAATCCTGAGATGGAATCTATGGCGATGAGGTTAACTAAGGAGATTGAAGAAAGAAAGAAGAATGAAGAAAATCTAGCCCAGTCTTTAAGAGAAAAATATGAAGAATGTAATAGAGTTAATAGAGGATTCATTTAGCTAGAGATTGAACTGCAACAATCTAGAAATAATGAAAAAGAGCTTGAAAGACAAATAGTTATTCTCAGAGATGAACTCACTACTGCAAATGAGTACAAAGAGAAGTTTAGGATCAGCTCTGCTAAGCTTGATTAGCTGACTAAAGGACAAAAGTAAGCAAATGATAAGCGAGGTCTTGGCTATGAGAAAGGTGAAAGCTCTGAATCTAAACATAAGGATTCCAGATAGAAAATTCAAATGAACAAAGGTAGAAGATATCTGGTAAGACAACCAAATGCTCAGAAGTTTAATGGTTACTACTTTTCTTATAATAAATCTGGTCATAGGGCTTCTTAGTGTAGAATTAAAATAAATTCAAGCAGTCCATCATTTCCTAGTTAGTGTTTTAGTTGCAATAAGTTTGGTCATAAGTCAATTAAGTGCAAAAATATGTCTATCAGTGTAAGGAATGTTAAATGTTGTACCTGTGGAAAATTTGGGAATGTTGCTAATCAATGTAGGTCAAAAGGGAATCAATGGGATGAATGGTCTAGACAAAGAAATCTGGTATGCTACATTTGCAACAAATTTGGTCACATTGCAAGATTCTACAGGAATAGAAACATGGATAGAAGAGGTCTGGTATACAAAGGAGTAATTTCATAGAAAGATGATAGAGGAAAAGGGAAAGTGATAGTGGAAGAAATAAGAGATCAGATGAAGAAAACATGGGTGAAGAAGAGTGAATTTGATGAAGGAAATAAGCGTGCACCAGAAGCAGCCTCTGGTAATTCCTTTGAAAATTGATCTTAGGTCATTGGCCTAGGGGGAGTTTTTTTTAAGAAAAATCAATAGTTGTGCTATCAGTCTACAAATATGTCTGTGATCACTTATGCAGAAAACCAAGATCTGGAAGGTTCACAGATGGATTCTATAAAAAGGTATTTGGAACCCTCATTTGTCACCTTCTACTAAAGAAAGAACAAAAGGAGAGCTTTTGCAGCAGAATTTTGAAGGAGTCAACTAAATTTGGCGATGAGTTCATTAGGTATTTTTGATCACTTATTAAATTTCTAATTTTGTACTTAGTAGAAAAACCTGTTTGGTACGGAAAGAAAAATGAAACAAATCAAAGGAATTGTGAATATGGATGAATATAGCAATAGAAATATCAGGGATGTGAGAAATTTGTTATTGGCTGATGAATTGAAGTGGCTTAAAGGTGTGGAACATAGAAGTTTGGACATTTGCAATGAGTTTCCTTATTTTGACAATGCGGAAGTTGTTAGGTTTATCCTGAATAGATTGAATGAGGAAATTCTAACCTTGGATAAACCCTATCTTATTTTGAAGGATGTGATTAGAAATCTAAATGGTCTATGCAATGATGGGGATATTTTGAAAAAGAATTCGAAACCCTAATCAGAGTAATAGGAGATCAAAGGGCATTGGTAATTTCAACAATTAAAGATCTGATAACAAGGTACATTGCACATGGGATTTCATACAAAATTTTCTTTAGAAATAGGGAAGGTGCAACATTAGCAGGCATAGTTTACATATCTCACAAAATGATAATGGAGGATCAAGACTTTGACCTGTGCAATTTGCTAAAATATCAAGTGATGGAGAATGTGCTATTAACAAAGGATGCAGATTACCCCTTCAATTTTGGTACTTTGATCATATGTATCATGATGTATTTTCTAAATTGTCTGCCTCAGGTCGATAATGTGGTATGGAGGGAAAATGAACTAGTTTTTAAGAAAATTTTTGAACATTTCAATACTCTAGAAAATTGTGAGAAAGTTTATGCAAATTTATTTAGAGAGTTGCTAGGAAAGTTTGGAGAAACTAGCATTTCCTTTCCAATAAAAGGACTTGAAGTTGGATCATCTTCTGGTAAGAATAGAAAGGAATAAAAAAATAGCCCTAGAATTTGTTGATGACACTCCTCTAGCACAGAAGTTTCCTAAACTTGAAGGAAAAGGAAAAGAGAAAGTAATTTTGGATATACCAGATGAAGATTATGATGAGTGCACTCCAAGGGATGAACCAAACTGGATGTGATAATAGCATAAGGAAGTGGAGAAGAAGGTGCTAAATAATCAAAAGAAAGATACTATAGATTGTTCAAGAAAAATATGGGATGCAGAAGATTGCTGATATATGGTTAGAAAGACTCTCATATGAACAAGACCTGATTGAGAGCACTCTAGGAAGTTACTTTGTGCATAATAACATTGAGTTGGAAAGTTTGCAAAATGTACTTCCTGAAGAGTTGATTGAATGTATTAGGGAAACTATGGCCTCTGAGTCTCAGGATAAAAAAGAGGAAGAAATAATTTTACATTTGAAGGAGCAATTCAGGCAATCCCTTACCAAATTAAAAAGGAAAATGAATGTGTTGAGGAAATGTATAAACTCAACAAATAACATCTACAATTATTATCTTTGTTGGCCTCATGTAGTTGGGAAATACAAGGACAAGTTGGAGCAGATTGAAAGTGAGTTGAACAAAATTGGTCAAGATTATAAAATGTTTCAGGACTAGGAAGGTACAGTAAAGAAAAGAATTACGAGGATGCACAAGTTCACTTTTCCAAAAACACTCTTGTGGACACTTTTTGGAAAGTGAAGGATTTAACTGAATGCAGATTGGAGTATCTAATTGAAGTGCTAAATAAATGAGAGAAATTAGAAGGAACAATCATAATTTCATAATCCCTCATCCAGATCATCAATTAGACATGAGAAAACAACAGCTTGATCATAATCATTGGGATTGCAGTAGATACTTGGAAGAAATTTCTTCTAGAAATGAAAGATAAGTATAAAATAATTTTCTGACTTCTGCAGTAGTTGTAGTTCTTCAAATTTTCTAAATTAGAGAAGGGAGAGAAAGAGAGAGAGAGAGAAAGCAGTGAAATTATTTTCATTGATGTCAAAGGGGGAGAGAGTGCAATGAAAAATTCCTTGACATTCTAAGGGGGGCAGTGTTTTGAAAGAAATTTTTGTTTTGAAATTTTGAGCTTTGGCAGCATAATCTCTTGGTTTTGACACTTAGTCATTTTTCACTAAGTGTTTCAATCAATGCAAAAGGGGGAGATTGCTGGAATATGGCTTATAGTGTTGTCATTGATGGAAATTGAAGTCATTATTTTGGTCTGCAAATCAGGATTTTCTCATACCGACAGAAAAAGTAGAGAACAATGTTCTACAAGAAAAAAGCAAAAAGAATACAGTATCCAGTCAATTAGTCAATCTGTATACTTCATCGGATCATCAATTTGAGTTGTGGATCCCTAAGATATATTGTTTAGCATATATGTTATCTTACTGTTAAGTTTTGTGATGTTTCATTAATCGGTATACGAGCTTGGAGATCTGACAGGATGTTTTTCTATTTATTTGCTCTTTATGGCCGACCTATTGAATGTCTCATGTTGCGGATGTATAAGGAGTAATTTTTTAATTGTTTCTTATGTTGGTTATTTTGTTTTGGGTCGTATCTATAGTCTAACCAACTTAAGTTGGTGTGCATTAAAGATTGCTCATGATTTGAGCCAACATGTGGAGAATATTTTGTATTTTATTTGAAGCCAACATATAGCAATTGAATTCTTACTGGCAGATATATATGTGAGTTCATGAAATTCATTTTGGTGTGTGAGTGGGTGAATAGAGTAGAGCAGACACATGTGTGAATATCAGAAGGGAAGTTGAGTGAATTCTTCTTGTGCAAAAGAGGATTTTGTGAAGTGAATTAAGGTAGAGAAGAGCTAAGTGCAGTGTTTGATAGAAGCTTCAAAATTTGATTCATGTGCTTCACCGAAACTGAAACTAGGCATTTGTAGATGCTATCTTCTTAGTTCATTTTTTTTGTAATTAAAAACATTTTGTAAGGTAGTGAGCCTTCCTTGTTTTGAGCAGTGAGCTCTGGGCAGTGTGCCTAAATGTATGTGCATTCCCTTTTCTTCATACTTTTAACAAAGTATATAAATTGTGGATTAATCTCCACCATGATTTTTCTCCTAACAGGGTTTCCACGTAAAAATCTTGGTGTTATGGTGTTCTGATTATTTCTTTCATGTGCTTGCATCTTTACTTTTGTTTAAATGTTGTAGATGGTTTATAATCTGAATTGAAGTTTAGAATATTGTTGAACACTGATTCATGCCCCCCTCTCAGTGTTCCTTGATTCCAACACATATTACTTCACAACTGAATTGCACACTGACAAAATAGTAATTTCATTAATAACAAATATAGAGTAGTCTTCTAAAAAATTTCTAGAGAGAGAACATATGAAAATAGATACATTAAATAGGCAGATGAACAACTATCTCTTCATTTCCCTAGCCAATCAAATGAAAAGACACATAAAAGAAAGAAAGAGAAGCTAGGCCATCATGATGGCGTCACTTCATTTCTAGTTTTTGGGATCACCAATGGTCTATTTTGCCATGACTGGAAAGCTTTAAGGATGTGCATTAGGTCTTTATGCTAGGGAATAATTACATTTTTCATCCTCACCTTCCACGTTAGATGGTTGTCCTTAGCTATTTCCATGTGACATTCACAAACCTTCATGAGGTCAATTGCCTAAGATGAGACCAGGTGTAGTTCACTAAGTTTCTACAAGTGTTCAACATTAAGTGAGGGTGAATCAAGCATCTCCTTGACTATTTTCTAGAAACTATCTATTAGGATTTTGGTGTCCATGTCATTCCTCATTTCACCTTTATGTTGGAGTAAGCCAAGAGCCACCAAGGTACCCAGTGCTTCATCTAAAATTTTGGTACATTCATCAATGGTTTTCTTAAGCTTTTGTAAACTTTTTTTAGCAATCTGTAACTTCCACTCCACCCCTTTAATCCATGATTGGTAATGTGTGTCTAAAGAATTAGGTATAACTTGATCTATAGCCAAATTTTCCATGTCTAAGTTTAACATTAACTTTAATTCAACTTGGTAATTATTCCATAGCCTCTCCTCCTTTTCAGTAACAATGATCTCTTCCCCTAAGGTGGTTCTCAAAGAATTGGTCTCTTGGAAGCATCTTATAGACTTAGCAATGATAAGGCCTCCCTTCTTGATCATAGATTCAATCCAATCATCTACAGCCCTACTTAGGCTTTGACAACTTTTAATTTTAGTCAAGGCCTCCTTTCCAACCACAGTGAGTGATTCTACAAAAAAATCAACCTAAGAGAGAGGTTGAGGAACAATCTCAAAAATAGACTTTAAACATTCACTTAAGTTTCAAACCAAGGATTTCAACTCATTTTTACTTTCTTTATCCATCTTCAATCTCTCAACCATTCTATCTGCTGATACCTAAAAAGTATGAACATCTTCATCCCTAGTAGGAGGACCAAGGTCTACTTTGTTCACTTCAAAGTCACTTGCAGCTACTTGAGAAACATCCCTTTGCATTGAAGGGTGCACAATTTCTATCTGGAGCCTCCCTAATTTTGTAGCATCTATCATCCTAGCAATAGTCTTTAACTTCTTAGGTTTTGGGGTTGAAGTTCTCTATAACAGTTGGCCCACCATATCTTATTTAGGCAAGCTAGGCTATATAGCTTTCCTTTTCCATGACAATGAATCCTCCAACCAAGTTGGAGTTACTGAAACCTTGGTTGCCTTGAAACCTAGAGACTTGAATAATGTCCTAATGATCTGAGGAGTGTCCTCTATAGGTGAATTTTTTTGCGACCTCTGAGATGTACCTACCTCTTTGATAGGTGATTCATCTTGGGAGGTAGAGGAATTGATATTTAGGGTTTCTAAAGCCTCCTCTTCTTCTTATCCTTCATTTTATTTTTCTAGAGTAGGCAGGATGAAGATATCTTCTCCACAAGTTTATGAATACATATTATTATTTGGAGGATCCTCATCTTCACCTCCTTGGGCTCTAGATGGTAAGGACTGAGAAACATTGCTAGTTGATTGCTTGCTAGCAGAGGCTTGATAAGTTCCTTCAACGGGTTGTGTATCTTTAGACCTAGTGTAAGGACAAGACTTCAATTTTCTTCTTTGTTACCCATTCTTGTGCTTTAGTCAAAACATTAGCAGTTTTTGCTTCAATGGTCTCTTTTTCTTTGAAGTTCTAATTCATAGCAGAAATAGGCCAGTTCTCTATTAATTCAGTGTACACTGGGTCTACCATGTCAGACCCATCTTCCATAATTCCTTGCAAATCCCACTTCAAATCATAAATGATTATTTGTTCCACTTTCAATCTCATCCAACTCCTCCTTCTGGCCTCATATTCATCAAAACAATTATCCCAATAATCTTCAAGGCTAGATTGATGGTAAAAACTAGGGCTTAATTTCAAATTATTCTTAATGTAATCCTTTATATCAAAGGGGAATTGCTCATCATATGAAGGCATGTTTTACCTGGATAGTTCCTTTTCAACATTCAGGGCATCTAACATTGATTGAAAACTATATGAACCAAAACTAAAAGAAAAATAGATCATCAATCTTTTCCTATCTTGGCATAATCTATTAACATTAGCCAATTGCCTACTTACCTCGATAATCACCCACTTATCTTTAGGGTATTTGAGCAATTTTATAGGAAATCCAACATATCCGCCAACCCTAATGTATGAGAATCTCTGGAATTGAATAAAATGGCTACCATAGAAGTGGACAAATTGCATAGCCTCAAGTGATAGTCACATTGTAGGATGTCCTTATATATCTCTAACTATACTCATGGAGAAAGCGTTAGTCACTCTTCTAAAATGCAGAAAGCTCTTTTGTAGTTGAAGTTTATCAAGATAATAATAAATTGGCACTTTTCCCAGAGGAAAATCACTTGGTCTTAATCCAGGCCATGGTCTAGTGCTGCCAAACGAATATATCAAATACGAGGACATATAGAAAAATCTGTTAAGGGTGAATAATGTCATTAACTCATGCAGGAAGTCACTAATAATCTCTACCCAATCCAGGAATTTTTCTCCACTCAAAATAATCTAGATGAAGAAATACATCCACTCTTTGAATCCATTAAATTTTTTATTTCCCCTTACTCTATGTAACATCACTACAATATCGACCACTTCTTCTACAAAATGATTTTTGTGTAAATTACGGGTCAATTGGGAGTTACCCTTTTTTGGTTTGGCCAACCAATTCTATGTTATCACATTCCTGTAAATCCCTTTCTTTGCAATAAATTCAATTTGGGAATTTGTCATGTTCATTGATGAATACTCATCTCTCTCTGGAAACCTTAAGCAAGACACAAAGGTGGACCTTTTAACATTCAAGAAAAGTCTATTTTCTTCTATTCCAACCTCCCATGTCTATGAATTATAATGACTTATGCATTCTTGAATGACTTCAAGGCATTGCAGGGCTGTGGGAAATACAGTGGCTTCAACTAGCTCACTATCTATCACTCATTTAATCATGGGAGAAGTATTGGGTTTATTGAATTTACTTCAAAATTCATCCAAACTAGTAGGCCCTAAACGAGTATCACCAATTTTCAGACCCTCATATGTTAACCAAGATACATATTCATGTTGGAAAAATAAGGATAGACGGGGGTGAATTAGTTGTCACAAAAACTAAAAAAATTCTAACTTATCTTAACTTTAATCTTAGATCTGATGAATAAGCAATTAACCACAAGCAATTAACACATCAGAGAGACAAATAACACCAAGAACTTTTACATGGAAACCTTGTTAGGGGAAAAGCCATGGTGGATGTTAGTCCACAAGATTATACTATGTTAAAAGTATAAAGAGAAATAATAAGGGGAATGCACATGCATTTAGGCACACTGCCTAGAGCTCACTGCTCAAATACAAAAGAGGACTCACTATCCAACAATATAGAAATATGGATTAAATCCATAGAGTATGAACTAAAAGAATAGCTTCTACACAAGCCTGGTTACAATTCCAATTAAGCTCAGTAAACCTTCTTCACACTTTCCTCAATCTTCTTCACTCTTTACTCAGTAATTGAATGATAGAAACACTATTCACACATTTACACTTTCTTTGGCATACATTCACACTATGCACACACTAAATTCACTCAACCAATCACTCTTATATATCTGCTACATGGGATTTCATCACAACTTAGTCGACCGGAAAAATAAAATATATTTTCAATGTTGGCCCAAATTTACAAATAAATTTCCAATGCAAATGCACCCAAGGTCTACCACAACATAGTGGAGACCCAAATTAATATCTCCAACACAAAAATACTTTAATTAATTTCACCATGAAGATCCACAACATGCTACCATCAACATGTCGGCCAAGAACATGAAAAACCGAACATGCACAAAAATATCTTCAACCACGAGTTCTCTGAGTAATGTGGATGTACCACAAAGATAGAGAATGATCTAAAGACATCCAAGAACACCAAGAAACAATAGAGAATCATTCGCAATAACTAAGATTAATAGAATCACACAATATTCATTCAGGAACACTAACAGAGACCGTAGAAACATTGTCAGACCACAACATACTCAAAACTTCATGCGGAACTCTAAAACTTCTAGTAGATGATCTAGAAACATTCAACAATAAACCCTTTAATCCACACTAGCTAATATTCAATGTACAAAACAAAGCACCTTCATGACTTGCAAAGTTCCACAAGGAACCTAGAATACTTCCTTTTATAATTTTCTCAATATCCTCGACATATACAACCTCTAGTACACTAAATGCTAATAGTGTTGACATCAATGACAACCACATATCAGAAACCATATCCACAACATCCAACAATCTCCCCCTTTGGCATTGATGGAAACACATGATGTGAAAAATACCATCAACCCAACACACTTACTTCTCCTACACTTCTCTTGAAAATATTTTTCACATTACACTTCTCCCCCTTTGACATCAATGGAAAAGGTATAATTACCTTTCAAAATACACGGTCAGAACCATATATCTACACATCTGACTACTCCCTTTGAGTAGTACCACATAAACATCAATCTAGATTAGAATATAGCAATGAAGTTCATAGATTGATGCAAGAAAATGCATCTTTTAGTTCATATCAGGAGGGATAATTACCCCTAGCATTCCTCTGAGATACTCAAAAGTATCCTTTAGAAAGGGCTTAGTAAATATATTTGCAATTTGTTCTTTGGTAGGAACATACTCGAGTATGACTTCTTTCTCATTCACTTTCTCCCTCAAGAAATGAAACTTGATTGATATATGTTTAGTCTTGGAATGCAGCACCAGATTCCTTGAGATATTTATTGCAGTTGAGTTTTCATAGTAAATGGCAATAGGCTCTTCATATTTCACCCTAATATCTTTCAGCATTTGTTTCATCCATATCGCTTGAGTACAATTATTAGCAGCAACAATGTATTATGCCTCAGTAGTAGATAGAGAAATTGAGTTTTACCTTTTACTTAACCAAGATACCAGCTTCTTCCCTAGGAAGAAAGCACCACCACTAGTAATTTTCCTGTCATCTACATCACCATCCCAATCTGCATCAGTATATGCACATAAAGTGAGATCATCATCCTTTGGATACCAAAGTCCAAAGTCAACTATTCCTTTCAGATACCTAAAAATTCTCTTCACAACAATTACATGTGATTCTTTTGGATCGGCTTGAAATCTAGCAACCATATATACAACATTCATAATTTCTGGTCTAGTCTAAGTCAAGTAGAGCAATCCATCGATCATTGACCTATATCTTGTTTGACTTGCTTTAGGAGAGTCATCATTCTATGTCAACTTACATCCGATCACCATGGGAGTACTAATAGGTTTGGAGACATCCATTCCAAACTTTTTTAGTAGTTCTTTCACATATTTGGACTGAGATATGAAGATCCCCTTGTCCAACTATGTAACTTGCAATCTCAGAAAGAACTTGATTTCTCCAATAATACTCATCTCAAATTCATTCTTCATCTCATCAACAAACTTCATGCATAGATTATCATCTCCTCTAAAAATGATATTGTTGTCAACTAGAAATGCACCCTATGCATAGAGATTGAAACTGAGCTTCCTAGAGCAACATGGGATCATTTCAAGGCTGTGGGTCACCTATAGTTGAAATGAACCTCTGGAGAAGGTTGGCTTCCTTTGGTGTCATCTAACTACTGATTCTTGTGGGGAAAAAGGAAGAAGGAATACATAAAATAAAGATTAAAATCTAATGTGATACACCGAAATGATGAGAAATTATGAAAAGAAAACAAGATGAACATACACCAGGAAACCTAACTGTAAATGTTTTATGTGCTCAACACAACTTCTTCTAGACTAATGCATCAATCTTAATCGGTTCGATCTACATACACATCTCAGGAAGGAAAGATTAATTTCATAGCTCTAAGATATAAGTGCAGAATTTATAAAACACAGTTAAAGACTTGCAGAATCAAAAGAAAGATACAGAAATGAGAATAGTACAAACATGAACACTAGCTTCCAAGGTAAACTCTGCGTTGCATTCCAGATTCTAATTGAGTTACAAAATATACATTAGTTGAGGAAGGATAGCTAAAAATCACTAACTCTTCCGGATGCATTACTCCAACTATTTACAAAAAGGAAAAAAAAACCTTAAATATCAAAATGTGTCGGCCCCTTAGGGCTTACAAAAATATCTGCCCCAGAAAAAATATATCTTCCCCTTAGATCTTTTCGACTGAGTTTAATGCAGAAACCCTACATGTCCCTGCTATGAAGAGTCATGCTTGGGGAAGCCTTCTTCAGATATTTCATAGCTACCACATTCATTTTGATCCTGGCATCATGTCCTATTTGAACCACCTCGGTTGAACACCTTAAATGCCCTGCGCTCACAATAGATACGCGATGCATTCATCCCATTGACATTCTTCATTCTGATCAGACTGCCACGGCTCCCTTCAGCTCCTCCTGGTTGGTCAAGCGTATTCCACGCAGGCTCTATAAGCAGTCAAAACTTCTTTTGAAAAGAATCACATCTCGGTGAGATGCTGAAAGTGTCTCACCGATGTGATTATGTCCTTTGCAACTTATTGGCATGACTCAAACTGTCACTGAGACGTCATGATGAAAATCCTATCCCCTAGCGAGACCATCTGTTTCAGGGAGACCTTTGTTGATGTCTCCAGAAGCTATACCACTGAGCTCCCTTCCTTCTATCGGCCATTCATTCTTATATCGACAAGACCTTGTGCTGATGTCAAGTTCTTTCGGTGAGGTCTTTACTTTTTGGTCAGTGAGACATGACACGGTCATTGAGACATCATGATGAACTCCCCCTGTCTGCCTGAGCTGTTCACTTTACTGTCAGTGAGACATCACCAAGTCGGGGAGAAATCTTATCAAATTCACAAGACTATGCCAAAGTATTGTCACCTTCGGTGAGACTTTGGACAGTCGCCAGAACCCCATAGCGAAAGCCCCAACTCTTAGCAATACCGAATGTTTTGTTGGTGGGACCCCCACTTGTTTGCTTCAGCCATCAAGACCCCTTGGTCTGGAAGACACCCACTGGTCAGCAAGAGGTTATGCCAAAGGAATTTTAGCTTAGCGAGGCCCCATTTCATCTGTCGGTAAGAGACCATTAGTGTCTCCTTGAATGCATTTTACCTTACCGAACTCCGCTTTCCTTTCACCAAGATATCACCGAGTCAGGGAGACCTTTCTCCGACTTTGAATGCTATACCGAAGGTCTTCATATCAGTGAGACTTTGGCGGGTCACTGAGACCATACCCAAGTGCTTTATCTTTCGGCGGGCTCCTTTCCCTCTCAGGGAGACATCTTTAGATCGGTGTGACATCCTGGCGAAGGCCTCAACCTATGTCGAGAGTATTCCTTCTCAGTGTAACTCCACTCCCTCAGCCAGTCCTCCCAGTGACTTCCTCCATCTAGCTTGGTGATGCATTTACTTCTCCATCGGTCAGGGAGACATCTTCATTTCGGGGAAACCTCAGAACGAAAACACAATGCTCTACTGAAGTTAATCCATGTCGGCAAGACAATCTCAGTTCGCAAAAACATCACGTAGAAATCCCTTCCCTTTGGCGAACTCTTTTTCCTTTTTGGAGGCTCCACTGGTTGGCAAGACCTTCGCCGATGACACTTACTATGTCGGCAAGGCTTCTCGGTGTCGGTGAGACCTCAGGGCGATATCTTCAACTATTGGCAAACGCTTTTATGTTTTGTTGAGGCCTCCCTTTGATCGGCAAGACTGCCTCCATTCGTCGAGACCTTTTGTCGAGCCCTCGCCTCTTGCCAAGCTCTCATCTCAGCGAGACATTATGTGTCAGGGAGACATCCTAGCGAAGTCCCTTAGTCATACCGAGGGGCTCCTTTGTGTCGATGGGACTCTCGCCGAAGACAACCATATCGAGGCCCCTTCCCTTCCTTTCGGTGAGACTTCACCTTCGTTAAGACCTCCTAGCAAAGCCCGCCTTCTTATGTTGAAAGCATCTCTCCATCTGAGGCTCCTCATATGTTGGTGAGACATTAGGAGTCGGGGAGACCTTACCCCGACTTGAAAGCTACATCGAAGGTTCACTGTTGTCGGCGAGATACCATTAGTCACCGAGACTATATGCTGAAAGAAATCTCATGCCGATAGGATCCCTGGTTTAAAGCACTTGGACTTAATGGAAAACCTGCTAGTTGGCGAGACCTCTAAAATGTCCTGCCGACTTTTCCCTTAGATGATTTTCATGCCGAATCTCCCTAGGGTAGCTTCTCCCACTGAGTTCCCCATGACCTAGCAACAGATGTAGAGTCTTTTCCCTTGTGTGAATGTTCCATTGGCCTCTCAAAGATCTAACATATGATTATCTTGCCTAATTTAACTATAGGTGAAATATAGGCAACAATTTTGGTGACCTTTGCAGGATGTTTGCCTGCTAAACATGAGAACCAGTAGCTACAATTTTTCCATTGGGTATGGAGTCATTAGAAAGCTCAGAGAATAAATAAAAATGTCAGTCAGCACATGGTTGCAATTCGCATGAGACTTATAGAACACAACAAATTTTCCAAAATGACAAAAACAGGAGAAAAGGAAAAGAACTATTTACTGTGCTAAACATCACCCAGGGAAAGGAAAAAATAGGAAAAAAAATGAGCCACAATGCAAAAGAACTAATTGAAAACATAACACTTAACTAATATATACAAAAGAGGAAATCCATCAGACTTGAAAATAGGGCTTAAGGTGTATCCCATTAACTGGAATAGGAAGTACTTCCCCTGCTATTGTAACTAGTTGATAAGTATTGTGTTCCTTGCAATTTGTGACAATAAATGGACCAGTCCACATATTGTCGAACTTAGTGTGATGACCAGGTCTACTTTTAAGAATGTCCCACCTGAGCACGAGGTCTCCCTCCTTAAAAGACTTTGTTGTAGCCCTTTTTTCAAATGTCTTCTTTGTCTAGAGCTGATGATACTCCAAAGTTTTCATTGCTCTGTCCCTTGATTCTTTGAGCTCCATGAGCTTTGCATACCTTACAGACATTGGGTCTTGTCCCTCAAGCATCTCCAACTGGTGAACAATGTCTAGAGCTAGAAGCTCCATAGATAGGGGCAATCTTGCCTCTTTTCCATAGACCAACATATATGGTGAATTGCCAACAGACCTCTTAGGGGTCACTCTATCTGCCCAAAGTGCATTCTTTAAACTGACGTGCCAAGTCCTTTGATTATCCTCTATGGTTCTTTTAATGATCCTGATGAGATTCTTATTTGTGCTTTCAGCTAAACCATTACCCTGGGGGTAATAATTTGAGGATGTATTTAAGTGAATGCCATGTTTAATGACCCAATCAGTTACTCTTAGACCCATAAATGCAAGAGCATTGTCAGATATGATGGAGTCAAGAACTCCAAATCTGGTCACTATATCTTCATAGAAGCTCAAAACTGAAGACTCTTTTGCTTCTTTCAAAGCTACTGCTTCTGTCCACCTTGTGAAATAGTCTGTAGCTGTGAGCACCCACTTGTGACCAGTGCTGGAAGGTGGATTTATTGGCCCAATAAAATCAATGCCCCATCTTATGAAGGGTTGCTCCACTTGAATTGGATGCAGGGGCATAGCTGGCAACTTTTCCTTTCCTAAAAAAAGAGCGCATTTGATACACTTTCTTGACTAGGAATATGCATCTTTGAACAAGTTGGGCTAGTAGTAACCAGCTCTCATGATTTTCTAGGTAGTAGTTCTAGGAGCAAAGTGACCTCCTGTAGCTCCATCATGAAATTCATGAAGTACCTTTTCAACTTGGTGACTCTGAATGCATCTTAATAGGACACTGTTCAGATCCTTTTTGAAGAGAACATTATTTACCAACACATATGGTATGGACTACAATCTGAAGTATCTCCTTTTAGCTCTGTTTAATCCTAATGGGCATTCACCAGTTTGTAAAAATTGGATCATATCTTGAACCCAATTGGTCGTCCCTATTGGTACATCATCTTGAGCATTCTGAAACTCATTTGTATTAGCAAGGATAACATCATTTTCTTGTTCACTTTCACTGCTTGACTCAGTAGCAAGTTGTTCATAGAGGCCCTTGCCTCTAACCAATTTGGTGATCTTAATATCTACATCGTATTCCATGACCTTAGTGATCCATCCTGCTCTCTTTTCATTGAGATCTTTATTCAATAGAAAATCCTTCACACTTGAGTGTGCCACCATGACATGAATTTTATTATGAGAGATCAAAGGCTTGAATTTCTTCAAGCTTTTGATCACATCAAGAACATGCCCCTCTACAAAGGAGTATTTATGTTCATAATCAACCAATCCTTAACTAAAAAAGGCTATTGGTTGTTCTAAATTCTCTTCATTTTTTTGAACCAATATTGCAGAAATGTTACCTATGCTATCATAAGCATACAGATAAAAATATTTAGAAAAATTGGGATTCACCAGCGTAGGAGCTACTGCTAAGGCCTCCTTGACCTTTTCAAAACTATTCTTGGCATCCTTTGTCCAACTAAAAATTGCATTTTTCTTTAACATAGATGTTAAAGGCTTTAACAAGTTTGCAACATCAAGGATGCCTCTTCTTAGAAAGTTGATTTGGCCCAGAAAGCTCTGTAGACCCTTCTTGTGATTAGGTAGTGGCAACTCAAGTATGGCTTTGACTCTCTCAGGATCAATAATAATTTCTTGCTTTGACACTATGTGTCCTAATAATTTCCCTTCATGAACAACAAAGATACTCTTCTTTGTATTGAGAGAGATACCAAACTCTCTGCATTTTTTAAAGACTCACCTAAGATGTAACAAATGTTCATCAGCATTTTTGGAATAAACTGCAATATCATCCAAATAAATCAGCATAGTCTTGTTGATCAAATTTTGAAATGCCATGTCCATGGCCCTCTGAAACATGGCACCAACATTAGATTCGTTCCATGGAGGGCAGCGGGTAGTGGTCTTTCAAAGATGCTCGGTTAAGATCCCTAAAGTCTACACAAAGCCTTATTTCACCACTTTTCTTCCTAACCGGTACAAGGTTAGAAACCCATGAAGTGTGTTTGATAGGAAAGACAATACCCCCCTCAACTAGTTTAGTCAACTCTTTAATCATTAGAGGCTCAAGTTTATGATTCAAGGGCCTTTGTTTCTGTCTTACTGGCTTAGCATTAGGCTCTAACTCAATTGTGCGCTGAGCAATATGGGGATCAAACCCTTTCAAATCTGAATATTCCCAAGCAAAGACATCATAGAATTCTTGACATAAATCAACAAAAGCTTGTTTATCTTCATGTGAACAAATTTTGCCTATCTTAAGAAGTTTACCTTTGAAAATCTCCAATTCTTCATAGTGTTCTTCTTTGATTTGCAAACCAGCTCTACCCTTTTTAAGCTGATCATCAGTACTGAAAATCGACTCTAAGGTAGCAAGTCCTTTGGGTAATTTATTTGTCTTTAGCTGTATGACTTGATCACCATACTCCTGCTTGAGTTTTTCTTGATTCACTATGGAGAACTAATCTTCCTCGAGCAAGAAAGAAAGGATCTGCTCATCACTATCAAAAACTTGCCAATGAATGTTGTTATTAGGAATTGATAGTCTGACCACAACCTTCACATACTATTGTACCTTCTCTTTTCTAATGTCATTTGGAATATCAAACTGTGCTCCAATGGCTGCAAGCCTATCAGCATGCTTGTTCTGATTTCTTGGAATAGACACTAAGTTAAAGGCATCAAAAACTTCGAGCATGTCCCACACTCTATTTCTATAAGACTTTAATGTGTCATTTTTAGCAACATTCAGGCCCCTTACTTGATTAACAATTAATTCGTTGTCCCCATAGACTTTCAAGCTGGTTATTCCTCTCTTCCTTGCCCACTCTAGACCTTGAACAAGGCCCTCATATTCAACAGTGTTATTGGAGCATGCAAAAGCAAAACGGAATGTAGAGTAGTATCTATCACCTTGTGGAGAAATCAACATTGCACCTCCTCCTGTCCCATTCCTACTTTTGGAACCATCAAAGAACATCTCCCAAAGTCCATTTAGTGGTTGCAACAATTGATCTGCATCTTTCTCCAAGTTTGGAATCTCTGTGTCAGGCTCAAGAATGACATAGTTTCCCATACCAACATCTTGAATGAGGTCCTCAAGACTATCCAATACATTCTCAACTACCCATTCATGCAGCAGCACATCAAGAACAACTTTTGATTGGAGTTCTTGAGCAGCAGCTAGTTCATTGTTAGAAAAAATGACACAATTTGTGTCTGCAGTAGTAGGAACAATATTAAAGGGACTTGGGTTATATGGCTCAATGTGATCCTTAGCCAATCTCTTAGATTTAATGGTAACCTTGGTTCTGTATCTTGTTCTAAATAGCATATGTGATCAATCAACTAATACGTAACCACCTATCTTGGCTGTAAAGTCTCTAGATAAACACAAGGAAAAGAAAGGTGGGAGGTCTATGACACATACATCTTGAGGGACTAAAAATTTTGGACAAGCATGGAGGGTGAGATTTAAATCCTTGATAATACCCAAAGTATTAACCGAAGTACCATCCAATTGGATCACTCCCTTCTCTAAAGGCTCATTTTTTAGTCCAAGTTTGTTAGCAATCTATTTTTGGCATCACGGAGCTGCTAGCTCCGCTATCTACCATACAGTTATGAACTAACTTATCACCAATAATCATTGTCACGTAGAAAGGAGGTGGTTTAACTCCTTTTTCAATCTCTATGCGAGGCTGCTAATCATTTCCCTAAGAATTATTTGTTAACATAGCTCTAACCTGACCTATTGGGGGCTCAGATTCGTCAGACATTTTCAAACTTGACAGGGCTGATTGTAACATATCCTTTTGACCTGGGATGGATAATGAGTCCCACATGGACATTGTAACATTCATTTTTTTCATACTATCAAGGATATTATAAGGTACAATTGGATTTACTTTAGGATGTACCTTTATACTAGTATGATCAGCTTGTAGGTGTGACTGCTCCTTGTCCAGGAGTTGCTGATTTCTTTGCCAAATAGGAGCCACTCAAGGTGTAGATGGTTCTATAGCCGTTGCCTTTCCTTTGTCAGTTGCTTGACTAAGCTCAAAATCTCTCTTCTTTGCCATGGTGTTAGCTGCAATTGGAGAACTATCTTCATTCAACCCACAAAACTATTGACCTTGCCACTTAAGCAAGGTTGTATCATTGCTAAATTGGTCCTGGTGTTGTGAAGGTGCATCATTGCATGCACTCTGCTGCGAACTTGAATAATTTTGTACCATAAGTGCCTGATTGATTAGTTCATTTGAGCAAGTGGCTTGATTATGAAGTTGGTTACAAGGGTAACACCACTCATAGTCTGCTGCTAAGTTGTTTTGGATAGGAACTAGCTCCTTGGTCGCACTAATAGGGGCTGGAGCATAGGCCTAAAAAGGCCTTGTATTCACACTCTATCTTGGGCCCTGATAATTGCCCTAATACTGTTGTCGATTCCCTTGGAATTGCTACTGCTGACCTTGGAAAGGCTGAATTGAGGCCTGACTTTGCTGTTGATAAGGCCAAGAATAGGACTGTTGTTTCCCCAAGTGCACCAACTTGTTGCCAAAAGTTTGTAAAAGACTTTTGATTTCTTGTAACTCCTATGATGAGCTTGAAGCAACACTTTCTTATTTATCAATGGTTGGAACAACAGCTGGCAGCATTGGTACAACTAGTAGAGGTGTGAAAGGAGGTATTTGTAAAGGGATGTTTACATGAATCTCTGGAAATATAGGCATTGGTGGCCTAGGAGTGAGTTTTCCAGCTTGTATTAAGTTGTTCTTCGCCCTAATTTCTATTTTGAAAGTGTTTGGCAAGGACACTCATCCCATTGACTGTATCATGACAGCTATATCACTGTTCAGAGCCCTCAAAAAATATAAAAATGTGTATTCTAGAGGTGGCCTCACCACTACAGGGATCCTATCCCAAGTTCTCTGAAATCTGAAGATGAAGTCATTCATCTACTCTTGGGGAGCCCTCTTAATTGTAGTCAATTGCTCCAGTAGAGACAAGTTGTCAAACCTATCTTGAAATTGCTTATGCAACTTGTCTCCAAATTCATCCCATGTTGCAATTGAACTGACGGGTAGGCTCCTATACCACTACACAACTATTCCTTTCAGTGAAGCAGCTAGTAATCTCACTGCAACATCCTCTTGGGTTATGTGATGGACTCCACATAACGAAGCCGCATCTCTCATATGTTCAATGGGAGTAGTTTGGTCTTCTCTCATGAAAGTTGGCAGACTCTTCAAGGCTGCCATCAGGATGTCATTGTGTTGTGCTAGATTCAAGGGGCTCCCTCCATTAAAAGTAACAAAAGGTTGATTCCTTGGAGCGGCCATTGGAGGTGGTTGTGGGGGATTTACTAGTATTCTAGATGAAGCTAAGGACAGGACAACAATGTGTGATCCCACAAATAGAGTAGACTTAGTTCTTCTAGAATAGATAATTGTTGTTCCTCGCATTTCCTCTACTCTGCCTTGTCTTCTTGGTGGTGATAGCTGCAAGTATTCAAAAGGGCCTGAGTCCCTTCTTGTTTAAACTCTTTTCATAAACTATAGAAGACATTGATTTCTAGAGTTCTTCCTCTTTGTGGAGTCGCCAGGTATGCAAAAAGGCTCATATAAAGTCCATAATTCACTAGCTAGATACCAACCCAGCAGTTCAATCTAGTTCACTGTCCCACCGGGCGTGCTAGAAACTGTTGTCAACTAGAAATGCACCCTATGCACAGAGATTGAAACTGAGCTTCCTAGAGCAACATGGGATCATTTCAAAGCTATGGGTCACCTATAGTTGAAATGAACCTCCGGAGAAGGCTAGCTTCCTTTGGTGTCACCTAACTACTAATTCTTGTGGGGAAAAAGGAAGAAGGAATACATAAAATAAAGATTAAAATCTAAGGTGATACACCAAAATGATGAGGAATTATGAAAAGAAAATAGGATGAACATACACTGGGAAACCTAACTGTAAATTTTTTATGTGCTCAACACAACTTCTTCTAGACTTATGCATCAATCTTAACAAGTTTGATCTACATACACATCTCAGGAAGGAAAGATTAATTTCACAGCTCTAAGATATAAGTGCAGAATTTGTAAAACACAGTTAAAGACTTGCATAATCAAAAGAAAGATACATAAATGAGAATAGTACAAACATGAACACTAGCTTCCAAGGTAAACTCTGCGTTGCATTCAAGATTCTGATTGAGTTACAAAATATACATCAGTTGAGGAAGGATAGCTAAAAATCACTAACTCTTCTGGATGCATTACTCCAACTATTTAAAAAAAGGAAAAAAATCCTTAAATATCAAAATGTGTTAGCCCCTTAGGGCTTACAAAAATATCCGCCCTAGAAAAAATCTATCTTCCCCTTAGATCTTTTTGACTGAGTTTAATGTAGAACCCCTACGTGTCCCTACTATGAAGAGTCATCCCTAGGGAAGCCTTCTTCAGATATTTCATAGCTACCACATTCATTATGATCCTGGCATCATGTCCTATTTGAACCACCTTGGTTGAACACCTTAAATGCCCTGAGCTCACAACAGATACACGCTGCATTCATCCCGTTGACATTCTTCATTCTGATCAGACTACCATGGCTCCATTGAGCTCCTCTTGGTTGGTCAAGTGTATTCCATGCAGGCTCTGTAGGTGGTCAAAACTTCTTTGAAAAGAATCACATCTCGGTGAGACACTGAAAGTTTCTCACTGATGCGATTATGTCCTCTACAACTTATTGGCATGACTCAAACTGTCACTGAGACATCATGACAAAAATCCTATCTCCTAGCGAGACCATCTATTTCGGGTAGACCTTTTCCAACATCTCCAAAAGCTATACTGCTGAGCTCCCTTCCTTTTGTCGGCCATTCATTCTTATATTGACAAGACCTTGCGCCGATGTCAAGTTCTTTCTGTGAGGTCTTTACTTTCTGGTTGGTGAGACATGACGCGATTGTTGAGACATCATGACGAACTCCCCCTGTCTGCCCGAGCTGTTCACTTTACTATTAGCGAGACATCATCGAGTCAGGGAGAAATCTTATCGAATTCACAAGACTATGCCGAAGTATTGTCACCTTTGGTGAGACTTTGGATAGTCGCCAGGACCCCATAGCGAAAGCCCCAACTCTTAGTGATACTGGATGTTTCGTTGGTGGGACCCCCACTTGTTTGCTTCAGCCATCAAGACCCCTTGGTCTGGGAGACACCCACTGGTCAACAAGAGGTTATGCCGAAGGCATTTTAGCTTAGTAAGGACCCATTTCATCTGTCGGCAAGAGACCATTAGTGTCTCCCTGAATGCATTTTACCTTACCGAGCTCCGCTTTCCTTTCACCAAGAGATCACCATGTTAGGGAGACCTATCTTTGACTTCGAATGCTATACCGAAGGTCTTCATATCAGTGATACTTTGGCAGGTCGTTGAGACCATACCCAAGCACTTTGTCCTTCGGCGGCTCCTTTCCCTATTGGAGAGACATCTTTAGATTGGTGTGATATCCTGGTGAATGCCTCAACCTATGTCGAGAGCATTCCTTCTTGGTGTAACTCCACTCCCTCAGCCAGACCTCCCAGTGACATCCTCCATCTGGCCCAACAATGCGTTTACTTCTCCATCGGTCGGGGAGACATCTTCATTTTGGGGAAACCTCAGAGTGAAAATAGAATGCTATACCAAAGTTAAACCATGTCAGGAAGACAATCTTAGTTCACCAAAACATCACGTAGAAATCCCTTCCCTTTGGTGAACTCTTTTTCCTTTTTGGAGGCTCCACTGGTCAGCAAGACCTTCGCTGATGACACTTACTATGTCGCCAACGCTTCCTAGTGTCGGCGAGACCTCAGGGCGATATCTTCAACTATTGGCGAACCCTTTCATGTTTTGGTGAGGCCTCCCTTTGATCGGAAAGACCGCGTTCATTCGCCAAGACCTTTTGTCAAGCCCTCCACCTCTTGCCGAGCTCTCATCTCGGCAAGATATTATGAGTCGGGGAGATATCCCAACGAAGTCCCTTAGTCATACCAAGGGGCTCCTTTGTGTTGGTAGGACTCCTACCAAAGACAACCATATCAAGGCCCCTTCCCTTCCTTTCAGTGAGACTTCGCCTTCGTTAATACCTCCTAGCGAAGCCCGCCTTCTTATGCCAAAAGCATCTCTCCATCCGAGGCTCCTCATACGTCAGCGAGACATTAGGAGTCAGGGATACCTTACCCTGACTTGAAAGCTACACTGAAGGTTCACTGTTGTTGGAAAGATACCATTAGTCACCAAGACTATATGCTGAAAGAGATCTCATGCTAATAGGATCCCTGGTTTGAAGCACTCGAACTTAATGGAAAACCTGCTAGTCGGCAAGACCTCTGAAATGTCCTGTCGACTTTTCCCTTAGATGATTTTCATGTTGAATCTCCCTAGGGCAGCTTCTCCCACTGAGTTCCCCATGACCTAGCAACAGATGTAGAGTCTTTTCCCTTGTGTGAATGTTCCATTGGCCTCTCGAAGATCTAACATATGATTATCTTGCCTGATTTAAGTGTAGGTGAAATATAGGCAACAAATATCATCAACAAAAACTTCTATAATTAATTCCTTATCATTATCTAATTTGAAGTATAAGTTGATGTCAGTAGTACCTTTAGTGAATCCAAGCTTTAGTAGGTTTTTTTCCAATCTAGCATACTAGGCTCTAGGGGATTGCTTAAGTCCATATAGAGCTTTCTTCAAATTTCAAACCATATCTTCTTTGTCTGTCAGCTGAAATCCATCTAGTTGTTCAATGTACACTTCTTCTTCTAGTTCTCCATTTAGAAATGCAGACTTTACATCCATTTGATAGAATTTATAGTTCTCGTGTGCAGCATAAGCAAGAAATAGTCTAATAGCTTCAATCCTAGCGACAGGGGCAAAGGTTTCTTCAATATCAATACCTTTCATTTGAGAATACCCTTTACATACTAGTCTTGCTTTATTCTAGACCACTTTACCTTCTTCATTCAGCTTGTTTCTAAATACCCATTTAGTGCCAATCACATTTTTGTCTTTAGGCCTCGGAACCAGTATCCATTTGTCATTCTTTGCAATCTGTGTCAGCTCTTCCTTCATAGCTTCCAACCAATGTTCATCTTGATAGGCTTCAGTGAACTTTTTAGGTTCAATCTTGGAAATCAAACAATATTCTTCTAGAATTCTTCTTCTAGTTTGCGCTCCTTTACTCTTGTCTCCTATAATTTCATTTTCAGAATGATTCAGCTTTACATACCTTGGAGTTTTGGGACATTCTTGAACTTATGACTCTTCTGATCTTTCTTCTACACTTGCACTTGTCTATGTCTCTTGTTTGACTTGATTTACCAGAACAAATTGAGGTTGCTTCATCAGAACATATGGAATAATCTGAAGAAGATTCTATGTCTGAGTATTCTTTCCTTTGCTTGTAATGTCTTCGTTTGAATCATAACTACAATATTTGGATGATTTGACAAAATTCTCATCAACTTTGACATTTTCACTCTCAACCATCTTTCTCAATCTTTTGTTATAGCACTGGTAGGCCTTGATTTTAGTGGAGTAACCTAGGAAGATTCCTTGATCGCTTCTTGCATCAAATTTTCCTATATCATCATCTATTCTGATATAACACTTGCTTCCAAAGATCTTGAAGTACTTAATTGTAGGCTTGTGACCAAACCATAACTCATAAGGCATCTTACCAAAATTACCATTAACATTTATCCAGTTCAAAGTATACATAGCAGTGCTTACCGCTTCACTCCAATACATCTGCAACACATTTCCTTTCAACATCATTGTTCTAGCAGCATCCAAAATTGTTCTATTCTTTCTCTCCACAACTCCATTCTATTGAGGGGTTCAAGGAGCAAATAATTGTCTTTTAATACCATGCTCTTCACAATAAGAATTGAACTCCTTGGAAATAAACTCACCACCTATGTCAGATCCAGGCACTTGATTTTCAGACCTTTCTCATTTTCTGCCATGGCCTTGAAACTATTGAACTACTCCAATGCTTCACATTTTTCTCTTAAAAAGGAAACCAAAATCATTCTAGATTAATCATCAATAACCAACATGAAATTCCTTTCTCCATGAATACTTTTGATTCTGGAGGGACCACAAAGGTCAGTATGTAGTAGCTCCAACAAATTGTTTGAATGAAACTATTTTCTCTGGAAAGAGACTCTAGTTTGTTTACCCATCTGACATTCCTTGTAGATTATATTAGTAGGCTTCACTAACTTAGGCAGATCTCTTACTGCTTGAGTAGAACTTATCTTGATAATGTTGTCAAAGTTTACATGACACAACCTCCTATGCCACAACTAGCTTTCATCTATTTGAGAAATTAAACAACTTGCATTAGTAGTATTCAGATGAAAAATATTACCCTTTTTCTGTTTGCCTATTGCAATCATATTCCTAGAACTTCCACATATCTTGCATCTTCCATCTTTGAAATGATGATCATATCCCTTGTGAACCATCTATCCAACACTCAACAAGTTGTTCTTCGAGCCTTCAATATAGAGGAAATCATCAGTGGTATCCTTACTACCAAGGAAAATACATCCTCTACCATGAATCACAATAACATTGTTATCTCCAAATCTTAAAACCCCACCGTCATACTTCTCTAGACTCACAAATTTTCTTTTATCACCGGTCATATGATGTGAACATCCACTATCAATAACCCACTCATATTTTTCTTCAACTTGGGCTGCAAGATCTTTCTCATCTTTAGTAGATTCAGTAGCCACAAGATTATCTTCAATGGTAGCAATGAAAGCCCATTCATTTTCTTTTCCATTATCTTTATTAGACTCATCATCAGTCACTGCTTCTTTAGAAAAGGAGCATCTCTTTTGGAATCTAGACTTTTTAGGCTTAGATCTAGGAACTCTTTCAGGAAATCTTGATGCAAAATGACCTATTTTACTACATGAAAAAAATTTAATTCGCAATACATCTTCATACCTTTTCCTCTACCTTCTTGTCTTGCAATCAGTGCTTCCAGTTCTTCTACCTCTCTTTCTTTATCTTCAAGCTATTTCAATTCTTCATCATACTTGGATATATTTTTGGAACTCTCTCCAAAATTATATCTTTGTTAGTTACTTCTAAATATAGTGGCTTTGAATGCAGATTCAGTCTTTGGTGTAGATTCATTAAATTCACTTATTTCAAAAGCAGTAAGCTTCCTAATCAACATGTCTCTTGTTATCTTGTTTACTGATTTGAACTCTTCAATAGCATGAACCTTCATTTTGTAGGAGGGAGGAAAGGATTTGAGCACTTTAGCAACAATTTCATCCTCATCCATAGAACCACTAACACCTTTAATACCCATCACTATTTCATTTACTCTCTGCATAAAAGAAGTGATATTTTCATCTTCACCCATCTTCAAATTCTCATACTTGCCTTTCAAGCTTTGTAGCTTAACCATCTTCATTTGTGCATCTCCTTCATACAAGGTTTCCATTTTCATCCAAATCTCATGAGTTGTCTCTAGACCCAACACATTAGCCATCTTTGAATTTGTTAGAGCACTCACCAAAGCTTTAATAGACCTAACATTCTTTTCAGCATCTTTGATCTTATCAGGAATTGAGGGACCATTCTAAGGAATAGTACATGGATCTTTTGTAATCTTCCAGAAAGCTTCACCAATACACTTTAAGTGACATTGCATTCTAGCTTTCCACATTGAATAGTTAGTGCCATCAAATCTTGGACTGTCCTTCTTGAATGTTGTTTCCATCTTGTATCACCTCAAGCTTTTAGAATTCTTCATAGGAACCTGCTCTGATACCAATTGTTGGAAAAATAAGGATAGACAACTGAGAGGGGGGGGGTGAATCAGTTGTCACAAAAACTCAAACTTTTCTAACTTATCTTAACTTTAATATTAGATCTTATGAATACAAAATTAACCACAAGCAATTAACACATTAGAGAGAAAAATAACACCAAGATTTTTTACTTGGAAACCTTGTTAGGGGAAAAAGCACGATGGATGTTAGTCCACAAGATTATACTCGATTAAAAGTATAAATAGAAATAATAAGAGGAATGCACATGCATTTAGGCACACTGCATAGATCTCACTGCTCATATACAAAAGAGGACTCACTGTCCAACAGTACAAAAATATGGATTAGATCCATAGAGTATGAACTGAAAGAATAACTTATACACAAGCCTGGTTACAATTCCAATTAAGCTCAGTAAACCTTCTTCACACTTTCCTCAATCTTCTTCACTCTCTGCTCAGTAATCAAATGATAGAAACACTATTCGTACATTTACACTTTCTCTAGCATACATTCACACTATGCACACACTAACTTCACTCAACCAGTCACTCTTATATATCCACTACATGGGATTTCATCACAACTTAGTTAGCCAAAAAAATAAAATATATTTTCAATGTTGGCCCAAATTTACAAATAAATTTCTAATGCAAGCCCACCCAAGGTCAGCCACAACATAGTGGAGATCCAAATTAATATTTCCAACAAAAAAATACTTTAATTAATTTCACCACGAAGATCCACAACATGCTACCACCAACATGTCGGCCAAGAACATGAAAAATTGAACATGCACAAAAAGATCTTCAACCACGAGCTCTCTAAGTAATGTGGACATACCACAAAGAGAATGATCTAGAGACATCTAAGAACACCAAAAAATAATAGAGAATCATCCACAACAACTAAGATTAATAGAATCACACAATCTTCATTCAGGAACACTGACATAGACCACAAAAAACACTGTTAGACCACAATATACTCAAAACTTCATGCGAACCTCTAAAACTTTCGGTAGACGATCTAGAAAAATTAAAAAATAAACCCTTTAATCCACACTAGCTAATATCCAATGTATAGAACAAATCACTTTCATGACCTGCATAGTTCCACAGGGAACCTAGAACACTTCCTTTTATAATTTTCTCAATATCCTTGACATATATAGCCTCTAGTACACCAAATGCTAATAGTGTTGACATCAATGACAACCACATATCAACAACCATATCCACAACATCCAACAATTCATAACCCACATATTTAACCCTTGCCATGGATAAGAAATAATAGCTTCTGACAATAGATTTTTTCTATAATATAGGAAGAAATAATCTAGAAAACAAACCGAATGAGTGAAATCTAAAAATACCTTAATGGAGGACCCTATAGCTTGAACTTCACATCTCCTCTAGCTCACCTTCAGAGAATTTTGTTACAATGAGAATGTTTTTCTAGCACTTTAACTTCTTAAAGCTTGATTTCATGGAAAAAAATGGAATTAGATGAACATTTAATGCCTTAACTCACCTTATAACACGTGGTAGCTATCATTTCACCACTTCCAATATAAATTTCTTTCAGAAATTTGAAAACAAATGTCTATAAGTGGTAAAGTGGGGAGTACAGTGAACTTCACAAATGTGCACCTGAGTTTGAACATCATGGTGAAACAATTCCCAAACAAAAAATCATCACACAAGTAGCAAACAAAAGTTCGATGAAACACATAAAACACTGCCCAGTTTAAAAGTGGAAAAGTGATGTAAAATAGGCACAAGTGGCAAAGGAAGGAATTTGATGAACTTTATAAAACACTACCTAGGTTCGAACTATAACATAAAATACCATCTACATAAGACTATGAGTCATTTATGGATTGGTGAATGATTTAAAGGAAGCATGGAAAAAATATGGTGGTAATAGTTGCTCGGATTGGGGAAGAAGACTGACCAGATTGAAGCAATGAACCCAGACCCAAATAGTATGATCAGTTCCTTATCATTGGGAAATGGAGTTAGCTAAGGTAAAACAATCTCTCTCTTTAGTAGCAAGAAAACAACCAAAACTAAAACCAAACCTCTAAACTAACTATGTACAAAAAGGGGGTTGCAAGGCCATCATAGTTGATAGAGCTTCAGATCTTGCCCATTTGATCTGATTTAAGGATCTATGACATTTGCTTCAAATGCTTACATTAACAATTACAAACCAAAAGTGCTTAATTATAATTAAACACACAAACAAAATTTAAATAATGAAATTACAAAGTAATTAAAGAATGAATAGAATGAGAGATAAAGAGAGTGCAAACGAAGATTGATAATGGAGTTCGTCATTTAGAACAACTATGTCTTCAGGCCCCTCTCAATGAGTGGACTGATCTAATTATTCCTCCAAAAATTTAGTTACATTCATTGGTAGAACCTCCCCTTGGTTTACAAAGAAATTTACAAATGCATTTCCAAAGTGCATGGAAACAAGCTTCTCCAAAAGCATGGAAATACAATAATTCCTCCAAGGAAAACAATCTCTCACACTTGCAAAATTCTTCCAAAATCACTTGCCTTCACACCCCCACTCTACCCCTTTTTATATTACATTTTTTTTCAAAATTGGTGTAAAACAAATTAACTATCCAATCTCCCTTACATAGAGAAAATTCCAATAATACCCCCTTCTTATGATTCCTAGAAGGATAATATCCCCTCAAGATAATTTCTTTTTCCATTTGAATGGTTATGAAGGGATTTATTCCCTATTAATTTGGGGATGTAGTTTGAATAGGCTCCTTAATTTAGGAATAATATTCCTAATATTCCCGAATAGAGGGGTATAAAATTTCCATGGTTTTAAAATTTATGAAATAGCCTTTATTTTAAGGCATTTTATGGAAAAAATTAATTAAGTTTTAGAGAGAATGGGGGGTGGTGGTCCCAACACACTCCCCTCCTCTTTATCTCCTCCTTTAAGTGGGGGATGTGTTCCCCATTAAGGTGGGTCACCCCCCATACCATGGGTGGCACCCCACTTAATGTGGGTCGTGGCCCATCTTATTTTTTTAAAAATATATACTTTATTTTTTATTTAAAATATATATATTTATATATATATATTTTTAATTTGATTTTTAATTTTTGTCAAAATAATTTTTGCCACATGGAGGGATGAGGTATTGCCATATGTTAAGGGCTGATTGGCCATTGGGCTGACTGGATGCTAACAACATCGAGTTAACCCAATCTTTGACCTTCCATAACTTCACCATATAGAATCTGTTTTCTGTGAAACAAACTTTGTCGGAATCGTAACAATGAGCACTACACAATGGTTCTAACTTTGACAGGTTTTAATGACTTTGATTTTTTTTCCCTTTTTTTTGGTCTAGTTTTTATAGTTGACAAGAGGTTTGACCATATATATCTTGAGCTTTGGGACTTTGATTGACTCTATTTGAGTTGTGTTGGATTCAAGGTTCTGAGCACTTTCTGATGATGTCAAAACTGGAGAAAAATGGAGGATTTCAAAATTGACAAAAAATCCTTCGGATCAGTCCTCCCCATTGGAGAGCTTTTGGACCTTTGAAAGTTGGTCACTCAGAAAGTAAGTGAGGGTAAAGTTCCCTCACTTTACCAATCTCCATCCACTTTTCCTTGCTTGGATGCATCTCTTTTAGCCCCACTCAGAGGTATTCAACTGCTCCTCTTCGTGAAGTCCTAGTGTTCCTGTCGAGGATGACATCTTCAGGAAACTTTGGCATGCACTCTGGTGAAAGGTCGTCAACTGATGGAACTTGCACTTCAGCCTCCTCATCTAGTATCATTGGAGGTTCGTACAACTTCAAGTTCTCAACATTGACTACCAAGTAAATCTACATGTATGGAGGAAGATTAAGGCAAAAGGCATTTGTGCCAATCTTTTCTAGAATTTCGAATTGACCATATCTAATTGGCTTGAGCTTACTTTCTTCACCTTGCATTCTTTCCTTGCTTATTTGTAACCAAACTCTGTCTCCAACTTGGAAATTATGATCGTAGTGATGCTTGTCATGACGATCCTTTTAGTTTTCTTGACTCTTTTCCAATTGTGCTTCTATGGTCTGATGAACTACTTGGACCTTCTGGATGAACTTTAAAGCCCTTTCTGCATCAAGGCATCCATCTTCAACATCATTTGTTCCAAAAGAAAAGTTCATTGGTGTCTTTGGCAAGTAACCGAAGAAAGTCTCAAAAGGAGACCTCTTTGTAGAAGAATGGGAAGCATGGTTATAGGTATGCTGCACATAATGAAGAATTTCATCCCACAACTTAGGATGCTTATTTCAATATCCTTTGAGTAGATGCACAATTGTCTTATTGAGTACCTCTATTTTTCCATCGGTCTGTAGATGGAAGGTTGTACTCTTCTTTAGTTTAGTACCCATAAGTCCCCATAAGACTGACCAAAACTCCCCAAGGAATCAAGACTCTTGATCTGATACAATGGAAGTTGGTAACCCAAAGTGAACCCATACAAACTGAAAAAAACATATGAGCTGTCAGTTCAACAGTGACTTGCTTTTTACATGGCATAAGAGTACACATCTTGTTGAACTTATCAACTACTACATACAAATAGTCATTCCCTTTCCTAAACATAGGTAACCCCCTGACAAAATCCATAGATACACTTTCCCATGGTTGGGATGGTACAGGTAAAGGTGTGTACAACCCCATTTTCCTATTACTTGGTTTGCTAGTTGCACATATCACACATCCCTTAATATATTTTGTTATAATTTCCTACATTCAAGGCTAGTAGCAATATTTTTGAAGCTATGCCAAAGTTTTACTAACCCAAAAATGTCCTACAATTAGCAATGTGTGTGCCTCTTTGATTACATGTGCTTGTTCATTCTTTGGAATGCATAATTTTCCTAAGTGATACAAGAGTTTATCATGCACATAGTAATCCTTTTCTTCTACTTGTTTGCCTTGGATTAGAGCTGCATAGATATCCTTAAAATTTTCATCAATAGCATATTGTTCTTCAAAACTTGCATGCATCATAGAACTATTTTTAAGGATTATCAAAGCATTAGAAACTAAAGGTCTAGAAAGAATATTTACTACTTTGTTATGCGATCCTTTCTTATACTTAATGACTAAGTGAAACTGTTGTAAAAATCCCATCCACCAAAACTACCTACTTTGTTGTAGCTTAGTTTTTTAATGTAGATATTATAATGGCTGATGATCAATATGGATTACTGTTTCCTTTCCCATTATATAATGTTTCTATTTCTTAACACTTTGTACTAAAGCATAAAGTTCTTTATCGTAAGTTGGATAATTACTTATTGCACCAGAAATTTTTTTAGAGTGGTAACAAATCAGCTTACCTCCTTGTGTCAATACTGCTCCCATGGCGAATTCACTCACATCTATTTCGATCTCGAATGGTTGGTGCAAATCTGGTAGAGCCAGGACTAGTGTGGTGCTTAACTTTTCCTTTAGTGTGTCAAAGGCCTTTTGTTGTGGTCCTCCCCACTGAAAATTTATCTTTGTACTTGTTAATGCATGCAACGGTGATGCGATGAAGGAGAAGTTTGCAATAAAATTCCTCCAGTACTGGACAACACCCAAAAAACTCCTAAATTCAATTACAGTACTTGGCTTAGGCTAGTTTACAATTGGCTCAACCTTCACAAGGTCGACTTTCAATTGACCATTCCCTACGATATAACCTAAGTACACAAGAGATGTCTTTGCAAACTCACATTTAGACATCTTTACATAGAGTCTTTCTTTTCTTAGTACATCAAAAAAAAAATTAACATGACTTACATGGTCTTCCCAAGACTTGCTAAAAACTAGGATATCATCAAGATATACAATAACAAAATCATTAATGTAAGGATGAAAGATGTCATTCATGACTCACATCAATGTGGCAAATGCATTGGTAAGCCTGAAGGGCATAACCATCCATTCATAAAGTCCGTGTTTTGTCTTGAAAGTAGTTTTCCAAATATCATCCTCTGCATTTCTAATCTGATGATAACCATTTCACAAATCTAATTTAGAGAAATAAATTGCTTTCTTAAGCTGATCAAGCAAGTCATCAATTCTAGGAAGCGGATACCTATTTTTGATGGTGATTTTGTTCAGTGCCCTAAAGTTGATGCACATCCTCCATGTTCCATCTTTCTTTGGAACCAAAACGATCAAAGAACCACAAGGTGATGTTCTTGGACGAATCACTCCTCTATCGACGAGCTCCTAAAATTTCTTTTTGATTTCTTCATTTTGCATGATAGACAAATGGTACATGCCAATATTAGGTAGTGGCGCATCCTGCTGCAATTGAATTTCATGTTGAATATCTCTTTTAGGAGGAAATCCTTTTGTTTCCTAAAACAAGTCATCATAAGCAAATACAAATTTGACCAATTTAGCCTTATTTTTAGGATCACTTCCTGTAAACACCTCAAATTTTACATCTTCTTTGGCCTTAACAAGCATTAACACAAATTTTTTACTGGAGTTCACTAATATTTTCATCTGACCAACATTAACTAATGCAAGACTAGTTTTGACTTTGTGTGCATGTACAATTTATTCAATCCCATCCTTAAATAGGTGATACTTGTTTTCCTCTCTAAAGAAGATAGCTTTACAGTCGTACAAATATGGAATCCCTAACACAAGTCCAAAAATATCTAAAGGTACATCATCTACTACAACCTCATCTTTAAAGTTTGCAGTGATTGCAAAACTAAGCTTACATTGTTTCATGACTTGTAATTATGCATCATTACAAACCCATCCCAATGGGTATGGCTTCAGATGAGGAGTTGTAGTCAAATTTAGCTTTTTAACAACTTCTTCAGATATGAGATTAACTTGTGAACCCATGCCAAATAAAGTATCAACCTTAGTGTGTTTAGTTATCACACAAATATGAAAAAGTTCATTCCTTTGCTTATCTACTTTAGGTTGCTTACTCGTACTTGCACAAATACTTGATTAAGATGCAAGAGACATATCTTTGTTTTTACCTTGAATTCTGGTTGTAGTTATCTTCGTCTCGTCCCTAGAATCAGATCCAAGATCCTGTTGTGTTACAGTAGTTGTCTTATGCTTCCCTTTATTTCCACCGTACCTCTTTGGCCTAAGTTCTAGATGTAGTTTCCAACACTTAGAATCTCTGTGTCCTTCTTTCTTACAATGAGAACAGGTGGGTTTTTAACCCTCTTTCTTTACCGTGGCTATCTTTTTTCCTTTTCCTTTATCTTTACCCTTAGGTTTCCCCTCAGACTTAGATGGTTTCTTTGAGTTATTATCACTAAAATTGTTCTTACCCCTTGACTCTAAATGAGTGGCTTGGACTGACACTTCATCCAAATTATTAGGACTCAACATTAGAATAGTACATCTTAGGTAAGAATGAAAACCACCTATGTACTTGAGTAATGTATCCTGAGTATACAATGGAACATTAAAGCAATAGGCCATTTTCTAAACACATGAGTGTAATATTGGACTGACTGACCCTTACCTTGCCTAAAGGTTTTCCAATTCATGGTTAATTGTTGCATATAACATAAAGGATAAAACTATTTTTTAAGGGCAACAATAAATTCCATCCAAGTCATATTGACCTTACCATGGTGAGCAATTTACTCCTGAGTCCTACTCTCCCACCAGGTGAGAGTTATACCTCCCAACTAGAGAGTGGCTAATTGGATCATAGAAGCATCTTTTGTTAGGCCTTGAATCCTACAATAGAATTCTACCTGCTGGATCCAATCATCTAACTTTTCAGCATTTAACTCACCACAATACCTAGGCAACTCAAATTTTACATCAAGTTTAATAATAGGCTTAGACTTTCTTTTGAAAGGATTAACAGTAGTAGAAGAGGAAGAAGGGAAGATGGAGAAGAAGGGGAAGATGGAGGAGATGGAGCTTCTATATCTTTTCCTACTTTATACTTTCAATCTTCCTTCTTTTCTTGCTTTGATGAATCTCCCTCTTCGCGCTTCTTCTTTTCCACATACAACTCTTCCACCATAGCCTTCATTTTGAGGAAGAATCACTAGGAAGACTTATCATCAAGCTCTTGCTCGGTGCTTTTCCCAGCTTTAGTTTCATCCATTGTTGGAAAAGTCCTTCATTTTCTGATCTCTGGATTGTATTCTTCAAGTTTTCCTTTTCCTTCTTGAAGCTTCAAGTGTGCAAGCATTCAAATCTATAATACTAGTCAAAACCTAGCTCTGATACCAATTTGATCTGATTTAAGGACCTATGACATTTGCTTTGAATGCTTATGTTAACAATTACAAACTAAAAGTGCTTAATTATAATTAAACACAATGAAATTATAAAGTAATTAAAGAAAGAACAGAATGAGAGATAAAGAGAGTGCAAACGGAGATTGATAACAGAGTTCATCATTTAGAACGACTATGTCTTTGGACCCCTCTCCAATGAGTGGACCGATCCAATTATTCCTCCAAAAATTTAGTTACATTTTTTGACAGAACCACCCCTTGGTTTACAAAGAAATTTACAAATGCACTTCCAAAGTGTGTGGAAACAAGCTTCTCCAAAAACAAAAAAATACAATAATTCCTCCAAGGAGAACAATCTCTCACACTTGCAAAATTCTTCCAAAATCACTTGCCTTCACACCCCCATTCTACCCCTTTTTATATTACATTTTTTTCCAAACTTGGTGTAAAACCAATTAAATACCCAATCTCCCTTACATAGAGAAAATTCCAATAATATCCCCTTCTTATGATTCCCAAAAGGATAATATTCCCTCAAGATAATTTCTTTTTCCATTTGAATGGTTACAAAGGGATTTATTCCCTATTAATTTTGGGATGTAGTTTGAATAGGCTCCTTAATTTAGGAATAATATTCCTAATATTCCTGAATAGAGGGGTATAAAATTTCCATGGTTTTAATATTTATGAAATAGCTTTATTTTAAGGCATTCTATGGTAAAAATTAATTAAGTTTTAGAGAGAATGGGGGGTGGTGGACCCACCACACTCCCCTCCTCTTTATCTCCTCCTTTAAGTGGGGGATGCATTCTCCATTAAGGTGGGTCCATATGTCAAGGGTTGATTGGCCATTGGGTTGACTGGGCGCTAACATCATCAGGTTGACCCAATCTTTAACCTTCCATAACTTCGCCATACGAACTCTTTTTTTCATGAAACGAACTCTGCCAAAATTGTGATGATGAGCACTATGCAATGGTGCTAACTTTGACCAGTTTTAGTGACTTTAATTTTTTTCCTTTTTTTTTCTGGCCTGGTTCTGAGAGTTGACAAGAGGTTTTACCATATATATCTTGAGCTTTGGGACTCCGATTGACTCTGTTTGAGACACGTTGGAGTAAGGGTCCCGAGTGCTTTATGATGATGTCAAAATTGGAGAGAAATGGAGAATTTCAAAATTGACAAAAAATCCTCTGGATCACCATTATAAGAAATAGGCAATGGGGTATCATCAGGATATGCAAGATGAAAAGTATTAGGCCCATACTCCTGAATAATTTAAAAAGAACCAATTTCGAGTGAATCAAACTTCTTATGGGCACCTTTAGGTTCTCTGTACTTGTCCCAAAGTAAAACTAAATCTCCAACCATAAACTTCCTTGGTCTAGCTTTTCTATAAAAAATATTTTTAACCTTTCCTTCATGTATGGTTATCTTATCAACCATCTCTTCCTGATGTTCCTGTATCTTGGTCAAATATAGAATCCTCCTCTCCAAGGCATTGTTGAATTCAACTTCCTCAATAGCAGTTTGAAATTTACAAACTGACAACTATAATGAAAGAGGAAGCACACTTTCCACTCCATATACTAGTTCAAAGTGGGTTGTCCTAATAGCCCTTTTTGGAGTTATTCAATCTTCCCATAGGGATTCATATAGCCTTTTGTGCTATTCCTTCTAGTTTTCATTGACTATCTTCTTGATGATACTTATCAATTTTTTGTTGCTAGACTCTGCCTGACCGTTCCCTCGAGGGTAATAGTTAGCTAAATGGGAAAGGGAGATTCCATAATCATAGTAGAAAACCGAAATCTCATTAGAGGAGAAACTAGTATCATTGTAAGTAACTTTGTGTGGGACCCCAAACCTGACTAAAATATTTTCTTTGATAAAATCACAGATAACTTCAGAAGTGGTTCTCTTGACTAGAATCACTTCCACCCATTTAGTGAAGTAATCAGTGGCTATAATGATGTGGGTATGACCTCCACTAGAATGTGGACTGATTGGGCCAATAAAATCAAGCCCCCACTGTTGGACGGTCCATTGATAACCACAGGCTTGAGTGGTAGGGTTACTAATTGAGGTCTCCCTACAAACAATTTGCATTTTTCACATTTAGCCACCCAATGATATGAATCTTTAAACATCTGAGGCTAGTAGTATCCATGCCATATAATTTTGAAGGTGGTCACAGTGGAAGAGAAGTGACCTTTGCAAGCCTCATTGTGGAAAATATTTAGTAGCCATTCTTGTTGAGCTTTATCCACACATTTTAAGAAAGTCCCATCTATACCACATTTGTATAAGGTGTCACTCCAAATAATGTACTTAGCTGCTTTTAGTTTTAAGTTCATTTTCTACTTACTTGAGAGGTGTTTTGGGCATTGTCCATATGTGAGGAAGTAGGAAATATCATAAAACCATTCATCTTGTAGACTGGCGGTCAAAGCCAATTGTAAGTCTTCATATTTTTCTTCTTCCTTGGTATTTTCTACCATCAATTTACAAATTCCTCTTCCTCTAACTAATTTTGTAGGCTTCAAGTCTAAGTCATATTCCTCCACCTTTGCTATCCATCTACCTCTCTTATTGCAATCAATATGCTCTTAACAGTTGGGTCTGACACATATACCACCAAGTGTGAATGTAGGATATAGAAGTGGAACTGCTTAACTGCCCTGACCACTACAAACACATGTTTTCCAATTGGGAAATAATTAAGCTCATGTTTCTTTAATGGCTTGATCATGAAGGAAATGGTTGCTTGAACTCTATCTTCATTCTCTTGTAACAACAAGATAGATGTAGTATGTTCAAAGGCATAACAATAAATAATGAAGTCCCTCTTGAAGTCTGAATTGACTAGGATAGGAGCTCAGACAATTGCCTCCTTGATATTTTCAAAGGTGTGCTTCCTAGCTTCATTCCATATAAAACTGGGTTTTTCTTTCATCATGTCCACAATATGTTTAGTAATTTCAAAAAAATCCTGAATGGATTTCCTCAAGAAATTCACCTGGCCGAAAAAGGACTTCACACCAGTTCAACTTGAAGGAAGGCCTAATTGTAGTATATATTTCACTCTATTAGGATCTATTCTAATGCCTTCTTTTGATACGATGTGACCTAAATAGCAAAAATAGACTTCTTGGGATTTAGAGAGATACCATGTTCTTTGCATCTTTGTAAATATCATTCTAGATCTTGCAAATGGTTTGCTCCTTTCTTAGAGAACATTTTCAAATCATCATGGTAAATGACAATGATCTTGTTTTGGAGGTCACCAAAAGATAGATCCATAGCTCTTTGAAATTTTGCTCTTGCATTAATAAGTCCAAATGGCATTCAATTATAGGAAAATTTTCCCCAAGGCATAGTGAATCCCATTGTGTTGGTCCTCTCCTGCCACACTGATCTGATTATAACCCGAAAAGCCATCTAACATAGACATCATCTCCGAGCCAACAATTGTTTGCAAGATATGGTCCATGTTATGTAGGGGGTAATTATCCTTTAATGATGTGTGATTAAGATTTTTGAAATCAACACATATCCAAATCTCCCCATTCTTCTTGCAAATAGGTACAATTTTCACTACCCAAGTAGAATGATGTATAGGATATATAATCCATGCCTTCAATATTTTTTCAATCTCTTTAAAACTTGCATCAATTACCATGGGATTGTAATTCCTCTATTTTTTTCTAAAAGCAACCTTCCCCTCTTTAAGTGGTATGTGATGCTAAAACTTTCCATCCATGAAATTCTTTAGATCATCATAGCACCAAGCAAAGACCTCTTTATATTTAATTAACAAGGCTATTAATTTCTCCTTCTCTTCTAGAGAGCAACATTTCCCAATATAGACCATTTTAGGAGAGTTAGAGTCCCCAATATTCACTACTTCAAACTCATTGGAATTCCCAAAAAAATTTCTTATTTTCTTCATTACAAAATGATCATGGTGATCAAACAAGTCCTCAAGAGAAACCAATCCCTTAGGTATTTTATTTCCTTTTAATTGAATAACCTCATCTTGGTGGCTGACCATGCTATCAAGGCAAAATCCTTTACATTGATTATCGCTTCCTTCAAAGAAGATTTGAGCAAAATCCCTAACATTTTCTAAGAAAGCATGAATTTTTTTGTCATCTTCAAAGACCTGCCAGTGATTGACATTGTCAAGTACACTAGGTTGATAAACTAATTCAATCATATAGGACTTGTTTTTGAATTCTAGATGAGGGAGGAGTAGAGAGGTAGAAATTTCTAACAAGTCAACCTTTGTGTTAAGTTCCCTGGGAATGGCTTCTATCAAGAAGGCATCAAAATTTTCTGATGCAGAGGGTAAGGGACTTTGAAGGAACACAAAGATTTCAAGGATTAAGGTGATGCAATTTCTAACCCTCTTCCAAGCACCCTAATGGAGACAAGCCTCAATGATGCACTTATAACTTGTATGCTCTCTTTATGGACCCAAACCCTTGGAACACCCTTAAGAGACTTAAGAAAACTTTTCTTGAATGTTTACAAAGCCCCAAACCTCTGTCTTAAACAAAACTCACTTTTTGCACCTTAAGTAGCCTTCTAGCCCAATTAGGCCTCTAGCGAAGGATTTTTGACTTGGATCTCAAACTTTCCAAAGGAACCTCCAATGTAATGGTTTATTAAGTTGTGTTTTATGATGAAAAACAACATATGCAAACCCTGATGTCACTTGCTTTAGACAATTCCTTCCAAAACCTGTTGTCTCCTTAAAAACTAGGCCTAATTAGCCCTCTTTTTCAAAGCAACCCCTCTCTAAAATTATCCCTTGACCATGAAACTTTCAACAATCTCTTAAAATGTCTCAAAACCAAATATTTTCAAGTTCTTAGTCTTCTATGACACCCTTAACATGCTCAAACACAAAACCCTCCATAAATTGCCTCAAAACTAGGGCTTCTTGGATCTTGGCCTTCCACACACTCCCAGAACTTGTTCATTGACCCTACACCATTAGTACAACATATTTAGTCTATCCCAACTCAAAAACACACCCCTCATTAAGGCAGATCTTCCACTGCTATACTCTAGCCTCCATCTTCAAACACTTTGCACTATCAAATCTTGGTGTACACCTTAATATTCCTCTTTCATACACATTAGTTTGTTAGGTTTGTATTATACATGTTAGAAGTGATCCATTTAAAAGGTTACAGCATCATTCTACCTTGAAATGGATCAATCATCCATAAAAACCCTCAAAATCAATGAAAATATGCACCTCCTTGAGGACAGTCAGGAATATAATGCAAGAAATAGATTTCTAATGTCTAACAGGGCATTCAAAAGGTTAAATGAATGTAAATACAAATCTCTACTTCATCCAATAGAACTTATCTTCAATAGAAAATCAAAATATTATCAAAAGACTCAAGAAAAATGCAAGAAAATTGTGTTTTTTCACTATTTCCTGTAACAGTCCGTACAATCACCTTCAAAATCAATCAACCTCCATACAAATGACTTCTGGAGCTTTGTATAACCCCTCCCCAACTTCTCAAACCGTTTTGGATTGATTAGTTTACATTATTAGTACTAAAACTCATAAAACTCATTTACCTGCCCAAATTGAAATTCAAAAATTTGAATTTCCAAACTTGAAATTCAAAAATTTGAATTTCCAAACTTGAAATTTATTAACTAAAAACCCTCCAAAGCTATCACATCTTTATTATTCACCTAATTTGACATAATTAAAACAATATAAACCTATCTAGACCCCCGTGGGACACTATTGGTCCAAATACATTTCATTTTGGTCCTAGTGTCCTTATCAGGACCCTTAGAACAGTTGACTCTCTTATTACATTCATCCTTTCCAAATGCCATTATAGGCTTCAAAATGTCATAATTGATGCTTTGATATGATGGAAAGGTCCTCCTGACCCCTGCACACTCCTGACCCTTGAAGTGTTCCTTGAAGGACTTGGGTGCTCTTGCACCATTCTCCCCAAGAAAGAAAGAATTCTTTCCCAAAGAAGTATCCCACTTATTGCCACCACACTGCTCCGTGTTCCTGTATCTATGCACCTTCTTATCAAAAACCAAGAAATCACCTAAAGTTACCTTCTTCCTGCTCTGCCAACCTGCCCTCATGTCATTCATCATGTGAGAACCAAAATACTGATTTGTTTGTCCTCTTTGTTGTCTAATAACAGCATGTTCTTGTTCCCTGATGTTGCCTTCATTTCACTAATTTATTTGTGAAAAGACACCATCACTAGCATGCTCAACTATAGGGAATTCAATCTCTCCAACCTTGACACTGTCTAAGTCCCACAAATTCTGATTTCTAGGACTGTGTGCTTCACAACCCTGCTGCAACTCATCACTCCTCTTCCAACTAGTATCTTCCTCTGTCCTACCCTGCACTTTCACCTACAAACTCTTCTCAAAACAGATTACAAAGTTCTCATTAGACTGATCCAAAGGAAAAGGAACCAACTTATACCTAATAGCATCTCTATGCACCAAATATGTATTATGAAATTCATCATGCATTGTCCTCCTAGCATACTACCATGGTCTCCCCAAGATGATATGACCACAAGTCATTGGAATGACATCACAAAGCACCCTGTCATGATAAGATCCAATTGAAAAATCCACAAAATCTCTCTTACCAATCTCTACATGTTGCATTTGAGTTACCCAAGTGGCCTTGTAGGGAGTAGGGTGATCAAAAGTTTCAATTCCCAACTTGGATACCATATCAGTTGAAACTAAATTGCTATGTGACCCTGAATCTATGAGTAATCTACATATCTTACCATAACTGAGACAATTTGTCTTAAAGATAGTTACCTTTGGCTCTTGATGAAGTCTTTCTCCTTGCTTGACCATAAGGAACTCACCATCAATCACAAGGTCTGCCATAATTTTTTTTGGTTCCTCCTTCTTGTCTTCTTCTTCTTGTACCAAGTTAGCTCTCCTTTCTCTGCCCCTATCAGATTGTTCCCATTTAGGACACTTGAAGGAAGAATGCCCTGGTTCATTGCAATTGAAACACCTACCTGTGAAAGGGCATGTACCTTGTCCAAATCTGCCTCCTCCTCTAGGAGTGTATCCACCTCTTTGATCAGAAAACACCTCTTTTCCTTTGTCATTGCTGCTCTTATCATTGCTACCTTGTCCTTGCTCTCTATTACCTCAGCCTTTGTTTGAACTACCTCCTCTTCCACCATTGCTTGATCTTTCTTGCTTCCTCTTCACCTTTTCTTCTGCTCTAATGGCCAATTGAAAACATTCTCCTAATGTCCTTGGCAATTGCAAACCAATCTCATCTTGTAGATTATACCTCAAGCCATTGATATACCTGGCTACTTTCTCATCCTCTTCCTCATAACCTCCTCTGATACCAAGCTTGTGAAATTGCTCAGTATAGGACATCACATCCATGTCCTTTTGTCTTAAATTCTGCCTCATCCTCTTCACATGAATTGTGTAATCAGATGGTAGGAATTGTTCCTTGACCAAACTCTTCATCCTTTCCCATGTAGAAACTTTTTCCAATCCCCTAGCCATCCTATCATTCTGAAAACTAGTCCACCATGTCAATGTCATACCTCTCAACTTGGTTTTGGAAAACTTAACCTTCCTCTCTTCATCCATCTCTTCAAACTCAAAATAGTTCTCTAAGGCATCAAGCCATCCTAACACCCCTTCACTATCCATCCTTCCTTGATAGATAGGAAAATCTATGTGACTCTTTCCTCCATGACCTCATACTACTTTCAATAACCTTACTAACCTCCTTTCCTCAGGGTCTTCTATCATCTGCTGGTTGTTCTTGATTTACCCTCACATGCTCCTCTTCTTCATCATTGTCTTCTTGGTCTTCTTGTTCTTCTCTCCTCCTAATTCTCTCAAGGTTATTTATCCTTTCTTGCATAGTCTCTCTCTCCATTCTCCATTTCCTTTCTTCCCTTGCTCTGGCCTACTCTCTTGCTGCTTCTTGTTCTCTTCTTTCTCTCCTTTCCCTTTCCAAGATTTCCCTTAACTCCTCCAACTCTCTAGCCAAATTTATTTTTAGGTGCCATTGCTGATTCTTCAATCCCTAAAGGACCTACTCACTACTTTGATACCACTCTGATGTAGAGGGTAAGGGACTTTGAAGGAACATAAAAAATTCAAGGATTAAGGTGATGTAATTTCTAACCCTCTTCCAAGCACCCTAATGGAGACAAGCCTCAATGATGCACTTATAACTTGTATGCTCTCTTTATGGACCCAAACCCTTGGAACACCCTTAAGAGACTTAAGAAAACTTGTCTTGAATGTTTACAAAGCCCCAAACCTCTGTCTCAAACAAAACTCACTTTTTGCACCTTAAGTAGCCTTCTAGCCCAATTAGGCCTCTAGCGAAGGATTTTTGACTTGGCTCTCAAAATTTCCAAAGGAACCTCCAATCTAATGGTTGATTAAGTTGTGTTTTATGATGAAAAACAACATATCCAAACCTTGATGTCACTTGCTTCAGAAAATTCCTTCCAAAACCTATTGTCTCCTCAAAAACTAGGCCTAATTAGCCCTCTTTTTCAAAGCAACCCCTCTCTAAACTTATCCCCTAACCATGAAACTTTCAACAATCTCTTAAAATGTCTCAAAACCAAATATTTTCAAGTTCTTAGTCTTCTATGACACCCTTAACATGCTCAAACACAAAACCCTCTATAAATTGCCTCAAAACTAGGGCTTCTTGGATCTTGGCCTTCCACACACTCCCAGAACTTGTTCATTGACCCTACACCATTAGGAAAACATATTTATTCTATCTTGACTCAGAAACACACCCCTCATTAAGGAAGATCTTCCACTGCTATACTCTAGCCTCCATCTTCAAACACTTTGCACTGTCAAATCTTGGTGTACACCTTAATATTCCTCTTTCATACACATTAGTTTGTGAGGTTTGTATTATACATGTTATAAGTGATCCATTTAAAAGGTTACAACATCATTCTACCTTGAAATGTATCAATCATCCATAAAAACCCTCAAAATCAATGAAAATCTGCACCTCCTTGAGGACAGTCAGGAATATAATGCAATAAACAGATTTCTAATGTCTAACAGGGAATTCAAAAGGTTAAATGAATGTAAATACAAGTCTCTACTTCATCCAATAGAACCTATCTTCAATAGAAAATCAAAAGATCATCAAAAGACTCAAGAAAAATGCAAGAAAACTGTGTTTTTTCACTATTTCATGTAACAGTCCGTACAATCACCTTCAAAATCAATCAACCTCCATACAAATGACTTCCGGAGCTTTGTATAATCCATCCCCAACTTCTCAAACCGTTTTGGATTGATTAGTTTACATTATTAGTGCTAAAACTCATAAAACTCATTTACCCACCCAAATTGGAATTCAAAAATTTGAATTTCCAAACTTGAAATTTATTAACTAAAAACCCTCCAAAGCTATCACATCTTTATTATTCAACTAATTTGACATAATTAAAATAATATAAACCTATCTAGACCCACCTGGGACAATATTGGTCTAAATACATTTCATTTTGGTCCTAGGGTCCTTATCAAGACCCTTAGGACAATTGACTCTCTTATTACATTCATCCTTTCCAAATGCCATTATAGGCTTCAAAATGTTATAATTGATGCTTTGATAGGATGGAAAGTTCCTCTTGACCCATGCACACTCCTGACCCTTGAAGTGTTCCTTGAAGGGCTTGGGTGCTCCTGCACCATTTTCAATGGTGTCCCAAACTTAGTTTTAGTAATGCTTTAACCTTTCATTCTTAATAGTGAAAACATTACGCACTTGCTTAACAATTAGTTCAACATCTCCAAAAACTTTAAGCATCTTTATTCCCATACCCTTAGCTTCAATTAACCCTAACAAAAGGGCTTCATATTCAGTAGTATTATTTGTATTTTCAAATTCTAGCTTATAAGCAAAAGGGAATCACTCACTAGAAGGGGAAATGAGAACGACCCCTGCTCCTGACCCGGCATGAGAAAAACTTCCATCAAATTCCATCATCCAGAGCTTAGGTTTTGAATCTGGAATATGTACATCATCTTCCTTTTCTTCTCCAAAGAAGAGCATATAGTTCCCAAACTCATTTTCTTCATACAAGATTTGTGCTTTGGGATCTTTAGACTTGAGCACCGTTATTTTGGCCTTTGACTCAGGTTTGAGGTGTACTTTCTCTTTACCAATAGGTATAGTGGCATACAACCAATCTAATTGTATGTCTCCCCTAAAGTCTTTACAAAAACTCCTACTCATAAGCATACCGTAACTAGTAGGTATATCCATGACTAGTATGGTGAGCTTGAGTTGTTTGTTTGAATAAGCAGGCAGTGGAACTTGAGCATCTTTAATCTATCCAAGTAAAGGAACCTACTGGGAATCCATTGAATAAAAATTTCCAAAGGTCTTGGTCATTTCTAACCCTAAAGCTTTAGCAATCTACGTAGGTATGACATTATCAGAAGCACTTGTGTCAATGATGCAATTGTTAACTCTGAACCCATTTACAAATAATGATACATAGAACACATATGGTTTTGCATCATAGGTTGATTGAGAGGAAATTTTACTACAAGATGCAGTATTGATGGCTAAGGCCTAGGATTTAATTATTGCTTCATCCAGACCTATATCTAATTTTGAATGTCTTGGCCTAACATATTCAATCAACTTATCAAGCTCCTTAGGGTTCATCTTTAAATATTTAGCCTGAGAGATCTAGATTTTAGTAGCTTTACAAAATTTCACAATATCAAAAGCCCTAATTTGACCCTTAGGGGATGATATAATAGGATTTTTATGGGAGCTATTGACCACACTTTGTGAAACATTTTCACCATTGGAAACTAGACTAGCTTTTGTGAGTAAAACTTTAGGGGAACTAGGAGTACCTTTTTGGTTGTGGTGTTGCTAGCTTCGAGTGATGGAAACATAGGTAGTATCATCCAAAGTAATGTACACATATCCTCCTCTATCATCATTGGGTTCATATTCTAAGTATCCATTTTTATAGTCACCATATTGATTAGATGAAGTGCCTTCCTCCATGACTTCTTCAATGAATTCTTTAGTAGTAGTTAGTTGCATAAACCTATTCATTTTAGGGCAGCTAGCACCATCATGATCAGATGTGAGGTGAAAGATACACATATTCTTTTTATTGTCTAGGGAAGGAGCTTCAATCACCAACCTCTGTTAAGCTGGAGGTAAGGGTAGTGTTTTATTCCCTGGCTAAAAATTGGTCTTCCTAGGAATATCTTGATAGAGCTGATTATCTTTCGACATCTTCCTTTTGAGGGAAATTATGTCATTAGCAAATCTTTGAATCATAGGATCAGAAGAAGTAGTAGGGAGTGCTTTGTTCGTATGAAATTCTTTCTTCCATTTTCCAACTGAAATAAAATCATCTTCTAACTCAACGACCAATGCTTGTGTAGCCTCAAGAGTGTTCAATGGTTGCCTATTTAAGAGAAGACCAATGTTAGGATGTTGTGCATTAATAAAGAAACATTTTTGCATTTCTACAGATGGTCTTTTAGCAACCATAATTTGGTTTATTATTCTGTTAAACTTAGCCACAAAGTCTCTCATAGGCTCATTTGCTTCATTCTTCATATGAGTGACTTATGATATTAGTGTTAGGTCATCATCTGCACTTTTAAACCTGGCTTCAAACTTGTTGTGCATAGTGGCCCAATTTGTGATACATCTATGAGGTAGCTAATAAAACCATTTTGCTACTGTATCAGTTAAATATTATATGAAGTACATCTTCCTCTTGTACTACAAGCATAACACGTGGAAAAAAAGGCATCAATGTGTTCTTCTGGTGAAAATTTCCTATCTCCCCAGAATTTAGGAAAATTATTATGAGACCCCTTGGGTAAACCATTCAAATTATTTCCTAACTACAAAGGACCAATAGAAGCACCCCAAGGAATGGGCTATTGAGGTTGTTGATGAGCCATATTAAGGGGGAAATTAATCAAAATTTATAAAATAGTCCTGTGTAAAACAAGTGCTTGGGAGATAGAATGATTAGTAGGTGTTCTAGTAGATGAGGTGGGTATACTCCTAGCCCCAACCTTGCACCTAGAGGGAATAATATAAGAGAAATCACTTCTTTGCAGGGTTTTAAAAATAGGATCAGAAATTCCCCTACTTCTTTCCCCTCTAGTAAATCTATGAAAATCAAAGGTTAATTAAATTACTCCTAAAATATGCCTAGACAAGACAACCAAAACTTTACAATTTAATTTCCCCAGTGGAGTCACCAAAAATCTCTTGGCTAATAGATTGGGCACCTTGATAAATCACAATACAATGCTCGAAAGGTTCCAAAATCAACCAAACAACTCTGAATATCGACCTTTAGACAAAGATAAATATTCTCTAAATTTTATCAAGGTACAACTCCACATAATTTTCAATGAATTAAACTATTAAAACTAAATACCATGTATTCTTTTAACTAGAAAGAAGGAAAGGTATACCCAATATTAGAAAAATTCCCAAATATTAGGTGTGAAATACAACGAATAAGATGTATCAGCATAAAGACTAATTAATTACCAGAAATAAAATGCATGCCAAATAATATTAAGAAATTAAATCAATTATGAAGAACTGCATTACTTACACAAAGATAAGATATGCATTAAGATATTCTCAAACACAAAGATTCCAGAACTTAGATTACTTCACAACTGAATTACACACCAACAAAATAGTAATTTCATTAATAACCAGTATTGAGTAGTCTTCTAAAAAATGTCTAGAGAGAGAACATATGAAAATAGATACATTAAATAGGTAGATGAACAACTACCTCTTCATGTCCCTTGCCGATAAAAAAAAGACACATAAAAGAAAGAAAGAGAAGTTAGGCCATCATGATGGTGTCACTTCATTTCCATCTTCTAAGGTTACCAAAGGTTTCTTTGGCCACAACTAGAAAGCTTTGAGGATGTGTATCAAGTCTTTATAATGGGGAATAATTACATTTGTCATCCTCACCTTCCACATCAAATGGTTGTCCTTAGCCATTTCCATGCAATGTTCACAAAACTTTATGAGGTCAATTACCTGAGATGAGACCAAGTGTAGTTCACTGATTTTTTGCAAGTATTCAACATACAATGAGGGTGAATCAAGCATCTCCTTGACCCTTTTCTAGAAATTGTCTATTAGGATTTTGGTGTCCATGTCATTCCTCATTTCACCTTTATCTTGGAGTAAGCCAAGAGCCACCAAGGTACTCAATGCTTCATCTAAAATGTCAGTGTATTCATCAATGATTTCCTTAATATTTTGCAAACTTTGTTTAGCAATCTATAACTTCCACTTCACCCCTTTAATCCATAACTGGTAATGTGTGTCTAAAGCATTAGGTATAACTTGGTTTGCAAATAACTTTTCCATGTTCAAGTCTAAAATTAACTTTAATTCAACTTGGTAATTATTCCATAGCCTCTCCTCCTTTTTGGTCATAGTTATCTCTTCCCCTAAGGTTGTTCTCAAAGCATTGGTCTCTTGGACTCATCTTATAGATTCGGTAATGACACTTGAGGCTTCCCTTCTTGATCAAAGATTCAATCCAATCATCTACAACAATTCTTAGGCTTAAAAAAAAATTAATTTTAGTCAAGGCCTCCTTTCCAACCATAGTGAATGATTGTATAGAAGAATCAACATGAGAAAGAGGCTAAGGAACAATCTCAAAAATAAACTTTAGACATTCAGTTAAGTTTTGAACTTGTTCTTTCAACTCATTTTTACTTTCTTTATCCTTCTTTGATCTCTCAACCATTCAGGCCACAGATACCTAAAAAATATGAACATCTTCAGCCCTAGTAGGAGGACTGTGGTCTACTCTGCTCACTTCAAAGTCACTTGTAGCTGCTTGAGAAACATCCCTCTACAATGAAGGGTGCACAATTTCTATCTGGAGTCTCCCTGATTCGGTATCATCTATTAGCCTAGCAGTATTCTTTAACCTCTTAGGTATTGGGGTTGAATTTCTCTGCAACAGTTGGCCCACCATATTCTTGAATCGTAGATTTTTGGCACCAATGCACTTCTCTAGCTCTTCTAGGGTTTTTCACCGAAAAGGAGAGAGGTAGGGCCAAAAATGCTAAGGGGTTCATTCAAATTATGTTATGTATGATGTTATCTAAGCTAAATGAAGTGAACTAAATGCAAGTACGTGATCTATATAAATGGTTATGAATGTAAAACTAAGATTTAAACTATGTTGGAAAACACACTTTGATATGCAAACAATGAACTAAAAGATGAATAAATGTAAAACAAAAAGAGAAAGGTTGAATCAGAGTGCACCTAGGCAAGATTTGAGGAATCTAGAATGTCATGAATGCTATTTGAGATTATTGAAAATCAACAATGGGACTCATTCGCCCAAGGTGTTGAATTAGTCCTACTATTGGTGAAATATGTTAGGAATCAAGTTTCTAACTGTCGGGATCTAGAATCTGACAAAACCTAGATTTTAGTCTTAAGGTGGGACTCATTCGCCATTGGTAGAAAATTTGTCCTCTCCCAAAATTCTGAGAAATCAGGAGACAAATCTACAACACTAGATCTGGAAATGTTTTCCTATCGGGTTGTCGAAGTCAATTCTATAGGAAACAGACAAAAACCCTTCTCCAAGCTTGAAATATGATAGATTTGACTTGAAGCACCTAGTTGACCTATTGACCAATCTTCAATCACCTAAATGCTTGTTAAATATGCATACCTAGGTTTGAAAACACACATGCAAGAGAGGAAAAACAGTTGAGGGTTAGCAAATAGAGGTTTTCCTTGGTCAAACCCCACTTTGGTAATCAAACCCTTAATAAAATAAGGAAATGCAAGAGAATGATAAAAAATAACATGCAAATGCTATAAACTTACCTAACCCTTATTGATGAAAATTTGAAGTTGTATCAATGGATTCTCCACAATGATTGAATAGTTCTTGATTTGATGTTGTAAGATGCTTGAATGCTTGAATGAATAGGTGAATGAGTGAACTTGATGAATGGGGGTTAGAATGGATGTAAAAAAACTTATTTATACATTTTTGTGCCTTAGTAACCCATTAATACCTCATCACAGGCCAACATCAAATGATTTTGAATAAAAACCTAAAAGGAAATTTAAAATATTTTGAATTTGGAGCCAAGGGGGACTCATTCGCCACCCATGGTGAATGGGTCCCACCTAGGACCTGAAAATGGGTGTGGGGAATTATCTTGTATTTAATGATGTTTGTTGGGCTTACATTAAAAAAGAAACTTAATTAAAGTTTATAAGGGCATAAAAGGGTCAAATAAAGCATAAGAAAGGGGTAAATAGTGAAGTTATGCCTACAAAAGTGTGAAATCTTGTTACAAGACTTTACAACACTTCAAAATAGGACTTGATTAGTGATGAAAAGGTGATTTTTAGGTGAATTTCAATGAATAGGGTCTAGAAGAGTGTAGAAATGTTTTACAACACTTCACAACACCTTCACAAGACATCATTATTTGAATTTTAGTATATAAGTATGCATGTTCAAGCCACATTACAATATAAAAAAAAAAAAAAAAGACCAAACAACATGAAACAAGACCTAAAAGGCCATGAAAATGACAAGGGACCATTTTATATGGCACATTTAGCCCCCACTTTAGTGAGAGGATGAACTTGCTTCAAACTCACACTAAAGTAGCCATGAACATCGAAAGGAGGGTTCAAATGCACTTACGTTATCAAAATGGAATAACAACAATCAAGAGGGATGATCAAGCCCCTAGGATGAAGATCCCATGGAAAACTAAGCATAAGGAAAAAGGAACATGCAAGTGTTGAGAATCAGATGAAGCTTTGATCATCTATCCAACTAGTCATGGATTAGATCTAGGCTGATTGAGAATGTATACTCACTCTAGGGCGATAGAACTCATGACTGTCTGCTAGGTGAGAAGGACCAAGTATACTCACTCTGGGGCCATAAAAATTATAATTGTGTGTGGGGTGAGAAATCCCAAAAGAGGAGATACAAACACTAGTTGGTATGCACTCACAAGCACAAAGGTGGCTATGAGGGAAAGTCATGGCACTAGTTGGGCTTCTCGCTCAACCATTTCAAAGTTATACATCCCAATAACTGTTGGTTGTTTTTCTAGTGCAACTAAAGGAACTTCTAAGGAATTCCCATTTCCTATACTCAAAACTCCTAAAAATGACTGGCCAACTGACAAGATCCAGTGATAGACTAAGATCTACACTTTAGGCTTTGTGGGGCCAAGGAGGGTATTCCTATTGGTGTTCACTCAAATTGTACTTGATGGAACACATATCTTTCACAAATCATTTTAACTGAAAGGTAAATATGAAAATATTACTATGAAATTCGCTAGTTTCTAAGTAACTCGCTACCAGTTCAGTAAATGCCCTCATGTATGACAACTGCATGCAATATTTGTGTAAATATTTTGGAAATTTTAAAATAAATTTAAATTATGAATGTAGGTCATCCACCCTAGAATAATTTGATTAACCCATTAGCCAAATCTCTAAGGAAACAGATTAGTGCCTTATTGAATTGGGCTATGGAGTCATACACACAATACTAGTAATAAAAAAATGATCTCAAATCCTAATGGAAAAGATTATGTATAACAACTTTGCATTATGAGACTCAAACTCTATTATGCACAAATTCTTATCATATCCAAAGTAGATAATTGTAAATATATAACTCTATTTGAGCATTTAATTGATTACTTGAATAAAGGCACAAAATAGAGATATACATTTGAATTGAAGTTCAAAGAAGAATTAAAATGTTATTGACAATTCCATCCAAGATTTAATCAAACCCACATAAGGAGATAAAATGCATCATAGATAAACTTTCATTTATATTCATGGATCAAGTCTGCACAAAAATTTAAGATAATATGTATATATTTGTCTAAAACAACTCAAAACATGCATGCTACTCCATTCCTATCATTATAACAGTACATGGACTGGCCTAGACCTAATTTGATACTTCTCTATTATCTATCCTTTTCTTTTCTTCTTTTTCTCCTTCTTCTCTAATCCCTATCTCTCTCCCATGCATTCGAGTCTTGAATTCCCTTTATACCAACAGGGAGCAACAAGCTTTAGACCCAAGTGTAGTTACAATGTAAAATTATCATTTCATCAAAATTTTAGTAGAATTAGATTTGAATTTTAGAAAACCCACATGTTGAAATTGAAAAAGCCAGTATAACAAGAGAGAGCCTAAAATATAACCACCACCAGGGAAGAGAATGCAAAGTACCACAAAAACTTCCCTTGTTTCCATTTGAGCTTCACGAATTGGGTAACCAAAATTCCACGAAGGCGCACAACCGATGTCGAATCATCAAAATTTTTGACATGAATTCAAAAAAAAGGACCACGACAGCGAAATTCATAGACACCAGCAAAAAGAATATTTCAAACACAACAAATTCATTTACCACTCACACCATCAAGACCAAAGTCACGACCACGGTATACTCGACCACTTCTTGTTGCTGCAAGAGGAAGAGAAGAAACCTCAACTTCCTCTTCCTTCTTTTCTTTTCCAGATTCGCTCCCAGTATGCCCACTTGGGGTTTTGACTGCCAGTGGAAACACAAAGATCACCTCCTCATCTGAGGACAAGTCCTCATTCAGCAGAATCAATCTCTGAATTATCGTTGCCAGAGGAGGTGCTTGTAAGGTTGATGGGAGAGTTCTAGCATCTGTAGGAGCCATGCTCATACCTCACTTTCTTCTTGGACCTAGTCAGAGATTGCACTGGATGTTTTCCTTTGTTTCCCACTTCTTTGGCAACACCACCTTGGAATTACAATCGGCGACTACATCTACTTGGCACCAATTTGTGCTTAGAAGTACCCACTTCCATAGTAGAAGCAACATCCTGTGAGCTAGGGACAGACCCTTGTGAATTCAAACGAGCTGACCTTCTCACTAGTTTGCTCATCCTCCTCTCTTGATACCAAAAAATGTTTAACTACTAAGTGATAATGATGCAAATAACAACCACCTCTGATGTATTTAATAGGTGAAACAATGGCATTCACATTTAGTGTTTATCACACATACGTAACTCTAGCATCTTGTTCGCAGATGTACCGGCACCATTTCATTCCCATTTGCATGGAAACTTGTTGATTATTCTTTATGATTATCTACATTTGCATATCCACACAAGTTGAGATCAACTCGATCGCTCTGCAGAGTGTTAGCCATTAATACAAGCTACTCATGTAGAGTAGAAATGACCATTAGGTGTCACTTTCTAGCTTTGAATGTGATGTGTTGATATTTTGTCTTGATGGATGATCAATCAACTAGCTTGTGTTTGACCTCCTTTGATTTCTTGTAGTGTTTCACCAAACTATTTTCAACCAATCGTTCATATCCATGTAGGATGACACTATTGCTATGTGTGGGCTCCACTATTTGAGTGAGTGAGGGACATGTGTAGAGATCTTGTTGATCTCATTGGATTTAATCATTGTTCACCTTCATTCAACAAGCCAGTAGGGAACGGTGAGGATCATTCTACCCAGTTGATCTCAATTGCTCATTGAAGAAGCTAGGACATGGGATCGGTAGTGGGAAGTGGGCCCTACACTGTACCTGGGACATGTTTTTGATTCTCGCTAACCTTGTTGCATTTATTTGGTGTGCACTTAACTCCCACGGGTTGGTGGGGTATGGTTCAGATATGATCCTTGATCTCTAAATCTTGAAAACTACACAATACGTGATGTTAGCATTAAATGGAAAAGACTTGACCCAACCAATGGTGACATGACTGCAGGGTTAATGACTTAATCCTTAAGTCACCAAATTAAAATTCAAAACCCATCTTTAGAAAAGATTTGACATGATGGGAAAAGGATGACTGATTGCCCAGGAAAATGGGGCCAATAAGCAAACATGTTGGATGGCTCAAAGGATCACTTAAGAAACTAATGATTGAATGAATAGGTCAACATGAAAATATAATGTTGGCACATCGTATTATTAAAAACCCTACTCACTTGGGGACAAGGGTTTAAAATGAAAGCCAAGGCTCATGAAAATTGAGCTAAAATTCTTCAAAATTTCACAAGCTCCATCAGCAGCTCATGCTCAAGGATGCATGCCCCTGGTGGGTATGGCGAGAAAAGAATCTCTAGTTGAAGTAGACTAGGGCACAAGATAAAAAACCAAAGGACTTACCCATACTAGGCAAGCAGACCCAACAAAAAGAAAACACACTAGACCAACATATTTATAATACTCACAAAATGTACAAAAAATAATTTTACAAAGCAGAGCCTTCAGGATCCATAATTTTAGGAACAAATTTCCCCCTGTCAAAAAATTTAGCCTATTTTCCCTCTAATAAATGCATATGAGCCATACATAACACCAGATTATTAGTATTACATTGAACAATACCGTTTATATCATCCAAGGCAGCATTACCAACTTTGTCCCTTTCAATTAGAGGTTCCTCTGACTAAATCAAGAAAGTGAAACTTTCATATTCCACATCGCTGTGAAGTACATGATCCTTAGGAATTTTTTCATCAAATTTGAAGGCCTCATAGGTACTCTGGATTTGACTAGAGCATTCCTCACTGCATTCAGGAAAGAAAGCATAACTAGGTCTATTATCAACTTTCCCTCCATAAATGTTAACCCCTTGAGGTGAGAGAAGTTCCACAATTAAATCCATTAGATATGGAGTATCTGCAAAAAACTCCATTGTAGCTCCATATTGTCCCATATGATCCTCACAATCACCAATGTCTCTAGATTTCTTTTCACTTAAATGAGAGGGTATTGAAATATCAACATACTCAATAAAGTCACAATGTAATTCCATCTTCTCAACATAAGGCAATGTTGTGAGAGTATTTCTGCAACCATCCTATAGATCATGAATATCTGACTTTCCAACTATTCCTTCAAATATGTAACTCTTCTCCACAGGGAAATCAATGCGGGCATATTCATCTCTACGAGTTCTCTCATTACATCTAGAACTAATATCATACTTAAGGGTTTCCCCATTGGTATTTATATCTCCACACCTTTTATATAGTTTAGCACTGGGCAAATCAATAGCATCTTTATTGATAAGATTACCCACCTCAACATTATTTTGATCATCCTTCATAGAATTTTCCTAATCTTTGTTAGTAATATCCTCAAAAAGAGGATTAATCCTACCCCAATAAGGACTGTCATTTGTAATTTCATCATCCCAAACATCTTCATCAAATAAAATTATTTTCCATGCATTAATTAGATGTATCTCATCATCTTTAAAATCAAGATACAAGCAATTCAAAGAATTAGTGTACTCAAAATCAATACAATCATTTGAAGAACATAGAGAAGCAATTTCACAATTATACTAATCATTTATATCTGCAAAAATTGATCCACAATCAGAACATTCTTCACATGATGAGTGTAGACACCTAAAAATGGTCTAGAGAATCTAATTAATTGAGTACAACTTATTTGATTAATTAATCTTAAATTCTTCTACTTCGTAAATAAATAGAAATATTTATTTATATTAAGTTCATTATTAATTCTTCTATTTTCTCTCCTAATTAAATAAACAAAATTAAAAACTTTGTTTTATTTAATTATTATCATTTTCATCATATTATTTATCTCTTAATTAAATAAACAAAATTAAAAACTTTGTTTTATTTAATTATTATCATTATTGCTTCCTTTATAAGTCTATCATAAATTAAATACACAAACTTAAATAATTTGTGTTATTTAAATACCTCATCACATTTCTTCTTAATTAAATAAAGATATCTAAAATCTTTTATTTAATTATCATTTTCCTTTTGTTTTAATTTAATAAACAAACCCTATAGTTTGATTTATTAAATTATTCAAATCCTCTTTTTGCTAAATTTAAATAAATTAATAATATTTAAATGTATGCATAAATTTTCCACCATTATTCACTCACCAATAAAATTAAATTTTCAAAATTTAATTAATTGCACTGTCATTCACGGGAAGAGCTTCCGGGACAAACCTGCAAGAAATTCTCTCAACCACCTTCCACCCACCTTCCCTCTTATCTTGCCTGGTGTTTTCATGTGGAGAAACCATCCTCCATGATTAGCTCCATCTTCTCATCCCATGCCCTTCAATTCTCCAGATTGGATCACAGCCCCTTATCCCATATCCTTGTGCAATTGTGCTACCGTGAAAGCTATAAATATAGCTCTTGGGCTACATGAAATGGATCCCAACTTATGCAATCTTACTCTGTAGGTTTCCAAAGCATCCAGCATTCATCCAGCATCTCCAGCATTCAGCATTCAATCAAACATCCATCCAACATCTCAACTATGGCAATTTATAGTAGTTTCCTTCTTAGAAGCTTTATTGTAGAATCATTCTAGTTGCATAGTTAATCATATTAGAATAGAATAGCTTAATTCTCATTCTCTAAGTGTCATTTCAATAGTTTAATTAGCTTCTAAATCTGAGAGCTAAGTAGATTAGAGAAATCTTTAGAGTTAGAGAGCAATAGGATAGATTTTTGAAGATTTGTAGTTTAAATTAGTTTAAATTCCTTAAATCTTAGATGCAATGTCCTATTTAGAAGCGTAGATGCATGTTTAATTTGTTTTCCCCATTCTACCACTTACAAATTGGCGCCCACTGTGGGGCATAACCCCATATTCTGATAAAATTTTGTGAAAATTGTCTTACAGGAATCGGCGTGATAGTTTTCGCGGAACCGTGACATTTTACAGCGCGCCACGTCTCTGCTTTAGCGTGCCACGTCACTATTTTAGCGTGCCAGGTTTCTGTTACAGCGTGCCACGTCTCTGTTTTAGCGCGCCAGGTTTCTGTTACAACGTGTCGAGTCACTGTTTCAGCACGCCACGCCATTGTATTTAAATTCATTTTTTTTTATCTGGAGCCAATGCATCTGCGGCCAGATCTTGTTTTGTCTATTCTTTTGATTAAAATTTACCAATCCTAGGATAGAAATGGATAAAATTTATCAATCCTAGGATAGAAATGGATAAAAATTGATCAATCCTAGGATAGAAACTTAACATTTTCTTGTGGGATTAAAATTGAACATCATACTGTTATGGAGCAATATCTCCATATAGATTAGATCATTTCTCTTTTGGGTTTTAAAAAAGAACAAATTCTTTGCTATGATTGGGTGATAGGTTTATGCTCTCCCCTTAACTGGGTGCATCAGAATACTAGACTCACTTTTACTTTACGCATTTTTCAAGCTTTCATTAAAACCTTTAGACAGGCCTGCCATAGTGGGAAAAAGTACTCACCCTATGGGAATGACCTGAGTGGGGACAGCCAAAAGCCATGGTATTCCAACCCACTTAAAAATTTATGTGAATTTGGGGAAACCCTCTTTCAATGGAAGTGTGCAGGATAACCATCCCCAAAATCTTTGTTCTAAAGATTGGGAGGTCTCTCGAGGGAGTTTATCCATTTGCCACTCCGAACGGAAACCCTATCTAAGAACCTATAACTAGAAGCATGCTTGTCAGTTTCTAAACATTGTAATACTCAGCGGTGCAGGGGTGGGGAAGAATCTACCCTCAAGCACTCACCATATAATTGCCAAGGACTGTTTGCTCAGGGGATCCGGTATCCACTTCTGTCACTCTGAGTACGCACCTGGAAAAGACAAAAACACGGGCACCCTCTAGGGGGTGACATGGCTATGTGAGTCGACGCAATTCCAAGCTGTGGGTCGTTCGAGTATATAACGATGACCTTTTGTCTCTAGGAGTGAGTCTATCTGAAGTGTCTTATCTTTTATAAACCAATGAAAATAAAAAAGAATCATGCTTGATTCTTGAGAACATACACTATCTGTTTAGATTCTAGGATTTTTAAAGTCAACCATTCTATTCTTGCTTGCTGTGTTTTCTCTCATTAAATTTAGATAAGATAATCACAAAAACTTTTTCCTCAAAATCAAAACACTTGTGGAATTCTCATGATTCGAGATTGGGTATCCACCAAGTTTGTCAAGAAATCTCTTGTCAAACGAATCAGAAAACCAAAGAAAACACTTGCATACAAACAACTTCTGAGAAAGCAACGATTTCTATATCAAAGCAGGAAAGTTCTACTCCAACATAGGACTTTTATTCATAGGTATCACAATTTCTCTAGAGGTTATATGGATAACTATGTTGTAGCTCCCTTAGATTCATAAGCATTTTATCAAAGAAGAGCTCTTAGGCAACATCACAATCATAGTCAAAGAATTCGTCCAGAATACATCCCACAACCAACCATACAATACGATACTAGACCATGTGAGTTTCATAGAATAAGATAGTTTATGTCTTAGCACCTCATGGTTATGTTTTAGCACTTTGGGTCTCTGTTCCAGCATGTCAGGTCTCTGTTCCAGCGTGTCAGGTCTCTATTCCAGTGCGTCAGGTTTCTATTCTAGTGCATCAGGTTTCTGTTCCAGCGCGTTAGGTCTCTGTTCTAGTGCTTTGGGTCTCTGTTCCAGTGCGTAGGGTCTCTGTTTTAGTGCTTTGTGTCTCTATTCCAGCACGTCACTCCTCTGTTTTAGCACGTTGTGTCTCTTTTTTAGCGCTCCATAAAGTTAGAAAAACAGAGAGTTGGTAGGACATTTTGTCAGTTTTCCCATATCGATAACAAGGTTTTTATCAATCCAGAACATTTTTTTTCACAGTCCAAAACACTTTAGTCATACAAAAGGAAAACTTTACCATTACACCTAGATCTTGAAACATCTTGCAAAGTGTCATTATCACCAAATCTGAGATTTTCTGTCAAAATTTCCCTATCAAGGATTTTTATCATCCTTCCATCACGAAACTAGACAAGAACTAAATCAGATTTTAAATCAAAAACCTCAACACTTATCCAATCAACAATCCAAGATCAAAGTCTAGAGTAAAACTCTAACGTTTGTATGCCTATTTTCACACGATCAGCATATCAAAGACAACAACAAGAAGAAAATGAAAGAATAGCAGCCATGGTTGAAGAAAACCCTTGGGGATGATATAGCAACACTGATCCTCTCACTAACTTGCATGAGAAAGAAATAACTACAGAGGAAATCGAGAAAGTTCAACAAGACCCTCATTTCCATAAATTTATGGAAAAGATGCTACAGCAAGATATGGAAAAGTATCTTCTATTATTAGCTGACAAAGGTGCTAAGCTTCCTAAAGACTTTGATGTCAATCAACTCAAGGAAACAACCACACCCAAGACAACTAGTGTGGAAAACCCAAATCAAATAGATGCTTTGACAAAACAAATCCAACGGTTACAATTACAGTTCTAAAATATCCAACAAGGGCCAACAAAGAGATATTCCTTGCAAGACATTTGCCCTTATCCATTCAATCCAAGCATTAACATGATACCATTTCCATAGTATTGTGAATACCCAACATACAACAAATACAATGGGAGAACCGATCCATTTGACCACGTATGGGAATTTCGAGCCATGAGCATAGAGTTCACACATGAGGACTCTTACTACGATTATTTCCAAGAAGCTTAGGAAACACTTGCATGGAGTGGTTTTCTAAATTGGAACCTGGGATTCAATCTTTTGAAGAACTGATCAATAGGTTCATAACACACTTCTCATTCAACATCCAACATGGGGTAACCTTAAAAGAACTCTACAACACCAAACAAGCAAAGGGTGAAAAGTTTATTTCCTTTCTCCAACGATGGAGAAGGCTATTTGCTAAATACCCCAGATCTATTCCTGAAGAGGAGAAGATAGAGATGTTCATTGATGACTTAGTGGATGACATGAATTACAGATTGGATTTACAATGTCCATCTACATTTGAACAAGTTATCGAAAAGGGGCTCAAAATCGAAGAGGCTCTAATCAAAAGAGGAATGATTAAACACTTCATTGAAGGCTGAAACAATAACAATTCCTCTAACAACAACAACAAAAAGCCAAGATTTTGGCAAAAGAACAAAAATATTGATACCATGATCGATACACACACATCTAAACCAGTATTCACCTTGACACCAACCCCTACAAACAAACAAAACAATGGTCTTAATGTCAAACAAAGTAATGATCAAGGGAATAATCAAAACAGTAGAGAAACAAAAACTCAATCATTCCAACAACCATCCAATAAACAAAAATTCACGCCATTAAGACAATCATTGGAATCAGTCCTCAAAGAACTTTTAGACGAAAAACTCATTCAAGTACAAGAGGCTAGAAATTGGGACCCTCAAGTCAAACCATCATGGTGGAATGACTTACATTACTGTCAAAATAAAGGCCACATGACTGAAAATTGTTGGCAATTAAAACATGTGGTACAAGATAGATCAAAAGAAAGTATTTGTAGAGGGACACCAAACAAACAAAGATCATACGACGTTCAAAAATCCTCTACCCAATTATCAAAAGGGAGAATCCTCTTCCACAAACACCAAAGGTAAAAACGTTGGTTATGTTTATGACACAACGATCCTTTGTTTTTCTGCTACCAAGGAGGATGAAGAGTTATGCAACCAAATCAATTGAAACAATGACATTACATCTACCAATTTGGTACAACATATGGAAAAATCTGAAAACCAAATTAACGTAATCACACTCAAAGGGAAACAAGAGTACCAACCGGTTAATGCCACAACAAGGGCACAATCCAAAGTTATATTGAAAGGAGCATCAATATCATTCCCATCTATGGATCCTCCCTCTAATCAATATAATCTCATCGATCAATTGCAAAAAATACCGGCACAAATATCCATCTTGGAAATTTTAAAGATTTCCCCATCACACAAAGAGGTTCTTGAACAAGCTCTTGTATCAACCACGGTACCTAACAATTTGGATGTGTGTCAGTTCCAAGCTATGGTGGGACATCTATCTGCACCTCATTGCCTTTCATTTTCTGAACATGATGATGTATCACTCACCCATCCGCATAATTTCGCCCTTCACATTGAAGTCCTCATCCATAAACACTGTGTAAAGCGTGTCCTAATAGATGGAGGGGCTAGTTTAAATATTTGTACCTTAAAGTTGATTCATGCACTAGGATACTCAGAGGAAGCCATTGATACAAGAAGAAAAATCACAATCAAAGCATATGATGAAGAAGAAAGGTCCTCTAAAGGGTTGATCATATTACCCATTCAAGTGGGACCTATTGTCCAAAAATTGGTTTGCTAAGTCTTAGATAGGGAACTGACATACAACATACTGTTGGGATGCCCTTGGATACATGATATGCAAGCAGTACCTTCTACCTATCATCAATGCCTGAAATTTCCCATCAATGGACATGAGGTAACAATCACAGCAGACTACAATGACACCCAAGCTTGTCATACATTGAATACATCTCAAGATACATTTATACCTCACAATAGAGAAGTTAGCACATCAAATGGTGAGCAACAGCAGAACTTCATATCAAAGTGGCTTCCAAAACAACAAAAATCACAAGAGATAAGGGTGGCACAATCTAACCCTTCAAATGTTGAAGAACAATTGGCTCCACTCTCACATCAATTCACCAAGGAAGTACAAATAAGTGACAAAGGAATAAGTGAATATGGTGTTGGACACTCATTTCATCTATCACAAATGTTACCCTCCTTACAAACGTATGGACAGCCATCTACAATCACCCAAAATTTAGAACAATCTACAATAGCATTAGATGGCAGATTTGTAAAAGCTGGGAACTTAGATGAAGAATCAGAAGATAAGGCCATACTAAATTGGCTTTATAAGGATGAGGAAGCTTCCACTTCCACAAGTAATATCATAGAGACAAATCAATATGGAAAGGGAAAAACTATTCTAGAGAAGATGGGATATTCAGGATAGGGACCTCTTGGGTTAAGGAAACAAGGCATAACAGAACCAATCCAGCCTCTTACGCTCCAACATAAGGATAAAACGAGACTAGGATATATAGCAGAACAAGGATCTCTAGATTGAGGGAAACAAAGTGTAACAGAATCAATCCAAGTCCCCGCAATTCAGCAAAATGGCAGAACTGGACTAGGATACACCGAAGAAGCAAGAGCAGAAATCACCAATAAAACTGAGGAGCATATTCTACAAATACGGGATAACTCTGAAACAGATTCAAATGAATATGAGTGGGACAACTTATCAGATGTTTCCTATGAAGATATTCAGATCGAGATTATCAAAAAGTATACCCCCAAACGCGAGGAGGGTCAAAGCTCGAGTTTTAATCCTATTGTCTTTGAAACACAAAATTTCTATGACTCAAGTGAAGATGAACATACATCGATTGAGATAAATGATGTGGAAGAAAATACCTTTGTAGGCCTCAACATAACCACTAACAACCTAGACAACATTTCCGTCTGAGCTTTCACAATCGCTGACCTCAACCCATCTAATGATTCACTGCCTTTACTACATCCCGAGCTTATCAAATGGGAACCCCAACACCCTATTGATCTCCCTATTTTTGACAATGATTCTGCCATTATTAACTACCTTTGCTGTGAGGAATCTGATACTTGTTCTACCAACACTTCTTTTAACGATGCTTTTAGGTAGGAGGATGCCAAGCCTTTCAGTTGCAAAAATATGAAAGTAAAAAATGGATCTAATGGTGAAAACCATTCTATGGCAGTATTTGATCCTAAAATAGTAAAAACAAAGAACGCATCCAATGGTGAAAGCCTCAGTGAGGCACCAAAGGATGGAAGGTTTGACATCCTCCCACAAAATTACCATGAAAGATCATCAGTATTGATAGAACCCACACAGTCTATTGATATTGGCACAGCAGAGAAAGCAAGAATACTCCACCTAGCAGCATCCCTGACAGATACAGAAAAGCCAGATTTCATCAAATTCTTTGAAGAACGATGCATCAATTTTGCTTGGTCATACTCTGACATGCTAGGCATAGACACAGATCTCATTATGCATCACTTATCCTTACCAGCTGGCACTAAACCAGTAAAACAGAAGCTGAGAAAAATGCATCCACATGTTGCATTATTAGTAAAAAATGATTTGAAGAAACTACTAGATGCTGGATTTATCAGATCTATTGATTATGCGGAATGGATATCCAACATTGTACCTATTTCAAATCTAGATCACACCATTAGAATATGTACTAATTTCTGAGATTTAAATAGAGCATGTCCAAAGGATGATTTTCCTTTGCCGAATATAGACATGATTGTAGATCTAACAGCTGGCCATCAAATGCTATCACTCATGGATGGATTTTTAGGATACAATCAAATCAAAATAGCTCCTGAAGACCAAGAAAAGACAGCATTTACATGTCCATGGGGCACCTTTTGCTGGAACGTCATGCCTTTTGGGTTAAAGAATGTAGGAGCTACATACCAGTGATCTATGACCACAATCTTCCATGACATGATGCACACCTTCATGGAGGACTATGTGGACGACATCTTAGCCAAATCTTACACCAGAGAAGGACATCTTGAGATACTTGGAAAAATATTTGACAGGTTGGAGAAATTTAAAGTCAGATTAAATCCCAAGAAATGTGCCTTTGGAGTAACATCAACAAAACTCCTTGGATACATAGTTTCTACAAAAGGAATTGAAGTAGATCCAGCAAAAGTCAAAACCATTATGGAAATGCCACCTCCTAAGAATATCAGCACATTGAGATCTCTACAAGGCTGACTACAGTCCATTAGAAGATTCATCTCTCAACTAGCAGATCGGTGTCATCCATTCAACCATCTTTTGCATAAAAATGTGTCTTTTAAATGGGATGAACAGTGTGAGAGTACTTTCAATCAAATCAAGCATTATTTGATGACACCACCAATCTTGGTGTCACCCAGTGAAGACAAGCCATTGTTGCTATATATCGCAACAACATATATCTCTTTAGGAGCCTTGCTAGCACAAGAGGACAGAGAAGGAAAGGAACAGACAATATACTATATCAGCAGGACACTCAATGGACATGAAGTAAACTACACCTTCATTGAAAAATCATGCTTAGAAGTAGTATTTGCAACACAAAAATTGTGACACTATATGCTCACTCACACTATCAAGCTAGTTGCAAAAATTGATCCCCTCAAATATTTACTGAGCAAAGCAGCTTTAACAGGAAGGTTGGCAAAGTGGGTCATGCTCCTCAGTGAGTTTGACATTCAGTATGTTGAAAGGTGAGCTATCAAAGGACAAGTCATCGCCAACCAATTAGCAGAAGCTCCATTATCAGACAGTCATCCTATGACCATGGAATTTCCTGATGCGGATATCCTCAACATTACAACACAACCATGGCAACTCTACTTCGATGGATCCTACACACACCATGGATCAGGGGCAGGAATTTTATTTGTCACACCTCTTGGGCACATGATTCCACGATCTTATAGGCTTACCTTCCGTTGCACTAACAATGTGGCAAAATATGAAGCTTTGATCCTTGGAATTAAAGTAGCTATTGACTGGAAAATCACAGAATTACAGGTGTATGGAGACTCCTAGTTAATCATCTATCAAGTCAACAATGATTACCAAACTAAGGATGACACACTGATTTTATACAAGAGGTTGGTAGATGATCTAAGAAAATACTTCATAGAAATCAAATTTGAGCAGATACCAAGATCAGAGAACAAAGCAACAGATGCCATGGCCACAATAGCATCTCTTCTACAAATGTCTGAAAAGCAAGATCGTTATCGATTTATTGTAGAACAAGTGTCGAATCCTGCATATACAAATCCCAAATCCCAAACCATAAGCCTTTTGGATAGTACACAATCTTCCATCTATGGAGACATTTATACTTACCTAAAAGATAATATCTTACCGCCAGATCTTTCCCGCAACCAAAAGCACAACTTCATACGCCAATCTGCCAAACATACCATTATTGCTGACACCCTTTACCGTCGAGGCCTAGATGGTACTCTTTTGCGTTGTTTAGAACATAACGAATCCGCTTTTTCTTTACATGAAGTCCATGAAGGAATTTGTGGTACACATTCAAGTGGATTATCTTTAGCCAAGAAACTCCTTCGTTTGGGGTATTACTGACCACACATGGAGAAAGAATCTTATAAGTTTTTCAAGAGATGTCCAAAATGTTAGATTCATGGCAATCTTATACATGCACCGACACAGGAGCTACATCCATTCACAACTACATGGCCTTTCTGTCAGTGGGGATTAGACCTGGTAGGGAAAATTAACCCATCTTCATCTAATGGACACAAGTTCATTATCACAGCAACATAATATTTTACAAAATGGGTGGAGGTGGTTCCCTTAACCACAATCACTGGGAAGCAAATATCATCTTTCATACTTAATTATCTCATTTGTAGATATGGGATACCCTAGTCGATCATTATAGATAATGGAAGGCCTTTCAAGAACCAAGATGTCCAAGAGCTATGTGAAAAGTTCCACATCAAACATCGCTTTTCAACCCCGTATTACCCTCAAGGTAATGGACAGGCAGAAGCTTCAAACAAAACAATCCTAAAGATTCTCAAGAAGACTGTAAATGAGGTAGGGTGTGATTGGCACGTTCAGCTTAACCCTGCTCTTTGGGCTTACAGGACTAGCATCAGAACACCAACAGGAGCTACACCATATGCTCTTGTTTATGAATTAGAAGCAATATTACCTATCGAGGTAGAAATTCCATCCCTTCGAGTTTCACTAAAGGGACTCATTTCAGATGAGGATTATAGGATCTCTAGACTTCAAGAATTAGAGCTACTTGATGAACGTCGACAACAAGCTATCAATCATTTGACAACCTATCAACAAAGAATGTCTAGGAACTATAATCATAGGGTTAAGCCTAGAGTCTTTCAAATCGGAGACCTGGTCCTACGAGAAAACCCTAGAAATCAAGCAGACAAAGAAAGGAAGGGAAAGTTTGAACCCAACTAGATAGGGCCTTATGTTATCATATCAGTCTATGGATCAGGAGCATACCGGCTGTCTACACCAGAAGGAGACATGTTGGAGGAGCCCATGAACAACATTCATCTTAGGCGATTCTACACTTGAGGATATCTAGTGCACGCTCAATAAAGTTGTCTTGATGAAAACCTGGAAAGCAGGCGTCATGATGACAGAAAAAGAGAAAAACAAAAATCAAAAAAAAAAAAAAATACAAAAGAAAAAGAAAGAGGACACAATAAAAACAAGTGATGAAAACCTGGCAAACAGGCGCTACTTGTGATTTTCACCAGCTCTTCTATCTATTTAGATACAGTTTTGTCAAGATTGTTTCCTTTCATATCATTTCCATCTATCATTTGGGATAATCATTACCACTATCCATGTCATGGCAAGGATATCATGTTTTACCCTGGCTTGGGGGCAACATCCTAGTGTTATTTGGTACAATGGACTTTCAGCTTAAATGGAAAGGCAATCAAACATGACAACACCAAGTGACGATACTTGAAAAATCCAAAAACATCAAAAAATCCATCAAAATCCAAAACATCAAAAAACCCAAAATCCAAAAACATTAGAAAATCCATCAAAATCCAAAACATCAGAAAATCAAAATCAAAAAACATCAGAAAATCAGAAAATCCATGCAAAAACATTCATAAAATTGAAAACACAAAAATAGAGTCTACATTAATTGAAGTGGAGTCTGTGTCAGTCGAACTATGTGGTCTCTGCGTATACAACGTAGGCAAGACTAATCTTTGATCAGTCCCCGAGACCCCTAGGATAGGTCTTTAGGTTACATCATTTGGTCAAACATCTGGGAATATCATGCAAACATCTGCACACACATTTCAACACTGATGATCTAATCTGAATAATAATTTGAAAATACATTAAGTAGAATTTGAATTGTTGCACTTTTTACTTTTTTTCATTTTCTTATCATTTCTTTAGAGCTACTCGATGATGTATTGAACTAGAGAAGCAAGGAAGGAGAATGATACCTTTTCTTTGTTTGCTATTTGTGAGTTAGTCATTATTATTTTGTGAATTGTTGCAGGAAGTGCTCTACCAAGTATCATGGATGACATTCCGATTCACTTAAGAAAATGATTAATTCTTGTTTGTTTACGTAAGAAATGCTCAGGTCATCATTGGTCTATCTTATACCTTGATGCTTCTGTTCGCTTGCAATATCAAATATCATGAAAGAAATACTCAGGTCATCATTGGTCTATCTCATATCATTGATGCTTGTATTCGCTTTCAACATTTTAAAATAAAGCTCAGTGATGATACAAAGCGGAATAAAATGATTATTGAAATGAAACTTAGGTTTGCATTGATAAAATAGGATTGCATGGTTAACATAGATTGCATTCATAATAATACATCTGCAGAGTACTGGTTGCACAAGTCACAAAGATTCATTCACAAATAATGTTATCTTTTCTTATTAAAGATTGAGTATACTTGACACATACAATTTTCATAATGACGTGCATATAAAATCATTTCTTCATCTCATCATAAATTTCACAATAAACATCTCATTTCGTGGCATCATATACACATTATGTTACATCATGCATTTACGTCTCATCACATTGTCATTATCATATAGTTGCAAAATCATCATTCATTGCATACATATAGAAGGCATTTTACATCATCATACATTTACAACTCATTTCATATATCATATATCCATACATCATTTTATATATATCACATGACATCTCATTACATTTCATCATACATCATTACATTTTCATCATGACATCATTACATTTCATCATACATCATTACATTTTCATCATATATCATTACATTTCATTATATACATCATACATTTACAACTCATTTCATATATCATATATCCATACATCATTTTATATATATCACATGACATCTCATTACATTTTCATTATACATCATTACATTTCATTATATAAAATCATTCATTTCCATTATCATTTCATTCATCATTCATATACATCACATTTTATTTATCATACATTGCATCTCATTAAGAAAAGAAATACATCCTCAAATATCATATTACATCATCATTAATGCATCCATACAAGCTAGTAAAATAAATCATCATAAAACATAGAAACTAAAATGCATCCATCACATCAATCATGTAGAACACATCATAAGATCAATGCATCCATCATATAAATCATGTAAAATATATTATAGATCAATCGAACCGCTGCACATATATACCTCATCAAGTGTCAAGTATACAATGAAGTATGAAAAAGATGAAAATAATATCATGTCAAAAATGGCTATACATATCTCTCAAAAGGGTACACAAATGATCTCAAGTGGTGCTCCCACCAGAAGGAGCAGGTCTTGTGCTAGTATCAGTACCACCACCAGATGTCCCAGGATCTCTCAGATCTCTCGGATCTCTCGGAAGAGGCTATGTCACACCTCTACTCACTGTCCTCGAACGAGTCCTCTCTGAGCGGGACTGGGCATAACTAACTCTCTGCTCTAGGGGGCAAAGCTCATGATAATGGCTCATGTAGAACTCAATCTCAGCACCTACTCGCATCACCTCTCGCATGTAATCTGCCATAGAGGTCCCATTTGCCACTCTCTACAATCTCTCTATAGTAGCCTATGCTGTCTCTGCCATCTGTCTAACAGTATCTCGTTCTGCAATTAAGGTTGTGATCTGTGTCTGGGCAGTGGTCAACTATGCTCGTGCACCTACTCGCTGAGCCTATGCGGTCGCTGCTGCCTGTAGAGCCCCATCTCTCTCACCAATCAAAGAGGTAATCTGTGTCTATGCACTAGCTAGCTGTGCCTGCATCTGAGCCTATCTATGCTAGTAATCCCTGCACCTGTGCTAGCTATCCCTGTAAGGTCTGAACCTACACCTGTAAACCTACAACCTCTGATCAATCTACCGACAAGGAAGCAATAGCCTACCTCTTACGAGGTGCACTAGAAGATGGCTCTATAGTACCTACTAGGCTCGGTCTCCCCCCATCTCTGCCATCATCATCACTACTACCATCACTACTATCCTCGCTGCTATCATCACTGTCAGTCTCCGAGCTGCTCTCCACATCCACATCTACATCCTCCTCTCTCCCCTATCATTGATCAACCTGACCACCCACTGCTGGTGCTACTGCTGATGTTGGTGCTACTGGTGCTACTACTGGTGCTGCTATTGGGGCTGGTACTGGCTCATCTGGAATAGTAATACGTGGAGGAGGGTGCAGAGCCAAAAACTATCCATACTTAGGAGTAATAGGTGCCTCGACAATATCCTGTCGCATATCCCATGCTGATGGCTGTAGAGCATGATAACCCTCAACAAGTGCCCCATAAGGAAAACTGGGACCCCAATCACTGACATCTATCCGATGTCACCCATAATGCGCTACTCCCTGTGGCATACACTACACAATACCATACTGCATGTAGACGCGACGGAACAGGAATCACTCCAAAATCCTGGGGCTCTTCCCGATCAAATACATCGAATCGGCCAAGAACCCCAACTCAATATCATCATCATCCCAGTCATCACAGTCTAAATACGGATGCCAGGTCACCGTCTCCACATCATCGATAATCCACCTCCAATAATCTAGCTTACCCATCATATGCTGGGTAGGCCTGCCTCTATAACGAAACACATAGGGTCTCATCGCTGGTCTCGCTAACACCGGCATGGGACGCGTAATAGCAATATGCTCCCATGCCCATACCTGGAGAAGGGTAGCTCCCACCGATAAATTGTTGCCGCCGAGGTACACAATCCAATGCAAATCATGATAAAGCTGATCAAGCATGCACATGCCCCAAACATATCTTGTCCTGTGCACCACCATGCCCTCTAAAACTTGACCCCATCTGAGAGATAGACCCTTTGACCTCTTATCAGGACAAAGGAATCCACCAATAAAGCTGGCCAAAATAGAAGGAAGTGGAGCATATGAATCATAAATATCTATCCATGGAACCCACTCTCCCACAACATGGGGATCCTGAAAGATTCTCTGCATAGCCTCTACCCCGCCAACCTCCTCTGAATCATGCACTACAATCTCTCCAACAAAAGGAATGCGAAGAATACGCCATACATCCTGTGGCGTCACAGTCATCTCGCCAGTAGGTAAGTGAAAGGTGTTGTGGTCACTATGCCACCGCTCTGCTAAGGCTGTCAACAGACCCCTATTAAGTCTAATATGGGGCATATCCAGTAATGTCGCTAAACCACAAGCGGTAATATGTTGTCTCTCATCAGGTGAAAGTCGCGGTATCATATCAAAAGGCCAAGGGAACTGCTCTCGCACTTGGATAACATCTAAATGCTCCTATTATCATACAAACATAACATTTTAATCAAAATATCAAACATCAGGAGATCATCAAATTTTCAAAAATTGTGTTTTTTCCTATCAAATGATCAATTTATCAAGAAGGAACCCTCATCTATCAATTAGGTTCATTCTTTTAGACTTTCTAAATTATTCCTCGCCTATCATGAGGATAATAATTATCAAATCAATGGATCTCGCTCATCATGAGATTGTTTACCATTTATTTAGTTAGATCAAACTACAATAAATGAAGTCAACAACAAATCGACAAAATAAAAAGAAAAGTGCACAATTTTTCATCAATCTATACCTCCAAGCACTACAAAATCTTATTGACGCGCTACAAAAACAACCCAATGCTCTAAAAAGTCTGGCACACTATAAAATCCCACTGACGCGCTACAGATTTGACCCTGCGCGCTAAAACTTCTGACGCACTACCCTAATGCACGGACGTGCTACAAAACTCTATCGGCACGCTAAAACTATGGTGTGCTAACAAACAGATCAGCGACGCGCTAAACCGCGTCTGTCGCATGCTAAAAACATAAAACACGTGCAAAATACATCAAAAATATAGGCATGAATCACGAGAAAGGTTTGGAGTACATACCGGAGGTCCATAGTCAGCTAGACGCTGGTGACATCGCACACCCTCGAGTCGGTGGGTGTGGTAAGAGATCAGCATTCTAAAGCTCTAGCACTCCGAGGGTCTCAATCACAAAATTGTCAAAGTCAAATGCACAAATGACTTTTGAAAATGACCTTTTGAGCATTTATAGGTTATTTTTGTGGGATTTTCATGGGATTTATTTATTTTCCCTTCTGAGGAATTAATTCTTATCTATCACAGGGGCATTTTTGGACAATTTTGTTGCGAGATAAATTGTTTCTTCACCAATTCATCATCAAATCATCATAAAAATTCAAAAATTTAAAAAAATCATAAAAATCCAAAATTCATCAGTTTATCTCCCGTGGGGGCATATATCGCTATCATTTCGAAATTCAACATCTGGGGAAAATATGGGGCATATTTCAAACTTTTCATCAATACTGGCAGCTGAGGCAAAATTTTCTTTGAAGCAATGCGTAAACACACCACTTCAAAGAGGGGAAAAATGTAGACACCTAAAAATGGTCTGGAGAATCTAATTAATTGAATACAACTTATTTGATTAATTAATCTTAAATTTTTCTACTTAGTAAATAAATAGAAATATTTATTTATATTAAGTTCATTATTAATTCTTCTATTTTCTCTCCTAATTAAATAAACAAAATTAAAAACTTTGTTTTATTTAATTATTATCATTTTCATCATATTATTTATCTCTTAATTAAATAAACAAAATTAAAAACTTTGTTTTATTTAATTATTATCATTATTGCTTCATTTATAAGTCTATCATAAATTAAATACACAAACTTAAATAATTTGTGTTATTTAAATACCTCATCACATTTCTTCTTAATTAAATAAAGATATCTAAAATCTTTTATTTAATTATCATTTTCCTTTTGTTTTAATTTAATAAACAAACCCTATAGTTTGATTTATTAAATTATTCAAATCCTCTTTTTGCTAAATTTAAATAAATTAATAATATTTAAATGTATGCATAAATTTTCCACCATTATTCACTCACCAATAAAATTAAATTTTCAAAATTTAATTAATTGCACTATCATTCACGGGAAGAGCTTCCGGGACAAACCTGCAGGAAATTCTCTCAACCACCTTCCACCCACCTTCCCTCTTATGTTGCCTAGTGTTTTCATGGGGAGAAACCATCCTCCATGATCAGCTCCATCTTCTCATCCCATGCCCTTCAATTCTCCAGATTGGATCACAGCCCCTTATCCCGTATCCCTGTGCAATTGTGCTGCCGTGAAAGCTATAAATACAGCTTTTGGGCTACAAGAAATGGATCCCAACTTATGCAATCTTACTCTGTAGGTTTCCAAAGCATCCAACATTCATCCAGCATCTCCAGCATTCAACATTCAATCAAACATCCATCTAGCATCTCAACTATGGTAGTTTACAGTAGTTTCCTTCTTAGAAGCTTTGCTGTAGAATCATTCTAGTTGCATAGTTAATCATATTAGAATAGAATAGCTTAATTCTCATTCTCTAAGTGTCATTTCAATAGTTTAATTAGCTTCTAAATCTGAGAGCTAAGTAGATTAGAGAAATCTTTAGAGTTAGAGAGCAATAGGATAGATTTTTGAATATTTGTAGTTTAAATTAGTTTAAATTCCTTAAATCTTAGATGCAATGTCCTATTTAGAAGCGTAGATGCATGTTTAACTTGTTTTCCCCATTCTACCGCTTACAATGAGAACTGCTCAATGCCTAGGAAACACACATTTGGAAGGCTATTAACATATCCCCTGCTAGAATCAAAGGATCCCATCTCCACTTCATATGAAGAGTCATATTCAATGGTAGATTCCTCAAGTTCAGTTTCATTAGTTTGACTTCTCATGTGTACCATGGCATTGGAATCAAGTACATTCCCTTGATTAACATAAGCTTGATGACTGCTATCTGTATCAATTTGAGAAGTTGTATCTTGCACTTCTTGTGTTTGCTCATAATTTATGACATGCCAAGGAAGATAATTAGGATTCACTTCTTTATTCTCATATTCTATGTCTTCATCTTCATCATTACTGTCTGCATCTATTTCTAGATCATCAATCAAATGACAACATTCAACAATCACTTATTTTTGTTTTGATGCTTCTCCTTGGCTTGATAACCTTAGCTCTTGACCATTTTCTACATCACAACTACTACCCTCAGGAGTACCAGATGAAGGCACATGACCATGTTCCATTCTTTCCATAATATTGATCCAATCTACTACTTGGTATAGGCTACAAGCTTTTAGATCCTTAGACCACTGACTAGATCCTAACATATATGCTTCACAGAACAAATCAATGCACATTTGATCATTAGGTCTAAAAATCCTAGGTACCTCCATCAGTATATCCAAGAATCTTGAAAATAAGTCATATGGTGACTCATTTGCATGTCTCCTTATCTCATGTAATTTCTTGATAGAGAGGATTATATCATATTTCCCTCTCTTTGGATGATGTGAAGCCTCTACATGTTTGTATTCTACATTTCTTGGGAATAAAGTAGCTACAACATCTATAAGGTCCATTTCATGACAAATCCTTTTAACCTTTGATCTACTTGGTTCAAAAATTGGGGGTAGTGCTAAAACTACTACTAGAAATTGTAGTTCCTCTCATTATTGAGTATCTCAAATTGTTCTTAATGTCAATGGAAATGTGATAGGCATGATGTAAAGTTGTGGGTTCCTTATCTCTTAATAAAAAGCTCATCTTCTTATCAAATGCTCCTAAGTATACCACCAAACATTTTGCATCGTTTGGCCTTATATCTTCTAAGATTTCTCTGATTGCCTTTGCAAATCAAAGATTGAAAGTAGGGACCAATTCCCCTTCATTTATATGGGTCTCCATAAAGGATTTCCTTACCACACTTGGATTTACCCTTTCACCAAATTGGTCCATAAAAACTATCATAAATTGACTCCATGAGGTTATGGAACTTGTTGGAAAATATGAATACCAATCTCTAGAATCATCGTTCAAAGTTTGAACAAAAATTTTCATGACAACATCTTCATAATTCACATCAAAATCCCCCATAGCATCCATGAAAATTTGTAGATTCTTAGAGGTTGATTCAAAGCCTTTCCCTATGAATTTGGGAAAATTATTCCTAACATCCTTAGGAATTAGGTTAGGGAAACCTTCTATACCACTGAAAACTAATGGCATATACCTTTTAATGAAAAAATCCCTTTGAGGGGATGACATGGCTTCTTCACCCTACATACTTTTATCTTGATTCTTTATAGAGAAATTCTTGAAAAGGAAATGCTCAATGGAATGACATACTTCATGGATAATCACAAATTTGTAGACAAGAAGTATGAAAAGAGTTATTACTATTCCCTATCTTAATGCAAATCCATCTAGTAGGGAATCATCTATGCTCCTAAGCCTTGATTTTATTTCTCACAAGCTTCCTTCAAACAATGTAACACTTATCTGAAAGTGATAAGAATACTTGGAAATCTTGTAGCAACTATTAATCTTCTTCTTGATTGCAAATTATGCGAATCTTTAAAAGCTTCTTCACAATTTAACTGGTTCTTTGGACAAAGTCACCATCTCCTTTATAGAGGAATGAATTTCAAAAACATGAAATTCCTTTAAGACTAAAATCTCATTCTAGGTTTTCTTCAACAGTGGAGTCATACTCTCATCCTCTAATCTTTGCTATAATAAGTCTTCTCCAGGTTTAAGGGTTTTTCAATTATCTAAATAGAGATGCCCAGATCTACCAACTTATGAATAGAAAATTTTATGAGTCTTTGCAAATGATATGACTTTGTTTCTAAATTCTTCAATGAGAAATTTCTCAAGATTGGAATGACTCTTTGATAAGACAATCTACAACCAGACCTCTGAGTGCATCCCCAGTAGAGTCACCATTTTGTTGGTTGTTTTTCCAATGCACCTAAAGGAGCTTCTATGGAATTTACATTTCCTATACTCAAAACTCCTGAAAATGACTGGCCAACTAACAAGATCTAGTGACAAACTAAGATTTTCTACACTTTAGGCCTTGTGGGGAAAATGAGGGTATTCCTATTCGTGTTCACTCAAATTGTACTTGATGGAGCACATCTCTTTCACAAATAATTTTAACTGAAAGGTAAATATACAAAGATTACTATGAAATTGGCTAGTTTCTAAGTAACTCACTACCATTTCAGTAAATGCCCTCACATATGACAACTGCATGTAATATTTGTATAAAGATTTTGGAAATTTTAAAATAAATTCAAATTCTGATTGTAGGTCAGCCATCCTAGAATAATTTGATTAACCCATTAGCCAAATCTCTGAAGTAAATAGATTAGTGCCTTATTGAATTGGGCTATGGAGTCATACACACAATACTAGTAATACATAAATGATCTCAAATCCTAATGGAAAAGACTATCTACATAACAACTTTGCATTATGAGACTCAAACTACGTGATGCACAACTTCTTATCATATCCCAAGTAGATAATTGTAAATAGATAACTCTATTTGAGCATTTAATTGATTACTTGAATCAAGGCACAAAATAGAGATATACATTTGAATTGAAGCTTAAAGAAGAATGAAAATGTTATTAACAATTCCATCCAAGATTTACTGAAACCCACATAAGGAGAGAAAATGCATCATAGATAAACTTTCATTTATATTCATGGATCAAGTCTACACAACAATTTAAGATAATATGTATATATTTGTCCAAAACAACTCAAAACAGGCATGCTACTCCATTCCTATCATTATAATAGTACATGGAATAGCCTAGACCTAATCTAATAATTCTCTATTATCTATCCTTTTATTTTCTTCTTTTTCTCCTTCTTCTTTGATCCCTCTCTCTCTCCCCTACAGTCAAGTCTTGAATTCCCTTTATACCATCAGGGAGCAACAAGCTTCAGACCCAAATGCAGTTACAATGTAAAATTATCATTTCATCAAAATTTCAACAGAATTTGATTTGAATTTCAGAAAACCCACATGCTGAAATTGCAAAAGCTAGTATAACAAGAGAGCTTAAAATATAACCACCATCGAGGAAGATAATGAAAAGTACCACCAAAACTCCCCTTGTCATCATCTGAGCTTCACAAACTAGGCAACCAAAATTCCATGAAGGTGGACGATCGATGCCAAATCATCAAAAATTTTGCCAGGAAAGCAAAACAAAAGACAACCATAGCGAAATTCATAGACACCAACAAAAATAATATTTCAAATGTAGCAAATTCATTTACCAGTCAAACCATCATGACCAAAGTCATGACCGCAGTATACCCGACCACTTCTTGTTGTTGTAAGAGGAAGAGAAGAAACCTCAACTTCCTCTTCCTTCTTTTCTTTTCTAGATGCACTCCCATTATGCCTGCTTGGGGTTTTGACTACCAATGACAACACAGAGATCACCTCCTCATCTAAGGGCAAGCCCTCATTCAGTAGTACCAAGTACCAAGCATAAGAAGAATCAATCTCTGAATCGCCATTGCCAGAGGAGGTGCTCGTAAGGTTGATGGGAGAGTGTTGAGTTCCGTAGGAGCCACGCCCATACCTCACTTTCCTCTTTGACACAGTCAGAGATTGCACTAGACGTTTTCCTTTGTCGTGCACTTGTTCAGTCGCACTACCCTAGAATTACAATCGGTGATTGCATCTACTTGGCACCAATCTATGCTTGGAAGAAGTACCCACTTCCATAGTAGGAGCAACATCCTATGAGCCAAGGCTAGACCCTTGTGAATTCAAATGAACTGACCTTCTCACTGGTTCACTCATCATCCTCTCTTGATACCAAAAAATGTTTAACTGTTGAGTGATAATGATGCAAATAACAACCACCTCCACTATATTTATTAGGTGCAACAATGGAATTCACATTTAGTTTTTATCACACATTCATAACTCTATAATCCCATTGGTAGATGTACCAGCACCTTTTAATTCCCATTAGGTGTCACTTTCCAGCTTTGATTGTGATCCGTTGATCTTCTATCTTGATGGATGATCGATCGGCCAGCTTGTGTTTGACCCCTTTGATTTGCAGTGGTGCTTCATAGAACTGTTTTCAACCAATCATTCCTATCCATGTTGGATGACACCGTCACTACATGTGGGCTCCATCATCAGAGTGAGTGAGGGACAAGTGTCAAGATCTCGTTGATCTCCCTAGATTTAATCATCATTCACCTTCATTCAGTGAGCCAATGAGGAATGGTGAGGATCATTCCGCCCAGTTGATCTTGACCACTCATTGAAGAAGTTGGGACATGGGATCGGTAGTGGGGAGTGGGTCCTGCTGATAGGGAGGCTGGATGAATCAATCACTGATTCATGCTCTAGGTCTTGTTTGGAAGACCTCTAAGGTGTTTCACTCCACCACTACAACCTATAGGAACTTTCCTTACTTGGAATTCCCTGGTCTTGCCTTGCTAACCTCAACTACCAACATAAATTTCTCCTACCAAGTCCAAACTTGGTGCAACTTGCAACTCTAACCTTAGCCCTTAATCTACCCTAAAGGCTACAAACCTCCAATTTATTGAATCTAACTTTGCAGAGGTGTGGAGGTACTTCAAAAGACTTCAATCCATCCTAATATGGTTCTTGAAGGTCCATCTGACTCCATTCCTTGGTCGCTTTCACCAAACCCTCAATTAGGCCTAAAAAGGCTACTAGCCCTAAGAGCCCCAATTAGGTCTCCTTCTCTGAGAAATCGGGTTAGTTCTCCAAACCTTTCCAAAGAACACCCAATCTTTTCTTGGGATTCTTGATTCATATGCCCACCTCTCAAAGATTTATGGGGTCTTGGGTCTCAGCTGTCCATACAAAGGCTCAATTTGAAAAATGAGCATTACTTAGGGTTTTAATCCATTTCCTGACCTCTCCACAAACTGTTAAGTTCTTTCCTCACTAGACAAATTGATGGAGCTTCTTCCTACTTACCAATTCTTGGAAAGACTCATACCTACCTTCTCTAAAAGGAATTTTGTCAATAATTTGTCACCCCTGCAAGTTAAGTGCTTCGCACTAAAGTCTTCCTAGCTGGGCACTTCCCTAGCTCGCCTAGGGAAAGACTTTTCCAATAGCTCCTGCACTCACACAAACCCTAAATCCTACCATATGTACATACATGGAATCTAGTCACTGTTCCCAAAGGGTCATACAATTTTTACATTGGGAAAGTGAACTAATACTCCATTTTCATAGAACTGTCTGGTTCAGACCAACAACAGTATGGAAACCAAAATATTTACAAACTAAGCTTGAAATTGAAAAATAAAACTATCTAATGACACACAAAGCTTGAATATTAATTACACTACATCCTACATATATTTTAGTGCTATGATCAACCCATCAAGCAACACTACAATGCAAAAATTAGGAAATTCTCACAAAAACACAGTTGCTTCTTCTGGAACTCAAAACTTCAACCATTTAAAATGATTCCAACCTTGCTCTCAGGTCGAGGCATACCCTATATAGTTCAAAAAAAGTATTTATGCCTTACCTTGGTTAGACATGTCAGTTACATTGTGGCAAAGTTGCAAAATGCACCATTTTGCAACTTTTGCCAATTTCTAGTAAACTAAGTAAAATGAGTTTCTAAACTCATCCACCCTTCCTCAATTTCTATCATAGAGATAAAACATATCCCTAAGCTATCTCCTCTACTCAATGGTCAACATGACCTTCATGGTAACACATCAAAAACAAAAATTCATCCTAGATTTCCTAATTGCCTAGTGTAACTGCCTAGTGTTTCCTAGGTGCTCCTGCACCATTCTCCCCCTCTCTGCACAAACACTAAGGAATGTGAGGAGAGATCAGTGACACATCAATGCCCTACTTAAACTGAGCTTCATCCACCCATGTAGCCTTCGAGTCTGGTTTGTCCCTCCATTTGATGAGATGTTCCAAGTATTCCTTATGCCGGGTAGACTTCTTCACCCTTGACTCCAAGTTTCTCTCTACTTGTAGCTTATCTTGAGTAGGTAAGGCTATGTTTCTCACATCCTTGAAGATATCCCTACTGTTTTGATCCATGTCAGTGACTGTTCCCTTATATCTGATCATATTAGCTACATTGAACATTGGAGAGATGCCTAAATCTGCTAGTAATTCCACCTTGTAGGCATTATTCCCATATTTGGCTAATACCTTACATGGTCCCACTCTTTTCATCTATAATTTGGTTGATATCCCCTTCTGCAACCTATATTTGTTGAGGTGGACCATAACATAGTCTCCTATTGCAAATTGTAGATCCTTTCTAGATAAATCCACCTTCTCTTTCAACTTTTGAGTAGCCTCAGTGACTGTCTTCTTCACCTACTCCCGAATCTCCTTCATGGTCTGAGAGAAATCCTCTACATGTCCACTCCTATGCTCCATAGCTCCTAGATCCCTGAGCTCACACACACCTCTTGGGTGCATTCCATACACTATTTCAAAAAGACTTCTACCTGTGGTCTGATTCACACTGTCATTGTAGGAATATTCAGCTTGTGATATGACCAAGTCCCATGTCTGTCCATACTCCTTGGTGAGGCACCTTAGTAGGTTACCTAACACTCTATTGATCACCTCAGTTTTCCCATCAGTCTGAGGATGGTAAGCTGATCCAAAAGATAGGTTGGTACCTAATCTGCTCCATAGAGTCTTCCAAAAATGACTCATGAACTTCACATCCCTGTCCGATACAATGCTCAAAGGAAATCCATGGATCCTTACAATTTCCTTGAAGAAAAGGTGAGCAATGTAGCTAGCATCATGTGTGGTCTTGCAAGGGATAAAGTGACTCATCTTGCTGAATCTATCTACCACCACATAGACACTATCAAACCATGTCTTAGTCTTAGGGAGTCCTACAACAAAATCCATGCTAACACACTCCCATGGTTTGTTGGGAATGGGTAGAGGTTGATACAAACCTGCATTACTAGCTCCCCCTTTGGCTTTCATACAAACTACACACTGCTCCACATACCTCCTGACATCCCTTGGCAACTTGGGCCAATAGTAGAACCTTTGCACTAGTTCCATTGTCTTGCTGATACCAAAATGACCACTAAGACTACTATTATGCTTTTCCTAGATAAGATTCTCTCTCATTGAACCTTTTGGAACACATAACTGATTTTCATTGAACAAGAGTCCAATCTGCAATGTATACTCTGAGAATTGACTATGAAAGTGATTCTCAAAATTAGAACATACCTTATATGCCTCTGAGAAGTCTTCATCTTCTCCATAGAGATCCCAATGCTCTTTATCTATATTTCTTGCACTGTCAGCAACCTCCTACTTAGTGCATCTACCACCTTGTTCAACTGTCCCTTCTTGTGCTTGATGGTAAAAGTGAAAGCTTGGAGGTATTCCATCCATTTCAAATTTCTATTACTTAGCTTCTCTTATGTGTTGATGAGCTAAGTGCCTGGTTATCAGTAAACACTACAAACTCTTTAGGTAGGAGATAATGCCTCCATTTCCTAAGTGACTGCACTAGAGCATAGAGTTCTAGGTCATAGGTACAATACTTTTTCTTAGCTTCATTAAGATTTTCACTAAAGAAAGCTATAGGCCTACCTTCTTGGCTTAGCACTCCTCCTACTGCAATTCCACTAGCATCACATTCCACAGTAAACAACTTGTCAAAACTAGGTAATAAAAGAATAGGTTGAGTTGCCACTTCTTATTTTAGTTTCTCAAAACCTTTCTTAGCTTCTTGAGTCCACTTAAACTTAGTCTTTAAGCCACCTTTGATTGTATCTAGGACTAGTACACATATGCCACTAAAGTTTCTTATAAACTTCCTATAAAACTGAGCCAATCCATGAAAAATTCTTACCTCTATCCTGGTGGTTGGTGTAGGCCAGTTTAGGATAGCTTCCACCTTGCTTGGATCCATCTTTAATGATCTTTGGGATACTACAAACCCCAAATATAAAAGCTCTTGTTTGAAGAACTCACACTTTTCTAGGTTGATGGCTAACCTCTCTTCTTGCAACCTTTTAAGAACCAACTCCACATGCTTTAGATGTTCTCCTGCTGTCTTGCTAAAGATGAGTATGTCATCTAGATACACCACCACAAATAACCCTGTGAAATCCTTTAGCACTTCATTCATGAGCCTCATGAATGTGCTAGGGGAATTAGAGAGGCCAAATGGCATAACTCTCCACTCATACAACCCATCAGTTGTCTTAAAGGTTGTCTTCCACTCATCTCCATCCTTGATTCTGATCTGGTGGTATCCACTTTTGATATCCAACTTGGTGTAGTACTGAGCTCCTCCAAGACAATCCATCAAGTCCTCAATCCTAGGAATAGGAAACCTATACCTGATTGTGATTCTATTTATAGCTCTAGAATCAGTGCATAACCTCTAGTTACCACCTTTCTTGGATGCTAAGACCACTGGTACTACACATGGGCTGATGCTCTTCCTAATTAATCCTTGATCCAACAACTCCTGCACTTGTCTAGCTACCTCTAGGTTCTGATCCAGTGTAAGCTTGTAAGCTGTTTTGTTTGGAAATGAAGCTCTTGGTATGAAGTCAATCTGATGGCTAATGGCTCTCTTTGGAGGTAAGGTTGTTGGTGCACCATCACTCACTATGTCCTTATACTTCTCAAGCAACTTCTGGACTGCTCTAGGTATGACTGTTTTCTTTTCTTTGTCTTCTTCCTTGGGTTGCACCATAACCGCATATCCTTCACCTCCTTGATGTAGAGTGTTAAGGAACTCCTTTCCACTACTTAATAAGACACTAGGGGTCTTTGACTTTCCTTCTTCCTCATCTGATAGTGACTGCAGTTTGAATGTCTTTCCATCCTTCTTGAATGAGATAGTGTTCTCCTTTCCATCATAGATGGCTCCTCTGTCATACTGCCATGGTCTTCCCAATAGAAGAAGGCATGCATCCATGGGAAACACATCACAAATCAACTTGTCCTTGTATCCTCCAATGGAGAAATCCACCATTGTCTGCTTATTTACAAGAACACTTTGTCCTTTGTTCAACCATGTCACCTTGTAAGGACTAGTGTGGGGTATCTTCTCCAATTTTAACTTCCTTACTGCCTCCTCAGAGATAATGTTATCAGTAGACCCTAAATCCACTATAACCTTGCACACCTTTCCAAGTATTTTGCATCTTGCCCTAAATAATTCCCTCCTTTTCTTTGGCTCTTATTTGACTAGTTGTCTAATTAGAACCTTGCTAAACATCAAGTTTTCCCCCATTTCTGATTCTATGTGACTAACCTCTGGTGACTTGACACTCATGGTGTCCTCTTGAGCATATGCTACTCTCTTTTCTATATTTGATGAAGATGCTTTCTCTAGGAACCTATAAGATGGATGACCTACTTGACCACAGTTGTAATACTTCATACTAGCAAAGTATGAGTTACTTCTGCCTACTCCTCTTCCTCTATTTGAACCTCCTTGAGGTCCTCTACCTCTTCCATAGCCTCCTCTAGAAGTTGTTTCACTTCCATGCTCTGTGAGTTTAGACTCTCCCTGACTTCTTTGTTCAGTCCCTCTACCTTGGTATCCAACTCTATGTCCTCTTTGATCTTTTCCTTTTCCTCTGCTCTTAGAAGCCTGTTCTTGTTTCCTCTTACTCCTCTCTTCAATATTTATAGCCAATTGATAACATTGGTGCACTATCTTGGGACTTAGAAGAGTGATCTCCTCTTGAATGTTCCACTTCAAACCATTAAGGTATCTAGCCACCTTAAGACTTTCATCCTCAGTAACATTAGACCTCATGCAAAGTTTTTGAAACTCCTCAGTATAAGAATTCACATCTTGATCTCTTTGTCTCAAGCTCAGTCTTTTCTTGTGCAACTAAATTTCATAATCATCAGGCATGTATGGTTCTCTCACTTTGGCAACCATTCCATTCCAAGTAGAAATAGGCTTCTTGCCTTCCTTTTCCCTCTCTATCTGAACGAACTTCCACCATGTCAAGGCAGAACCTCTCAATCTTGATTTGGCCACCTTTACCTTCTGTACTTCAATGACTCCATCACATTCAAAATGGTTTTACATTCCCTCTATCCAATCCATGACTAGATCAGCTTCCATTTTCCCACTAAATAGTGGTATGCCTTCAAGTTCTTTTCCACTCAAAGCCTTCAATGCCTTCAAGAAAGGCTCTTCTTGCAAAACAGGGTCAAGTTCAGGGATCTTGTCTTCCTCTGTAACCTCTTCTTTCTTTGGTACCCTTCCTTCCAACTGCACATTACTCATTACTTGCTCTAGTTGGGCTATTATTTCCCTTAATAGCCTATTGTCTTCCTCTTGTTCTTCGACCTTCTTGGCCAACTCTACATTTGTCACCATGTCAATAGAACCACTAGACTCAACCTATGACATATATTATTCTATCCCAAATCTTTTGTTGCTCTAATACCAATCTGATAGGGAGGCTGGATGAATCAATCACCGATTCATGCTATAGGTCTTGTTTGGAAGACCTCTAAGGTGTTTCACTCCACCACTACAACCTATAGGAACTTTCCTTACTTGGAATTCCCTAGTATTGCCTTGCCAACCTCAACTACCAATGTAAATTTCTCCTACCAAGTCCAAACTTGGTGCAACTTGCAACTCTAACCTTAGCCCTTAATCTACCCTAAAGGCTACAAACCTCCAATTTATTAAATCTAACTTTGTAGGGGTGTGGAGGTACTTCAAAAGACTTCAATCCATCCTACTATGGTTCTTGAAGGTCCATCTAACTCCATTCCTTGGTCACTTTCACCAAACCCTCAATTAGGCCTAAAAAGGCTATTAGCCCTAAGAGCCCCAATTAGGTCTCCTTCTCCAAGAAATTAGGTTAGTTCTCCAAATCTTTCCAAAGAACACCCAATCTTTTCTTGGGATTCCTGATTCATATGCCCACCTCTCAAAGATTTATGGGGTCTTGGGTCTCAGTTGTCCGTACAAAGGCTCAACTTGAAAAATGAGCATTACTTAGGGTTTTAAGCCATTTCCTGACCTCTCCACAAACTGTTAAGTTCTTTCCTCATCATATGAATTGATGGAGCTTCTTCTTGCTTACCAAGTCTTGGAAAGACTCATACCTGCCTTCTCCAAAAGGAATTTTGTCAAGAATTTGTCACCCCTGCAAGTTAAGTGCTCTGCACTAAAGTCTTCCTAGCCGGGCACTTCCCTGGCTCACCTAGGGAAATGCTTTTCCAACAGCTCCTGCACTCACACAACCCTAAATCCTACCATATATACATACATGGAGTCTATTCATTGTTCCCAAAGGGCCGTACAATTTGTATGGTGGGAAAGTGAACTAATACTCCATTTTCACAAAACTATCTGGTTCAGACCAACAACAGTATGGAAACCAAACTATTTACAAACTAAGCTTGAAATTCAAAAATAAAACTATCTAATGACACAAAAAGCTTAAAGATTAATTACACTACATCCTACATAGATTTTAGTGCTATGATCAACCCATCAAGCAACACTACAATGCAAAAATTAGGAAATTCTCACAAAAACATAGTTACTTCTTCTTGAATTCAAAACTTCAACCATTTCAAATGCTTCCAACCTTGTTCTTAGGTTGAGGCATACCCTATATAGGTCAACAAAAGTATTTATGCCTTCCCTTGGTTGGACATGTAAGTTACATTATGGAAAAGTTGCAAAATGCACCATTTTGCAACTTTTGCCAATTTCTAGTAAACTAAGTACAATGAATTTCTAAACTCATCCACCCTTCCTCAATTTCTATCCTAGAGATCAAACATATCCCTAAGCTATCTCCTCTACTCAATGGTCAACATGACCTTCATGGTAACACATCAAAAATAAAAATTCATCCTAGATTTCCTAATTTCCTAGTGTTTCCTAGGTGCTCCTGCATCACCTGCACTGTACCTGGGACACTTGTTAGATTCTTGCTAACCTCACTGCATTTTTCTGGTGTGCACTTAACTCCAACGGGCTACCAGGGTATGGTTCAAATTTGATCCTTGATCTCTAAATCTTGAAAACTGCACAATACGTGACATTAGCATTAAATGTACAAGACTTGACCCAATTGATGGTGACATGACTGTAGGGTTAATGACTTAATCCTTAAGTCACTGGGTTAAAATTCAAAACCCAACTTTAGAAAATATTTGACATAGTGAGAAAAGGATGAACAGTTGGCCAAGAAAATGGGGTTGGTAAGAAAACATGTTGGATGGCTCAAAGGATCACTTAAGAAACTGATGACTGACTGAATAGGTCAACATGAAAATATAACATTGGCACATCTTCTTGATTAAAAACCCTATTCACTTGGGGACAAGGGTTTAAAATGGAAGCCAAGGCTTATGAAAATTGAGCTGAAATTCTTCAGAATTTTAGAAGCTCCATCAATAACTTTAACAAGGTGCCACAAGGAAAAAAAATGTTGGTTCGTGTTTCATGAGATAATCAAAGCTTTGTATGCTTAGAACTCATGAACAAAAATGAAGGTACCGCAGGTATGCAAGTTGTGTTATGCAAGGTGGTAAAAATGCAAAATGTAAAATGTAAAAGATGTTTAAAGGAGGCATGTTAAGTTCATGCAAGGTCAGTCACTTAGGGAACATTATGTCTAATGTCTCCAAGAGAGGACCAATCAAAGAATAGTATATTGACAATTTAGGGGATGTAGTGCATCACATCAGGCCACCAAGAGGAATGCAATATGCTAAGATAGATCACACTTATAAAGGACATCACACCTAATGTCATCCACAAAGTGACAAAAACATCATATGAATAACAAGGCTACACTAGGAACCAAGAATACAAATGAATTAATGGTAATGTATGCCCCCCACTTTAAAGGAATTGCTACACATTGTTTTGTGAGAAATTACTTTAAAGTAGCAAAGGAAAGAAAAATGCAAAAGAAAAATAAGAAATGAGAGCCAACTTGGAAATCCCTATGCCAAGTCATATGTTTCAAAGTTAGGCTGTGTCATGTCAATGGAAAATGAAAAAGAGAGAAAGGGAGTTTCCCCCCAGAAAAGAGCACACCAAACACATAAGGGCTCTATGGATTTGGGGTTAGTATGTTTGTTGCTGCAATGTGTTTATTAAAGAGCTAAAAACTGTCATCATTCCCCATATCACATAGAACTAGAAGAATGACACAAAGAGAGAAAAAAGAAAAGAAAAAGAAATTCTATTTTGGGTCAACATGGAAGAGACATTGTCATCTCAATGCCTTGAATCATCCCCAAAGGGAAAACACAAGAGAAAATAAAATGAAAAGGTGAAAGAAAAGGAAAAAGCTTTTGGGTCAACATGAAGGAGACATTTTGGTCTCAATGCCTTGCATCATGATCCCCAAAAGAAAAACACAAAACAAAAAGAGAAAAAGTAAAAGGACCTTTTGGGTCAACATGGAAGAGACATAGGGAATCTCTACGCTTTGTGTCATCCCTAAAGGAAAAACACAAAAGAAAAAGAGAAAAATAAAAGGCATGACATATAGAAGAAGAGAGATACAAATAGAAGAAGTGTACGATGATAGATAAAACATTGAACACACAACACTAGGAAACACGATACACACATGAAAGAAAAAGAAGAAAGTAATGAAAATGGAAGTCAACCATTAATGAAGTTATTGGTTTCTCAATCTTAAGCATATAAGTGAAAAAAGGAATAACATAATTAAGAGACAAAGACAAATGCATTACAACGATAAGGTTAACAATTTTGTGCCCCCACAAAGTGTAAAGGAAAGAATGAGCCGAGTTGAGTGATGGAAAAGGATCATGTGATAGTGATAATAAAAAATATTTTACAACTATGGCATGATGATGGGATTTGGTTGCTTTAAGGTATGATGGGGAAACAATCGGTATCAGTGAAGTGATACTTATCCAGCATGTCCTTCAATCTCCAACATTCTTTTGTTTGATGACCAAGAATGTGATGATATTTTCAAAATGGTATGTTAGAATCTTTAGGATGAATGGCCAACCTATTCATAGGTGGTAAGAGTATAAGGCCTTTGTTTAAGAGAAATTAAAGTATCCTTTCACATTTAGGTGGAGGATGTGTAGGGAACTTGAGTTTCTTTAATTTGTAAGGTTGTTTTTGCTTGCTAGACTCTCCTTATTCATGAATAGAAGGAGGAAGAAGACCCAAGGGAATCCTAGCATCCTTGTCATTAGAAAGAGGTAATGGTTTTTCACATGGAGGGAGAATGTTTAAGTTAGAAGGAGCATCCAAGATCACTGTACCAACATCTTGAAGTCTCCTAGATTCAAAATGAGGTCTATCAGGATGAAAAGGATCTTGATATACTAATCCTATTGTGTGTGCATCGGTTGGCTATTGTTCAAGAAGTTGATGAATGTCATGTTCATGTTTTGTGTCACAACCTTGTTTATTGAGGATAGTGAAACCTTTGTCGTGTCTGTCTTCAAGGTTTATGGGAGTGTATGTGAATTTGTGATTGTAGAATGGTTGTGAGTTTAGTTTAGAGGAACTAGGTTCACTTGAGGGAGGAACCTTAGGTCCTTCGTTGATTTTAGGATGAAAGCATGTAAGTGATCAAGAGGTGCAATAGTAGGGAGATCTTGTGATTTCATGGATGGATAGAAGGTTGCAATGGATTCAAGATTGTCAAGGCATTCATTTAAGAACTTTTTCATGCTATCATCATCTTCTCCAATGATCTCTACATCATGAGGAGGAAAATCATGAGGAATTGAAGGAGCATGAGGAAGCTCAATGTCATTAGGATCATAGCCAAAGGAACAATTGGACATGTCTACCAAGGATTTTAATGAATTCCAAAATTTATCAAAAGAAAATGCCATGATGACAATGAATGCAAGTAAACTAAGATGCAAGAAATAGCAAAGAACAAAGATTATGGAAAGAAAAATAGAAAGCAACTACAAAAAATTGTAATGCAAGAAATACCTAGAAAATGCCTAAAAATGTTGTGTAAAAAGTGCAGAGGGACTGATTCGCCCAAGGTGGCGAATGAGTTCTAGTATGATTTTTTTTGTATTTTTCAGAAATTTTAATGTGATTTTAATGTTGTTTAGAATACAATTAAGGATGCAATATGTATATTTCTAGTTTTTTCAATGATATGCAATGCAAAAATGAAATCTAAACAAAATTCTCACTAATTCAATATGAGAAGTCCTAGAATGCAAAAAAAAAACAATGTCCTAATTGGATGTTGATGCAAATTTAATCTAGGATGAAATATGTGAATGAAAACATAAATTCAAAGTGTTGAAAATGCAAGTTCACCAAAATGAACCATAGATTTTTGGCACGAATGCACTTCTCTAGCTCTTCTAGGTTTTTTCACCTAAAAGGAGAGAGGTAGGGCCAAAAATGCTAAGGGGTTCATTTAAATTATGTTATGTATGATGTTATCTAAGCTAAATGAAGTTAAATAAATGCAATTGATCTATATGAATGATTATGAATTTAAAACTAAGATTTAAACTATGTTGGAAAACACACTATGATATGAAAATAATGAACTAAAAGATGAATAAATGCAAAACAAAAAGAGAAATGCTGAATCAAAGTGCACCTAGGCAAGATTTGAGGAATTTGGAATGTCCTAAATATTGTTTGAGATTACTGAAATCAACAGTGGGACTCATTTTCCTAGGGTGGCGAATTAGTTCTGCTACTAGTGAAATATGTTGGGAATCAAGTTTCTGATTGTTGGGATCCAGAATCTGACAAAACCTAGATTTTAAGTCTTAAGGCGGGACTCATTCACCAATGGTGGTGAATCAGTCCTCTCCCAAAATTTTGAGAAATCAGGAGACAACTTTGCAACACCAGATCAGAAAATGTCTGCCTGTTGGGTTGCCAAAGTCAATTCTATAGGAAACAGACATAAAACCTTCTCCAAGCTTGAAATATGATAGATTTGACTTGAAGCACCTAGTTGAATTTTTCACCAATCTTCAATCACCTAAATTCTTGTTAAATCTACATACCTAGGTCTATAAACACACATGCAAGAGGGGGAAAATGGTTGAGGGTTAGCAAATAGGGGTTTTCCTTGATCAAACCCCACTTTGGTAATCAAACCCTTAATAAAATAATGAAATGCAAGAGAATGATAAAAAAATAACATGCAAATGCTATCAACTTACCAAACCTTTGTTGATGAAAATTTGAAGTTGTATCAATGGATGCTCCATAATGCTTGAATAGTGCTTGATTTGATGTTGTAAGATTCTTGAATGCTTGAATGAATAGGTGAATGAGTGAACTTGATTAGTGGGGGTTAGAATGGATGTAAAAACACTTATTTATACATTCTTGGGCCTTAGTAACCCATTAATACCTCATCACAGGCCAACATCAAGTGATTTTGAATAAAAACACGAAAGGAAATTTAAAATATTTTGAATTTGGAGCCAAGGGGGACTCATTTGCCACCCATGGTGAATGGGCCCCACCTAAGACCTGAAAATGGGTGTCAGGAATTATCTTGTATTTAATGTTGTTTGTTGGGCTTAAATTAAAAAATACACTTAATTAAAGCTTATAAGGGCATAAAACGGTCAAATAAAGCATAATGGGTAAATAGTTAAGTTATGCCTAGAAAAGTGTGAAATCTTGTTACAAGACTTTACAACACTTCAAAATAGGACTTGATTAGTGATGAAAAGGTGAATTGCAATGAATAGAGTCTAGAAGAGTGTAGAAATGTTTTAAAACCCTTCACAACACCTTCACAAGACATCATTATTTGAATTTTAATACATAAATATGCATGTTCAAGCCACATTACAATATAAAATCAAACCATAATAGACAAAACATCATGAAATAAGACCTAAAAGGCCATGAAAATGACAAGGGGCCATAGAAGTTTCAGTCCATAATAGGAATAGGTTGGTTCTCTATTAATTTAGTATACATTGGTTCTACCATGTCAAACCCATCTTCCACAATTCCTTGCAAATACCACTTCAAATAACATGTGATTATTTGTTCCACTACCAATCTCATCCAACTCCTCCTTCTGACCTCATATTCATTGAAACAATCAGCCTAATAATCTTCAAGGCTAGATTGATGGTAAAAATTAGGGCATAATTTCAAATTTTTCTTAATGTAATCCTTTAAATCAAAGGGGACTCACTCATCATATAAAGGCATTTTTTACCTAGATAGTTCCTTCTCAATATTTAGGGCATCTGACATTGATTAACAACTATATGCACAAAAACCAAAAGGAAAACAAACCATTAATCTTTTCCTATCTTGGCTTAATCTATTAACATCAGCCAATTGCTTGCTTACCTCGATAATCACCCACTTATCTTCAAGGTATTTGGAAAATTGTATAAGAAATCCAACATGTCTACCAACCCTAATGTATGAGAATCTCTAGAATTGAATAAAATGGCTACCATAGAAGTCAAAAAACTACATGGGCTCAGGTGATAGTTGCATTGCAGGACGTCCTTGTATCTCTCTAACTATTCTCATGGAGAAAGTGTTAGTCACTCTTCTAAAATGCAGAAAGCTCTTTTATGGCTGCAGTTAATCAAGATAATCATAAATTGGCACTTTTCCCAGAGGAAAATCGCTTGGTCTTAATCTAGGCCACAGTCTAGTGCTAGAAAGGAAATAATTCAAATATGAGGACATATAGAAAACTCTATTAAGGGTGAAGAATGTCATTAACTCATGCAGGCGGTCACTAATAATATCTTCCCAATCCAAGAATTGTTCTCCACTCAAAATAATTTGGATGAAGAAATACATCCACTCTTCAAATTTGTGAACATTTTCATTTCTCCTTACCCTATGTAACAACACCACAATATCGGCCGCTTGTTTGGAAAAATGAGTTCTATGTAAATTAAGGTGCAATTGGGACTTACCCTTTTTTGGTTTGGCCAACCAATTCTTTGCTATCACATTCCTGCAAACCCCTTTCTTTGCAGTAAATTCAATTTAGGAATTTTTCATGTTAATCAATGAATACTCATCTCTCTCTAGAAACCTTAAGCAAGACACAAAGGTGGACCTCTAAACCTTCAAAACAAGTCTATTGTCTTCTATTCTAACCTCCCATGTTTGTGAATTATAATGCCTTATGCATTCTTGAATGAGTTTAGGGCATTACATGGCTATGGGAAATGCAGTGACTTCAACTAGCCTGCTATCTATCACTCATTCAATGATGGGAAAAGGATTTGGTTTATTGAATTTAATCTGTAATTCATCCAAACTAATAGGCCCTAGAAGAGTAGCACCAATTTTCGGACCCTCATATGTTAACCCAGATACATCTTCACAACCTTCATATTTAATCCTTTCCATGGATAAGAAATAATAGATTCTGAAAATTGATGTTTTCTATAATGCAAGCAAAAATAATCCATAAAACAAATTGAATGAGTGAAATCTAAAAATACCTTAATGGAAGACCCTGCAGCTTCCACTTCACGTCTCCTCCAGTTCTCCTTCAGAGAATTTTGTTACAATGAGAATGATTGTCTAACACTTTAACTTCTTAAAGCTTGATTTTATGGAAAAATATGGAAGTAGATGAACATTTAATGCCTTAACTTGCCTCATAACACATGGTAGCTATCACGTCACCACTTCCAATATAACTATCTTTCAAAAATTTGAAAACAAATGTCTATAAGTGGCGAAGTGGGGAGTTCAGTGAAGTTCACAAATATGTGCTTGAGTTTGATCATGGTGAAACACCACCCAGAAAAATAATCATCACACAAGTAGCAAATGAAATTTTGACGAAACACATAAAACATCGTCTGGTTTAAAAGTGGAAAAGTGATGTAAAATAGGCACAAGCAACAAAGGGATGGGTTTGAAAAAATTTATAAAACATCACCTGGGTTTGAATTATAACATAAAATATTGCATGTATAAGACTATGATAAATTTATGGATTGATGAATGATTTAAAGGAAGCATGGAAAAAATATGGTGGTAATAATACAACACAAGAAACATCAAAATCAATTAAAAAAAATTGAAAATTCTGAAAAAAATTCCCCACTAGGACTCATTCGCCACCTTGGGCGAATTAGTCCCTTTGCACCCCTAAAACTACCTTTCACATCACTAAAACCCCTATTTCTACACTTTCTTTTTCTACCATTATCTATCTGTATCAGTTGGCTGAGTTTCTATTACATGCATTTCACTAGATCTAGCTTAAATTATCTCATTTCATGCATTGCTTAATTTCCAATTTGTATTTACAACATTTCATATTTCAGGTTGTTGCATAATGTAATCAGAAAATGACCTTGTTTCACATTTGAAAATTGCATTTCAACATTTTACTTTAAGTCATTGCATTGCACTTTCTTTACTTTTCCATGATAGCATGTTTTCTTTCAAAAGATGTGGCTTTGATATGGTTAAAAATGGGTTGCATAAACAAAACATCCTCTCATATGAGTTCAATTTTGATACAACAATAACATCATTAAGAAACATGTTCAAACTATTGACACAATCCTTAATATTGCATTGCCCATTGGTGAGGATGGTAGTGTAGAAAATCATAACAATCATACTTGTTCTTCTCCTGATACCTATCCTATTAGTGATGAAGGTATCTTGGTGAAAGAAGATACAAGCATTGAGGGTCTTGATTGTCCCTCTCCTCATTCCCCTTTTTAGGATATTGGAAAAAAAGAACCTGAGATTATAAAAACATTTCTAAGCATCACCTTACCTAGTCTCCATACCCATTACAATCAACATTGTCTTTCCCCTAATATCCCTCCTCGATGCAAAGAGGATAGGCTGGTGTTAGAAGGTATACCTATTAGAAGTCATGAAAATGTTGACCCTCCCTTCCCTAATGCTCCTACCATTTGGAACAATCTATTTGAAAATCATAGTGGTCCTTCTCTTGATTCCTCCCCTACTTGTGATAAAGCTGGCTTACAAAATATATCTGTGGAATGTCATGAACATCTTACAACCTCTCCTCCTATGGTAGATAATATGGAACAAGCAAATGGGACCTTAACAAAATGGGAAAATCAAATAGATCCTTCTTCTACCATCCCCACTCTTGCTAAACAAGACAATCCAACCATTGATAACTCCCTTACTTGTGATGAAGTTATTTTAGAAGAACCATACTTTGCATATCATGAACATCTAATTTGTCATTCTCCTAAAAAATCTCCTTCTAGGGAGGATATCATGGTGCAACAAAAGGAAATCATTAAAAATAATGATATTATTCCCTTAGATGAAGATGCTAAAGTAGCATTAGTCTCTCACTCACTAAGGGATGTTAATATTATTCAACCTCAACTCATCCTTTACCCCCCATCACACTGCAAGCAACAAACTCAAAATAAACTTGAAATTTTCCTTTAGCCACCTAAGAACACTATTTTAGAATAGTTAAGTCATCATACCATTGCTCATACATATAACAATAGAAACAATCCACAACCACCACAACCAACCACAACACCCTTACCTTTGCCTAATCCTATCCTACCTAACCTTATCTTACCAAGTCCTCCTCATGGAAAGGAGTATGATCTTGAGAAGCAACTTAAGAATACTCCTGTAAAGATATCATTGTGCGACCTTATTCAAGCCTCCCCTCACTACAAGAACATGATTCAAATAGCCTTACAAAAGTTCCTATCCCTTCTAATGTGCAACCAAATGACATAGAATCCATGATTCAAGGACTACATACTGACATTGATTTACACCAAAGTGAACTCCCCCTTTGGAAATGCAAAAACAAAATGATGCTTTCATAATACTATCTCAATACAAAAGCATAGGGATAAAGTGAACCCTTGTTGACAATGGCTCAACCCTTAATGTGTGTAGCATAAACCTTTTGGATAGGCTTCATGTGGATAAATAAAAAATTCAACCTAATTCTTTATCTCTTAAGGGATTTGACAATGTCGAAAAGAAACTGCTTGGGGTGATCACTTTACTTATTATAGTTGGGAAGGCCACATTGGAAACACATATTCATGTTATGCCTCATGAAATTTCATGTAATCTTCTTTTAGGCAGACCATGGATTCATGCAATGAATGGGGTGCCTTCTAATCTTCATCGTAAAATCAAATACATCAACAACAACAAAGTGTACACACTTGACGCTAATATTGAGCCTTATAGTGTTTTGCAACTTGAGAAAAACAAAGAGAATCCCTTAAACACATTAACATCAACCACACAAGTAGATCTTGTACAACAAAAAGACAAAGAAAAACACATTGAAAAAGTCACAAAGCTATTAGATGATGATTGGGGTTCCTTAGATTTTGAACATACATTCATGGGTGAGTACAAGATCACAAACCAAGATTCAAATAAACAAAAAAGTAGTCATGTCAACATAAAATTCAGATGACCATTCAAAAGCATCCACATCAACCACTTTAGACAAAGAAGCAAATTATACAACAAACTTTGATGAACTTAATCATGAATAACCACCCAATCCAAAAGTAATGAAAAATATTTATGGAAAAGGTTATGAGCTTATGAAATAACTTGGATATAGTGGAAAAGGATGTGGTGCTAGAGAACAAGGTATTTGTGTCCCTATTGATCCTAACATGCAAGAAACGACTCATGGTCTTGGTTATTGTCCTTTGATAGGAATAAAAAAGCCTTCATTCAACATCAACACTATCACACAAGATTCCTCTAAGCCAACCTTAACAATAATGCATCCTAAACTGATAGACACTAGAGGTCTTGAAAGTTATCCTTTTCCTAAAATGAAAAAAAAGAAGATATCCTCGCTCAATGTGAATGTTATCTCGCAAAACACTAATGATTTGCATTGAATTAGATTTTACACTCTCCTGTAGAGGAGAGAAAAAAAATCAAAATCTAAAGATTCTTGTGTAGATATGACATATTGTGCTAAGCAAGAGAAATATTTGTCCCATAATCAAGGAACATCTACCATTGATCAAGAGGGTATCTTGTTGAGACTCCTCCAAGATCACTTGATATCCCTCCCTCCTAGAACTCAAAAGAAATTTTATTACAAAAAATAATTTTGTGCATATCATAGAGTTCATGGCCATTCCACTAATTAATGTAAGGATTTGAGTTGTAAAATCCAACATCTTAAGGATTTTGGTGCTCTTCCTCATGTGGAGGCACCTAATTCATCTAATTGATACTGATTTTCACTCTAACATGCATCTCATCAATTATTTTGGCTCATCCTTGTCTTGCACTAAGTGGGGGAAAGGGTTTAGGTAGACTTGTCCTAGTATTTCACCTATCATTGCCTCTTTTGGCTAGCCATTAATCTTTCATGAACATATAAGAGCAAGCTTGGGATGTGCACTACATGCCTTAAGTTGGCTTGCATGTGACATACTACCTTTTTCATGACATAGCTTATAGGAAACATATGACTTGGCATAGGGCTTTCTGAGTAAGCTCTCATGTCATCTTCTACTTTAAAGCAACTACTCAAAGAAAGGGTGTTAGCAATTTCTTTAAAGTGGGAGCTATACATCAACACTCACATTTCATTGTGTGATTTTTTTCTTCTTCTAAATTCCTCTCTTAGAATCATTAGGTACAATGTTTCCTAGGATGAGACTTTGCACTTGTCCTCTCTTGGAAACAAGATGGGACCATTTGGTACTTATCCTCTCTTGGAGACATTAAGCATGATGTTCCCTAAGATGAGACCTTGCATGAACTAAGAAAAATCCCTTTGAACATTCCTTGCACTATTTTTCATTTACAATATCTATGATATTCAAGCATACAATTTTTTTCTTGCCTCATAGAGCTTGAAGATCATTCTTTTGTGGTGCCTTATTAAAGTTATTAGGAGGTATAACTTTGGTATGGTTGAGTAGGAAGCCAAATCAGAGGCATGAATTTTTCCATAGCCACTTGCATGTGTGTGGGTGCATACAAGCCATGAGTGTATTTTTCTTACCTTTTAGGACTTCTCACCCAGTGGGTAGCCATGAGTCCTGTCGCCTCAGAGTGAATATGCATTTTTGGACAAACAAGCTAGATCTGATCCACATCGTGTTGGAAAAATGGTCAAAGCTTGATCCACCTCATTTTTATTTTTACTTATTTTCCTCTAGTTATTTCCATTACATGATCGTGTATCTTTTTTTGCTATAAATCATTCACCTTGTGTGTGTCCTTTTGTGCTTATATTGGTATGAATTAGGATCTTGGATCTTGGGAGCTTGACCAATGCCTTGATCTTTGTCATTCTTTGTAATCTACATTGGTACACTTGGACCCCTCTTGATTGTCTACTTTAGTGTGAGGGTATGTGCAGGATCATCATGGAAAAAATAGGCCCTTAAGTGGCAAAAAAAAAAAATAGGATTAGGCAACTTGACATAAAAATTTGAATAAGGTATCTATATTATTTCAAAAATATGTAAGAATAGAATCTGTAGAAAATTGAATGTAGTTTCTAAACTACTAGGTTTATTTAAAAACAATAAAAATATATTTGGTGAAAATTTAAAATTTCAATGCAGTAGTACTTAAATTTTAGGGAAAAAATAAGAAGTAGGTGTCTATCTGACCACCCTAACCACAATAAAATGATAATATTTTTTTATAAGATTTTAGATATAAGTAGAGGACTCATGTCCCGATGTGATGCATATTTTTTTGTAAATTTTTCCTAAGTAAATAATTAATTATTATTTTTTTATTACAACTTTTAAAAAATATAAAAAATTGTATGTCTAACCACCTTAATTTGGTCAAAATTTCATGAAATTCATTTCTTTTTAATCCTGTAGTATGTGAAGCATAGAATGTGACACATGTTTCAGATTCAAAAAATGTGATACAGTTTGAAAGCTATAGAGTTTTTTCAATCAGCCTATCAATTAGGACTTTAGTTGTAATTTAGATAGAAAATGAATAATAATTATTTATTAAATTCAAAGTAAAGCATAATTTATATTGGTGGAAAGCTTAAAATATCCTCTAAAAACCCTTTTCATTTCATCAATTTTGAGTAAAAAAATAGTTGTCAGCCACATACCCTACACATACCCATCATATTGCCACTTTTTGGCCCATCATGATCCTGCACATACCTGTGAGCTTGAAGCAAGTTCATCCTCTCACTAATGTGGGGGCTAAATGTAGCATAGAAAAAAGTATTTCTTACTTGATTTGGGAATAATTGATGATAAATTGGACTTAATCAAGCCTTAATTTAGTTTTGTGAGGTGTTTTACACATCCACATTAGATCTGGGACCCTTGTAATCTAAATAAAATGCATTTATTGATGTCTTGTAAAGGTGTTGTAAAGTGTCGTTAAAGAATTTCACACTTTTCTAGAATTTTATTAAGCATCTAAGTCTAATGGACCTATTTTCCCCATAATTTAATGTTATAAAATATATTTAATTGCATTCTCACATTAATCTAGAAGGCTTTTAAATTAAACTTAGCATTAATCTAGTGTTGTAATGTGTTTTACACATTCACATTGGATGTTGTGCCTTTTTAGGCTATGTGGACCTCATTTTAATATTGTAAAGTGTATGTAATCACACTTTCAAATTGAACTTTGTGTCCCTAGCCCTAATTACCCTTTACATAATCATTAATAGGCCCCTATGACCCTGTATTGTGCATCCTGAGGCTTAATTTGATCAAAGACCTGATAAAATAAACATTAAAACTAAAATTCTTCACTTCTTGACATCCTAGCTGGAAAAAGAGCCCATGTGGGACCCATTTGCCACTTTGGGCAAATGATTCCCATCTAGGGGAGTAAGTCTCCTAGCTTGGTGACCTAGTCTCATTTAGGATATTTTTGAGGTTTAAGTGGGAAAAATTGGGTTTTAAGTCTAATTTTCCTCCATGTCAGCCTTGGGGATCAAATTAACGAGAATTTTAGGTGGATTTCCTATATAAACAATCTTTTAAACCCTAATTCATAACTCATTCATCATTCATTTATCATTCATTATCCATCTCAAATCAATCAAGCTATGGTTAGGTCATTTAGAGAGCATTCAATATCATTTTTCAGACATTCAAGGGAAGATTCTTCATCCATTGTTGCAAAATTTCAAGATCTATCATCATGGAAAGTTTATAATTCCTTCGTTTCATGTTCATGTTTCTTCTTATTTCTTCATTTGGTTTAATTACCTAAAAGGGGTTTGACCAAGGCAAACCCCCATGCCCTAACAATCAACACTTTCTCTCTCTCTTTCTTTGTGTCATTGTAGATCTAGGTATCTTGAAAGCTTGGAGACCATTGAAGAATAGGTTTCAAACTTGTTGAAGACATCTCCTTATTAGCTAGGTCAAAATATTCACAAAAAGTCACTTGCACGCCTGAATTTGGTAGTTTTGGTTCTGGACACCTAGAGGAATAGAAAGTGAAATTGAGAGATTTTGTTTCCACTTTTGGGTTTTCAAAAAACCCAAAGTGGCCTAAGTCACCATCAATGGTGTATGAGTCACACTGTACATTTTTTTCATAGATTTCTATAGATTCAGATACCCATTTGGCTAAAACAGGCTCCAGTGCAGTTTTCTAGATCTGGGACTAAGTCGCCCAGAATGGCGTAAGTGTCCCAATAGGTTAAAATTTTAGAATCAACAACATTTATAGTCTTCATTCTAGTCCTCAACACATTTCTAGGTGCACACATTTAGTTTTACAATTTTCTATTTTGTTTCATGGTCATTTCTAGGTCATTTAGTATATGTTTGCATACTACATTGTGTTTTCAAACACTTTGCATTTTACAAGTTTGGTATTATTTGTGTAGACACTGAAAATTGACTTAGGCCTGCAAGCTCCATTTCTCACCACTTCCGTCCTAGCATAATTAAGATACTTAATTAAGTTATCCAGTCCATTTTCATCTATTAATTAAATAATTTTAATTATTTAATTAATTCATGTCTATTTATTCTATCCTAATCGATTAGATAAACTAATTGTGTCACTAATTTGTTCCTCTTCTTCAATAGTTAAATAAATTATTATTTATTTAATTATTTTGTCATATTTCATCTATAGTTAAATAATTACCATTAATTATTTATCTATTCATGGTCCTTTAATTCTTCCATAGTTAAACAATTATTGAAATCATTTAACTATCCCATGCCACCTCCCCTAATTAAATAGTTAATCTAAATTAATTATTTAAGGTCTAATTTTCATCTCTCCATTTAATTAAATTAATAAATTTTATTAAATGCTCCTCTTGTCCATTTCCTCCATTTTCAAATAAATAATTTGAATAAATTATTTACTTTCCACTTGTCCATTTCCTCCATTTTCTTTTTTTTATTCAAGGGGTAAACGCTTTTGACCAGAGCTATAAACCGGATACAACCATTCAACAATAACACCCCAACGGGGTTTGAACCTTGGTGGCAAGAACAAAAATGCCACCAATAAACCATCACACCATGCCAATACTGGCAATTCCATTTCCTCCATTTTCGAATAAATAATTTAAAATAAATTATTTATGCACCACTTGGTCAAAGATTCCCTATCATAATCCCCTATCATAACATTCATTTCCTATCATAGTCTACATGTCTGTCATAGCCTGCATGTATTGCATGTCTATCATAGCCGTCAGTGTCATAGTTTATGCCATGCATGGCATATTCTTGGTGCATCAATTTTGGACCGTCGATTCAACCTTCAATCTCATCCGTCCATTCAAAATTTTATTTTCTTATAAAATGGCAATTTTGAATTCATTTGTTCTTCTTCCTCTCTCTCTTTCTCAAGCATTCATGTGAATTTTCTGGCTTTCTTGTTTTCATCCATTTTTACACATACTTAGAGCTTCTCTTAGTCATTTAGAGTCATTTTGCATAGAAAAATCCTTCAACACTTGTGTAGGACATGGAATAATCTTAAAGTTGCTCGAAGAATCTGAGGGCACTCTTCAACTTGCAACAAGCTAGAAGGTGTAATGGAGGTCAGCCATGGAGATTGAAGATTTGGGTAACTTTGTTTTATTTATTTTCATGTTTTCTCCTTTGCACTCCATTATTTTCTTTGGATTTTTAGATTTAGAAATTCTAACCTAATCAAACATAAATTTCCAGAGATACATTTGGTGAACCCGATATTTTGTAAAGAAATTTGTGTGTTCTTGTTTGTTTTTGCTATTTTGCAGGTTATGGCCAACAATTCATATCAAATCCTGTCATCTTCTTTTGAGCACAGAAAAATGGGTGCATAAAGTATTTTCAAAAATTTTCTGGGTTTTGTAGACGTCATTTTCAGCTTTCTGAAACTTTAAACGGTTCAAAATTTTGTTAATATTTGAGAAAGTTATGGTTGTTTTAGTGATCACAACTTTTTAAGATTTGGTTATTAAGACCTAAATTTTATTTTGTTTATAGCGTTTTTGTCTTGTAGGATTTTGCAAAACTTTTTTTGAGTTTTGAAACTCTATGTCTTAGCTTTCCATAGATATCTACGATTTAAAATTTTGTTTAGTTTTGAGAAAGTTATCACCATTTTTAGTTTGTTGTTTTCATTCAAGTTTTTTTTGGTTTACTAATCTTTTGTTTGTAGCATGTGGCTTTAGAATGGGGCTCCCAAAAATTGCTTCTTTTGGAGCAACAAAAAAATTGAACTTTTATTTTTTAGTTTGTTTTGATTTCCTTTTCTTAGTTTAGTTTAGTCTTTTCATTTTCTAGTTTAGTTATTTACTAACTTTTAGTTTGGTTTTTAATCTCTTGTTCTAACTTAGTTTTTTGCAGCTTTTTCGTTGGTCCAAGACATTTATGAAACTACTAATTTGTGGTTTTGTAGCTTCGTTAGTTGAAGACTCATTTCTCAAACAATGTGTTTGCAATTTCTAGTTTAGAAAACACCTCCATTGGTGCATTAAAATGAACATGTTCTTGATTTTGTCTGATTGTGCTTGAAGGTGGTAGGTGATTATGCTCTCACCTTATGAAAACTAGGTGATTAGAAAACCAGACCCACCTTATTTTTTTGTCACCCTCACAATTTAATAATCGAAGTATCCTCTCCCCTTGCACTTTCGAGTGATCCTGGGTGTAAGAGAAATGGTTATTATTTCTAGAAATGGGTCTACCTTAAGGGAAAAAGTACTCACCTTAAGGGACGACTCGATCGGTAATAGGCTAAAGCCAAGCCACTTCCAGCTAGGATATAAAATGGGTGCTTGAGGAAAGTTCAAGTACCACGAGTGCGGATGTGTCACACAGATAGAGTAGTACTCCCATAAACTCTGTTGAGCATAACCTATTCATGTTGGAGTGCCACCTAATTGGTGATTAATCTCTCGCCCTATGTGTGGCCACTCGAATAGATGCCCTAACTAGACACCTTTTGTTTTAGAGGCCAACCATTTTCAACTGTTGCTTGGTATAGTGCAGGGTATAGTATCATGCCCGAAGATACTCACTACTGACTCCCTTGAGTAGAGATAATAGTTCTTGGGAAGTGATGACCCAAGAATCCAAAGTTGGTGTGCCTGAGTGACGTTAATGAGCCATGGAGGGGAGCCAGTGCCACCAAACTTCTAAGCTATCCGCTCTCGAGAAGGAAAGGTGTTTAGCACCAATCCAAGGTATATCGGTGGGCTATATCAAGTATACAAACCCTTGGCCTATTGGCCTATTAGGATTGTGCTTGTCTCATGTGCGTTTGCATATACCAAAACATAGTGTTTGTCAAGTGTTTTCTAGATTTTTAAACAATATACACAATATTCACAAATCTAGACACAAAACCTCAAACAACTCAGACTTTTCAATAAAACATCAAAACAACAGTCTCAGCCTGCTATCAAACATATTCTTCCAGAAGTCTTCTGTCAAAACCAAATCATGAAATTGCTCAAATCTCTCATTCCTTGTACATTTTAGCTTGCATCTTACCATAGGGTCATCTTTGCAAATATTTAGCTTCATCCTTAGGCTTCACCATTTGCATTTTCAGTCATAAACCAAAAACTTAGGTCCTCATCTCATTTTGCATATTTTGGATTAGGACAACCTTACCTCACTTTGCAAAATCTTGACTTTTAAAATTAGGTTATCATTGGACTTAGACATCATTATCTTCTTTAGTCATTGTCCTTTTGTGAGATCCTTCTAACTCAAAAGTCTAGTTAGGAAGACTCACTTGTCATTTTGTCCTTGTCATTTAATCCTTCAAACAAGTCCTTTGATATTCCAAAATTGAGACATAGATCAAACAAAGGGTGGTTAGGAAACCTTCTTCCAAATCATTTTAGACCTTTTCATTTGCATACCTTAGACATTCAAATCATTTTAGTCCTCACCTTGCATATCTTTAAAATCCAAAATATTGTCATCATAGTCCTCATTTGGCATCTAGACTTTGCATTGGTCATTTCCTTAACCAAAATTTTCACATTAGTCCTCACTGTCACCTTGGCATTTGACATCCTTTCTTAACAATTTATCACCTTGCATTAGTCATTTTCCTTAGGCAAACATCATTATCACCTTGCATTGACATCCTCCAAAAATACAAAAAAAAAAAATAGTGTCATAACTTGTCATCTTAGTCTTCATTTTCCTTTGGCATTAGTCATTTTATTTAGACAACATTGTCATATTGCATCCCTTATTGTCAAAAAAATCCAAAAACATAGTCTTGCATTGTCATCCTTTATCCAAAAAATCCAAAAAACATAGTCTTGTGTTATCATCTCTTTGCATCGTCATCTTAGTCACCTTGGCTTTTGGCATACTTGCATTCTCATCATCTTCATTTGAGAAATTTCCTTGATGGTTGAAACAAGAAAGAAAAGAAAGAAAAGAAAAATAACAAACTTTGGACAAGACTTTGACAACAACACCAACACCAACACCAATCCCAACATTGACAATAACACTTATTATGATATTGCTAATTCAAGTTGTAGTCAACATTGACCCATGTTTCATGAGAGTTCAACAAGAACCCATCTCATGATATCGAATGGTCCACTTAGCACTCATTGCATCTAGGTGATGCTCAGGTGAAGCAATGGGCAACCTCCCGGAAGGACCAGTGCTTCACCTCTCGTGAGCATCACCTAGATGCAATGAGTGCTAAGTGGACCATTCGATATCATGAGAGATGGGTTCTTGTTGAACCACTACTCATGAAACATGGGTCAATGAGTTTGACTCGAAACTACACGGTTGAATCCTGATAGCAATATCATAATTTGGCACGCTGTGGAAAAATACCTCCTACTTATCAATAACACTTATGTCACAAACCAACACTATACTTTTTTTGAGCCATTTCACAACATGAACACAAAATCTTCCATGAGCATGCCATCTTCATCACAAAACCTTTTTGAACCATTCATACAAAGAGACCAAAATGGACAAGTCTATGCTAAAGACTTGGAAGCTGCAGCGCAAAATCCTAATGTAGCTTCCTTTGTGGAAAACTTAGTCCTACATGACCCTCAGAGGTATCTAGCCATGCTTTTGGACCGAGGGGTTAAACTATCACATGGTTTTGACTTTAATACTTTGAGACCAACATCACCTACATACCCTTCCTACCGACAACCCATTAGTCCAAGTCCTCCATCCATCAACCCTTACTATCAAGAATCACTTAATGAAAATCCTGCCATTAATCTCCAACACACGTCTAGTTATTACCCTTATCCTAACCTTGACAAGGGAAACAAACTGTCCACTAGTCCATTACAAGTTTCCACATCATATTCTAGTCCTTCACCTATCACTCTAGTCCAAGTCTCCACATCCTATTTTAGTCAACCTTACACTAATCTAGTCCAAGACTCCATGGCATATACGGTCGAAGTCCCCATGTCACATCCTATGCTGTCACATCCTAATCCAGTCCAAGACTCCATGTCATATCCGGTCCAAGTCTCCACGTCATACCCTTGTCCTTCACATACTAGTCCAATTCAATTACCCATGTCATATCCTAGTCCTTCACATACTAGTCTAGTCCAAGTCCCCATGTCCTATCCTAGTCCATCATTCATTAATCCTTTTCAAGTCATCCCCTCACAAGCCACATCTAGTCATGAAAATTCTATCATTACTCAAAGTCAAATCCCATTTAATAAACTTGAGGATACATGTCAAAATGAAAGCCCAAAGTATGACATTATAATGTCACCCTAATGTCAAGAACAAGGTAGTCCATCCCATGACCCTATTTCCGATTATATCATCCATAACAACCCCATCTTTGACCAAGACCCTTCCATTGACCAAGAATTCCAAATCCATGACAACCCCATCTTTGAACAAGACCCTACCATGGACCAAGAAATCCAAAATGATCCACTCCTTGACCTTTACACCATTTATGATCAAACACTTGATGACCCTATACAAGCCTCGACTATTGACCCTTTCCAAATTGAGACACTTGCCTCCATGGGACACATAGACGATATTCCTCCAGAAAAAGAATCTTCCACTAGGGACATGCTTGCACTTGATCAAGTTATAGCTGAAATCATTGGACTCTATGACACTAAACATAATGATGGATTCGACATTGCCTTGGAAGCACCAACAAAATCATTTGAACCTGACATGTCACAAGATCAGACCAAAGATATCAGTGAGGAATATGTCCAACAAGGCAAGGAAGCTAAGACACTTTATCAACTAGGGTCATCTACTCTTGTCAGAGCAGGTTTTCTCGCAAATGAAAATATTACAAGTGATAGTATCCACATACGCAAGGATGGGTTAGCATCTTTCTTTCAAAACAACAAATACCCCATCGCAAATAGAATCTGTCAAAACATGCAATATCAAGGAAAAGGACTAGGCATACACGAGCAAGGTATTCTAGAACCAATATAGCTTCAGGAAAATTATAGACATCAAGGTCTTGGCTATTCCTCAAATAGAAAATCAAACAATGTTAGTGGTACCTCCTCGATATTAGGGGAAACCTCTTTAGATACAAACATCAAAATACAGTCCATGAAAAATCCTTGTCATAAGATTGCTGCCAACACCCCATCCACCCACATCATAAACCATCATTCTCAACATCTTAAACCCTCCCTTTGGAACCAACAAAAATAAAAGTCTTAAAAAGTCAAAAATAAAATGTCAAAGGCCATTGAATCAGACAAAAAGACAAGTGGACAAATGAAATTAAAATAAATCCTAAAGAAAAGTGGATCAAGCAAAGAAAATATGTCAAAATAAAAAGTTAATCAAAATATGGAGCCACAAGACAAGAGGACTCTCATATATAACACATGTTCACCTCCTTCAAAATGGTCATCAAGCAAGGCATCTAAAGGTGTTGGTTCCAAATGCCATCCCTCCAAAATCCATCATCCATCATACCAAGTTTGGAAAATAAAAAGTGATTCATCCAAATGTCTAAACAACCTTTCCATGTCTACCATCATCCATCATAATCCTACATCTCACCTAAATTCCAAAAATCCCATGTCATAAATCCATCGCATCATGGCAGCAACTCTTTATCACAAGGATTCTCATGACACTTTATCATGATGTGTGTATTTTGATAAGGCCAATTCTAGTATCAGAAAGGACCATGATGACATCAATCAATTGTATGCAAGAGCTATCATTTTGACAAGCCAACTAATTCAGAAAGGAAATTATTGGCATATCATGGCACCAGTCTCTACATCGGCACCATCAGTGGATTTAGAATAGTCAGTGGTCATCTAAAGCATCCGGGCTATCCAAAAATACAAAAATACAAAAAAAAAATGATAAATGATAAAAAAATGTCACCCTAATGAAAACCTGGCAAACAGGCACCCTAGATAAGTACCATGATGAAAACTTGGCAAACAAGCATCATGTGTAAAATAAATCATCTATGTGGACTTTTGCACTTGGGGGCAAGTCGTCTCATCTCCTATGCCTTCCTCTTAACATTGGCATCCATATATTTCATCCATATCATTTATGTCCATTTACCCACCTACCTTGGTCTTGACATAAAATTGGCACACATAAATCATGCTTTGGGGGAAACTCTTGACATGTCAATCCTTTTGTCACAAACTATTCTATCATTTCCATCATTATCCGTATATGACATAGTCCTAGAAAATCATATGACAATTCCCTTAGTCTCATGTATCTCGTCCTTTACCAAGGCCACCTCTCATCCTTTCATGTTTGTCACCTATCTTGACTTTCCCTTGTCAAATGGTCTAAGGATACTTCATCATCCTTTCTAGTCCTAACCAAGTCATTCCAAATGCAATGAGTTTCATCCATACAAGCACATTATCCAAAACATTACTTGAATTTGTTCCTGACCTAGCTACAAACTTTGATACTTTCATCACATTATCATCATCCTCACATTGTTTTGGGATGCGTCATTCCCACGTCAAACAACATTGTCATCACCTGTCAATTGGTATTCAGCTTGACCATGGGCACAATCATTTTTGTCCTTGGATTCTCATGTGTAGGCATCAATCACATGCATTTGTAGTGATCCTCTTAAACCATTCAAAAAGACAAAAACATCATAAAATGTCCTAAAAAAAGACCTAAAAATTGAAAATGTCCTGAAAAAAGACCTAAAAATTAGAAAATTTCCTAAAAAAAGAATTAAAAATCAAAAAATGTCTTGAAAAAAGACTTAAAAATCAAAAAATGTCATAAAAAAAGACCTAAAAATCAAAAAAATGTCCTGAAGAAAACACAAAACTTCCAAAACATAGTCATGTCAGTCAACACAGGCACATCAATTCAAGTCTTGATTAGTCTTTGTCATTGTCAAACTACATTGTCTCTGTGCTTTTGCTACGTAGGCAAGGCTCATCTTCGAGCCCCCGAGACATTAGGTCAGTCCTATTAGGTTTGTCAAAATAAATCATGACTCAATCTTTCATCAAGAAGAAAAAGTCTTTGGTCATGTCGAACTACGAGGTCTCTGAGTGCATGACATAGGCAAGGCTATCTGTCGATGGGCCCCCGAGGCCGCACTAGGTCAGTCCATTAGAGTTCATTTCACAATTTTCATACACACATGAAATAGTCTTTAAATTTGAATGAACAATCTACCCAAGTGAACTTCGACAATCTGTCAACAGAATATGACAATCATCTTGGCATATCAAAATCGGTGAATCTCAGTCAAACTTAGTCAAGCCAGTCAAATCTTACTTACTCTTTAGATGTGTCCTTCTGAAGGGTAGCCCATCATTTAAATCATGCCCTAGGATGTGTCCTTCCTAGGCATCGTCATCGTCATCCAACATTTTGAGCAATCCTCTTGACATATGTGTCCTTCTGAAGAACAACCCCTATCATTTATGCCTTAGGATGTGTCCTTCCTAGGCATCGTCACTATCACCTGGCATTTTGAGGGATCCTCTTGAATTTTGGGGGTTTCTCCTCTTGACATCAACATTATTCAGGATGTGTCCTTGAATTTGGCAATCTTTGGCACTCGTCATCTTGGCATCTCGACATCAAACTAGACATCTCGACATTAAAACACTTGGCAAACACTTGGCACTTGTCTATTGATTTTTCATCATGTTACTAGTTTTTCAGCGAGATCCCGACAACAGTATTTAGAGAAGCAGCAACGTATCATGACGTTTGTCTTGTCTTTTGACACTCATGTTACTAGTTTCTCAGTGATGTCTTGAATCCAGGATTTAGAAAAGCAGCGACGTATTATGATGATGGTTTTGGCTTTATTTTGTCCTTTTTGGCAATCATGTTGCTAGTTTCTCGAGGATGTCCTGGAAACAGGATTTAAAGCAACGAAGTTTCATGATTTGTCCTTCTTGTCTTTTTCTGCTTGCGGTTGGTTATGACAAAAAGATTGGGGAAAATGTGCCTTTTTGTATGAGTCATGATCATCCTTGTTTGTGACTATTTAAGTCAAGTGATGGTATGACCTTGCACACCTTGATTTACGTCATATCATGGTGTTTGTTGGACATCACGATAATCTTCCTAATGATGATTAAGAGCAAAAATTAGTAGTCCTATGGCAATGTGTTGAAGGATTTTTTTCGTCTTACTAACATGCGTCTCCTTTTTTTTTGTCATCTTCCCTCACCCATCTCATAGAGGCATTGCATCCATATCATCATCCATATCTTTTGCACTAACATTTTTTTATCTCTTCATATTCTAGTCTTCTCATCAATTTCGAGAGCACACCCATGTTCTTGGAACCCATCTGTCCTCTCGAGGGGGCATACCGTAACCCTCCTTGTCATTCTTCCTCATATTATTTTGCACCGGGGCATATTTTTGACTTATTTGTCCTTGTCACAATGCGACATGTTGCATTATGACAAAGAGGGGCAAAATGTAGACACTCAAAATTGACCTAGGCCTGCAAGCTCCATTTCTCGCGACTTTCGTCCTAGCATAATTAAGATACTTAATTATGTTATCCAGTCCATTTTTATCTATTAATTAAATAATTTTAATTATTTAATTAATTCATGTCTATTTATTCTATCCTAATCGATTAGATAAACTAATTGCGTCACTAATTTGTTCCCCTTCTTCAATAGTTAAATAAATTATTATTTATTTAATTATTTTGTCATCTTTCATCTATAGTTAAATAATTACCATTAATTATTTATCTATTCATGGTCCTTTAATTCTTCCATAGTTAAACAATTATTAAAATCATTTAACTATCCCATGCCACCTCCCCTAATTAAATAGTTAATCTAAATTAATTATTTAAGGTCTAATTTTCATCTCTCTATTTAATTAAATTAATAAATTTAATTAAATGCTCCTCTTGTTCATTTCCTCCATTTTCAAATAAATAATTTGAATAAATTATTTATTTTCCACTTGTCCATTTCCTCCATTTTCAAATAAATAATTTGAATAAATTATTTATTTTCCACTTGTCCATTTCCTCCATTTTCGAATAAATAATTTAAAATAAATTATTTATGCACCACTTGGTCAAAGATTCCCTGTCATAATCCCCTGTCATAACATTCATTTCCTGTCATAGTCTGCATATCTGTCATAGCCTACATGTATTGCATGTCTGTCATAGTCGTCAGCGTCATGGTTTTTGCCATGCATGGCATATTCTTGGTGCATCAATTTTGGGCAGTCGATTCGACCTTCAATCTCATCCGTCCATTAGAAATTGCCTTTTCTTCTAAAATGTCAATTTTGAATTCATTTGTTCTTCTTCCTCTCTCTCTCTCAAGCATTCATGTGAACTTTCTAGCTTTCTTGTTTTCATCCATTTTTACACATACTTAGAGCTTCTCTTAGTCATTTAGAGTCATTTTGCATAGAAAAATCCTTCAACACTTGTGTAGGACATGGCATAATCTTAAAGTTGCTCAAAGAATCTGAGGGCACTCTTTAACTTGCAACAAGCTAGAAGGTTTAATGGAGGTCAGCCATGGAGATTGAAGATTTGGGTAACTTTGTTTTATTTATTTTCATGTTTTCTCCTTTGCACTCCATTATTTTCTTTGGATTTTTTCGATTTAGCAATTCTAACCTAATCAAACATAAATTTCCAGAGATACAATTTGTAACCCTTTTATTAGCTTTTAGCCTTTAGGGCAATCCCCTTTGATATATTTTAATCTCTTTTGCATTTAAATCTCAAGGGTTTGTTCTTGAATGTGAGCATTGTCAAATTGGATCCCCCTTCCTTCATTCCCCTTTTATTGTGAACAAGGAAGTTGTGGTATCCTTTTTTGTTGTCCACATAATCAGTTGAATGCCACTATCTCCCATTAAGGAGGAGGAGGAGCAGAGGGAGCGACAAATGGATGTGGAGGAAGTTTCCTGAGAGGTAGTTATGGATGAGGGATTGGAGGATATATGGTGTAGAAGCACCTAAGGAACAACAGGCAATTTCATTAGGTAAATAGGAAATCTAGAAGGATAATTTTGTTTTTTTTTCATAAAGGTCATGTTGACAATTGTGAAGATAGCTTAGAGGTGTTTTTGATCTCTAGGAAAGAAGTTGTGAAGTGATGAATAAGTTTAAAAGCTCATCTTGCTGAGTTTTCAAAAGTTGGCAAAGGTTGTAAAACATAGTGGATTTTATAATTTTTGCCATTAGGTCTTCAATAGGTTTGACAAAAAGAGATTAACTATTTTTGGAGCCTATTTAAGGTGTGCTTTGACCATGGAATAGGGTTGGAAGCATTGATGTTGTAGTGAAATTTTGTGAAATTGAAGGAAGACAGAGTTCTGTGCTACAATTTCTGATTTTTGCATCTAAATAGAGATTTAATGGATTAAAACTACTACTGTTTTGATTGTAGGATGTAGTGTTGTTAGCATAAAAGCATTGTGTAACATTAATTAGCTTCCTTGTTCAATTTTCAAGCACCATTTGTAAATAGTTTTCTTTTACTCTGTTGCTGGTCTGAACTAGACAATTTTGAGGAAATGGAGTGTTAGACCACTTTCCCACCATACAAACTATATGGCCCTTTGGGAACAGTTCCTATTCTCCATGTTTGTACATATGGTAGGTTTTAGGGCTTGTGTGTGTGTAGGAGCTGCTAGAAAAGTCTTTCCCTAGGCGAGCCAGGCAGAGTCTGGCTAGGGAGGACAAGGAGTGCAAGGCACCTAACTTGCAGGGGTGCTAAGGTTTTGAAAAAATCCTTTTGGAGGATTCAATTGAGAATATTTGCAAGGCCTGGTGGTTAGGAGGAGGCTCCATCAACCCATTTGGTGTGAGAAAACTCTGACAGTTTGGAAGTAGCCTGGTAAAGGCTTATAAACCCTAGTTTTTGGCCATTTTTGAGTAAGGGCAGTGTACAGATAGTACAGGCTCCAAACCCTGAAAATATTCAAGGTGTGGGCATGGGAAACACAAACCCCAAGAAAAGATCCTAGGTCATTTAGAGGTTTTTGGAGTGGCTTTCACTTTTCTCGGGTTAGGAGACCTAATTGGGGCTCAAGGGCTAGTAGCCTTTTTAACCCTAGAAGAGGTTTTGTGAAAGCAATGAAAAGGTGAAGTGTTGTGAACCTCCAGGAACCCTAGAGGAATGGTTGGAAACTATTGAAGGCATATCTATACCCCTACAAGGTCTAATGGAGAGTTGAGGTGTTGTTAGTCTTTAGGGAGATTAAGGGCTAAGGAGAGAATAGAAGAGAGAGCACCAAGATTGGCTTGGTTAGGGAAATGGAGATGATAGTAGGGTTGGCTAGGAGAACCAAGGGTTCCTAACAAGAATTAGGGCCTATAGGTTAAGGTGGTGGAGAGTGACACCAAAGTGAGACCCAGAGCATGGAACAGTGAGTGTTCCATCCAACCCTTTCCTATCAATATACCTATTAGGGAGGCTATCCTAGATATTATGGAGGAGGAGGTGGAGGAGAGGGCACATGATCCTCATATGGAAGCTATGAAAACATAGTTTTAGGTTGCATTATTGCAAATACAAAGATTGTAGGGGTAGATCATTCAATTGATTACATAGCGCGACATGGCTATGATACGGCCAAAGAGGGTTGAGCAACAGTCACTTGATTTTATTGTTACTATTAGTGGAGGTAGTGTTGACTTCACCCATAACTTCTACTAGGCTAGAAGAGAGGCACAATACTATGGAGATTTTTATGAGGATGTGGTGCCACCATCTCAGAGGGCACCTAGTTACACACATAGTCAGATCAGGTCCCACTCTCAAAGATCACAAAGCAATGGTGGGGTGTCCCAACTGAGGAGATCCCCATAATAGTTTCCTCACCATTCACACAAGAATCATTCATGACTATTAGCATCAGGACATAAAGAGGAAATGCCACCTTTAGGAGAGTCACCATTTGGTGACAGGGGCAACATAGGCTAGGTCTGTTTTTGTATACGAACATGTATATTTTTTATCGAGCTTGTGAGCTCCACATTTTTTATAGTCACTCTATTTTGTTCTATGTCACATTTTTTTGATGTATAGATACATCATTTTTGGAGGCGATTACATAATATTTAATGTGTTATATGCACATTTCTATTTGATGGATTCATACGATGTTATGTTTATGATCATGTATGGATGGATGTACATGATATTAATTTATTCTTATATGTATGACATGATATATGGATATTTAATGTTTATGATCTATGATGTGATTTATGATGCTTCTATTTTCTATATGCATGATGATATTATATTTTTAGGACATGTTATGCCATATTTGATATGATTCTATATGGATGATGATTCTAAAATGTGATGCCATGTTATCTATCTTTTTGTATTTTTTTATGTAGTATTTATAACCTATATGCATGTGATATATGATGTTCTAACATGATTATGGATGTAGGATGATGCAAATCATACATTATTTTTTGTGTGTTATAGCATGTCACCAAGATGACCATGAGACTAAGAGAAGAAATGTTAGTATGAAGAAATAGTTAGTAAGGAGTGCAAGATAGTTAGATGGATCATTTATCCAAATCAAGATTTATATAATGATTGATAGTATTTGAGATTTTAGCAATGCATGTTTTTATCATCCTAGAGGATTTAATTATATGAAAAGTGGATGTATGCACACCTAAGCATGAATTATGGAGGCAGATTTTGTTTCTATTTGATTAAAGATA
>VDFB02058242.1:771705697-771811892 GCA_007258455.2 Sequoia sempervirens
ATGATAACACAAAGAAAAATCTGAAGTGCCCTTCAAATATTTGAAAACTCTTTTTACAACATCCCAATGCATTCTTCTTGGATTAGCCATAAATTGAATAAGTACTCCCACTGCTTGGGCAATGTTTAGCCTTGTACAAACCATTACATACACGAGACTACCAACCGCACTAGCATAGGGTACACTAGTCATGTCCTCCATCTCAGTAGGACATTTTGGATAGTCCTCAATAGATAGCTTCATTCCTTGCATGATTGGAACCACTAGCTATTTGCAATCATTCATACAAAATCTCTCAAGAACAATCCTGACATACTTACTCTAACTAAGCCAAAGCTTTCTATTCTTCCTATCCTTGGTTATCTCCATCCCCAGAATATACCTTGCTGCACCAAGATTCTTCATTTCGAACTTAGCAGACAACTGAGACTTAAGATCAGAAATCATTAGCTTGCTATTTCCTATGAACAACATATCATCAACATAAAGAGCAATAAAAAGAACTCGATCACTTTCAGCTTTATAATATACGCAGTGATCAGATTTTGATCTTACAAATCCCAAAGACAATACAAAAGTATCAAATTTTTGGTACCACATTCTAGGTGATTGCTTTAACCCATACAGAGACTTCTTTAATTTTCATACTAGTTTTTCTTTACCTTTCTCAACAAAGTGCTCAAGCTGGGACATATAGATTTCTTCTTCAAGATCACCATGAAGAAATGTTGTCTTCACATCCATCTGTTCTACCTCTAAGTCATATGCTGCTACAAGTGACAAAATAAATCTGATAGATGTCAGCTTTGCTATAGGAGAAAAGATTTCCCTATAATCAATTCCTCTACTCCCGGGAAATAAACTTTGCAACTAGTCTTGCCTTGTACTTTTCTACACTACCATTAAGACCAATCTTTTTCTTAAATACCCATTTGCAACCAACAGCCTTTCTGCCTTTAGGCAAGGGCACCAGACTCCAAGTTTCATTCTTATCTAAAGATGCCATCTCTTCTTCCATGGCTTCCAACCAAGAATCTGAATCATATATTTTAAATACCTCTTTCACAGTCCTAGGCTCATCAGTACTAGAAATCAAAGCCAGACAAAGTAGAATCCTCAATCAATGAGAACCCATACCTATCCGGTTGTTTTTCTTTTCACGGGTTGACCTCCTCAATTTTAATGAGGCTAAGGTTCTTTTCTTCTCGTAATCCTTCAAAACCGCTTGAGCTCTCCTGGCCAGTATTATTTTGAATTTTCACTCCTCTCTTTCTCTCCTCGTGTAGGAGGAATTAATGCTACATCCTTATTGTTATCCTGACTTTGTTCCCCGACTACTGCATCTAAAGCGTGAAGGTTTCAGTCGGGCGAAAGATTAAGACTTCTACCGAGTACACAACCTTTCTCAGATCGTGATTCAAAGCTTGTATCCTTTTATGACAGTACTATAGCCAATGAAAATACATTTGACAGCCTTGTTCTCCAATTTAGATCTTTTCACATCCGGCACATGAGCATATGCCTCACAGCCAAAAACATGAACATGTCTAAGTGAGGGCTTCTTCCCAGACCATGCTTCCAAAGGTGTTTTCTCAACAAGAGCAGAATTTGGAGAATGATTAATTAGATAACATGCAGTAGATACAGCCTCAACCTAGAACTTTTCCTCCAAGTCAACACTACTGAGCATACTTCGTGCTCTCTCCATCACTGTCCTATTGAACCTTTCTACAACTCCATTCTACTGTGGAGTATAAGGTGTAGTCTTGTGTCTTTTAATTCCATGGTCTTTGCAGTATCTTTCAAATTCATCAGAACAGAATTCACTGCCATTATTAGCCCTAAAGCATTTTATTTTTCTACCAGTCTGATTTTCAACAAGGTTCTTAAATTCCTTAAATTGACTGAACACTTCTGATTTACTTTTCAAAAAATAAACAAATGCTCTTCTTGAATAATCATCAATGAACGACACATAGTATCTTGATTTAGACAAAGAAGGAACATCTACTAGACCAAACACATCCGAATGAATATAATCTAACAAACTAGAAGATTTATGAGGACTAGAGTAAAATGAAACACGGTGCTGCTTTCCATATATATAATGTTCACAAAATTTAAATTCAAGATTACAATCTTCAAGCCCCTCAACTAGGTTTTTATTCTTCAAGGTTTTTAAACATTTTTCTCCTTTGTGGCCTAACCTATGATGCCAAAGCATAGTCTTCTCTGCAGGAAGTTTTACTTCCATAGAGTTTATATAATTATGGATATTTCCCTCTTTACCTCCATGAGCCGCTTTTAGTGACTTTCTAGAGACACTGTTGCATTGAACAGCCTGTGCATCTAGCTTGTACAGGGTACCAATTTGAGCACCTCTAGCTAGCACCATTGAACCTCTAGTCATCTTGCAGCCAATTCCAGAGAAGGTAAATTACACTCTGATATCATTCAGCATACTTATAGAAAGTAGGTTTCGAGCCAGACCTGGTATATGCATTACATTATTGATTCCATTCACTCTGCCATCAGGGAATTGTATTCTGACTCTTCCACGACCAACAATCTCTAAAGTTGAATCACTCACCAAGTACACCTTTCCACCATTGTATTCTTCATACTTCATGAACCATTCTCTATGAGATGTCATGTGGAAAGATGCTCCAGAATCAATCAGCCAGACATCATTTGACGCCTGAGTAGCCAAGGCTGCAATGAAGGCGTCACCATCACTATTAGAAGAACCATTAGCAAAAGAGCCCTTCTTCTTCTTTTTATCCTCTTTACAATCCTTTCAGACATGACTAGGTTGCCCATAGTTCCAACACTTCACCTTGGACTTCTTGCTAGGAGACTTTGATCTCCCCTCTGATTTCAATTTGGACCTTCTTGTCCTTCTTGCCTTTCTCTTTCAGTCTTCCTCTGATAGCAAGAGCTTCCTTCGAAATCTCAGAAGATTTCCTTCTCATCTCTTCTGACAGTAAAGATGAAACAACATCTTCCATCTTGAAACTGGATGTTGTACTCCCAATCACCATCACCAGATGATCCCATGAGTCTGGCAAAGAACACAATAGAAGCATACAATGATCCTCTTCTTCAGTCTTCACACCAACAGATGTCAATTGAGAAATTAGCATATTAAATGAATTCAAATGATCAGCCACATACCATCCTTCTTGCATTCTCAAAGAATACAACTTCTTCCTTAGGAACAGTTTATTCACTAAGGAATTCCCCTGATAAATAGACGCCAGTCTCTTCCACAAAGAAGAGGCAGTCTTCTCCTCATGCACATTTAGAAGCACTGAGTCTGCCAAATAGAGCCTTATCAGCCCCTTAGACTTCCTATTTGCAAGGTCCCAATCTTCTTGCTTCATGCCTATAGGTTTAGTTCTAGACACTGCAAGCCATAGATCATGATCAACTAGAAGATCCTCCATCTTGAGTTTCCATAACTCAAAGTTACTACCATTGAACTTCTATATTTCAAACTTTCCAGATGTACTAGCCATCTCAACCTGTAATCAGAAAAAACAATTTTCTACAAGACTCCCACTGAACAAAATTGACTCAAAAAACCCAACGTACCCACAAGGATAACACAACTGGCCAGGCTCTGATACCACTTGTAAGGAAAATTAGATGCGGAAACAATTCTCCTAACATCAATACCTCAGGAAAGAATGCAGATATACTTTTAATTTTTCCAATTACAGTTCAACTAAGATGCACTATGAAACAGATAACAGAAATAGAGTATTTGACAATCACACATGAACACCAGATATACGTGGGAAAACCCTTACGTGAGAAAAAGCCACCACACCAAGAAAAATCACTTTGTATTACAGTAATGGAGATTACATACAAATGCCAGACTTATCTTTCTGGTGTCATTATACAGCATCATTCACCATGAACATTCTTGTACAGGAACCTTCAAGTTATAGTCTTTACAGAATAGAATTCTTTTACTGATACAATCACTCAACCATTTGTTGATCCAACCAACCAGATTACAATTGCAATCACAGAGTATATCCATGTCAAACTCTATCTGTAGAACTTCCTCACAGAACTGTCACACCGAACCAACTGCTAACGGTTCACATTCGGGTCCTCCTATTTGTCCATGAGATGCCACATTAGAAATTCTTACTCAGTCAATAGAAATCGCACTGTGTTGGCATCTCGGTGAGACACTAATAGTGTCTCGCCGATGCCGCATATCCTTCATACCGATGTTGCCAAGAGTTACCAATATCGCCAAGACGTTCTATCGAGCTTCATGTGTTACACCGAGTCACTAAACAGTTGCCCAAACCTATCACTTTTGCCAGGAGATCATAGCGAGTAACCAAAGGTTATACCGAAGTCACAAGTCATATCGAGTTCCAAAGGATAGTGGCAAGAAATACCAATATCACCAAGAGGTTTCTTCGAGATCTCTCTTGTCACCCCGAAGCTATCAACAGTCACCAAGACATACGCCCTTTGCTGAGAGATCATACCGATCTCCATATGTTACCCCGAAGGCTCCAACATAAAGCGCTGTTGGTGAGACATTAGATTTAGCTAAGACATCACACCGAAAGCTTCATCCATTGCCAAGAGTTATACCAAAGATCCCAAAGGTGTTCCTGTTGGTGAGACCTTCAACGTTCGCTGAGATGTCTTCCCAAGATCTTTGAGTTACCCTGATAGCCAACCCTTGAGCCTCCGTCGGTGAGACATTTATACATCGCTAAGAGTTCTTAGCGAACCCTTAGTGCTACCTCGATGATTTCAAGTGTGTCCCCATCAGCAAGACTTTAACTCTTCGCTGGGACTTCTTAGCGAGAACCCTTAGTTATCCCAAAGACCATGGTCGCCAAGAGTCTCCTCGATACACCATTGAATGGCCTATCGGCCAGAGGTCTCCCAAGCACTAAGAGGTCATAGCGAATACACTATGTCACAATGATACACTCAATAGTGAAGACGTTCGGCAAGACAGAAGCTAGGTCATAGCGACCTGTTCAAAACATAATAATACAAGCTACTTGTCGGCCAGACATGATAGATGTCATACCGACTTTGCTCTAATGGAGGTTTTAGCCTGTATTGTTTGAGGAACATATTTCCAACAACACCAACATACATATACATACAAACATATGAACAAACATTAAAAAAATGGCATTTAACTAAAGGAAGAAATAACACGAGCACATTATGTGTTGCTAGATATGTTCCCCGGAGAAGCAAAAAATGTGAAAACTAATACATAATGCGAGCGTGTTATAACGCGTTCGTGTTATAACGCGCTCACGTTATATTTTTCTTTGGGAATCCCCAAGCCTTAGCTTTGGTATTTTCCTTGGAATACCAACCCAAAGGCTTGGAGGGCATTCCCAATGACCAGAGACGTGTTTTTTGCAAATTCTACAATTTTTCACATAATCGGGTTCGTGCTCACCGTCAGGATTGCATCTGGTTCAATATCGACAAAATAAAACACATGGGTAATGTTAAGTTTTCTCTTAGCTTTCCAACGATTTAGTTTTTTTCACTTTTTGACAATGTTAGGCCTTTCATCCATAATTTATTTTGTTTGTATGTCTTTTTTTGTCAAAAAGCAGTGTTTGGTTTTTTTTAGTTATAAATTAACCGTTCATTGAAATTTCAAATAAATTACATTTTTAGAAACTAGACTCTATTCTACAAATTTAAAAAAATTTTAAAAAATCTATTAATTTCCAAAATTTGTAGGGGGAGCATGACCAAAATTCTACTTTTTAGGAAGTTCCCACTTAGAAAATTAGTAAAAAATCAAATATTCATTAAAAAATTATCAGAAAAATTGTGCATCAACTAGATGCTGTTAGCTAACTTCTGACTATAGTGATTTTAAAAATACTAAAAAAAAGTTCACCATGCTCAGGTTGTACAAGAGTTGCTATGTTATGTTTTTCTGACAAAAACAACACCAATTTGTGTACACCCCTCTTTTGAACCCCTTAATCTCAACCATTTTCAAAATAAATTAGTAGTTTAGAAAGTAGACTCGAAGCACTTTGATCCTTGTTTTTGTTCCATCTCAAAATTTTGAGTGTAACTATCCTCAATTTCAGGTCCAATGTCAACATTTCCTAATTTCAGAAAAAATGTGGCCACTTAAGCCCCCTTTTTGGGAACCATCTTGGTGCACTTATCCGAATATGGAAAATATTAAAATATAATTTAATTAATTAATCTTATGAGAGAGCCTATAATGTTAAAATGCTTGTAAGTGAAAAAATAGGACAGTGAATACATCATCTGGGAAATCATACCGCATTTTGGTGAAAAGGACTTCTAGAGCATAATATTGTAAATATAAGATCTAAACTAATGGTATCATGGATGGACCACATCCCATATCATGGATATATGAATAAAAGAATATATGAATGACAAAAGGTAGAAGAAGAGAAGAATAGGAGATAATATATGTAATAGACAAATATATATATATGGAAGGATAAATGTGTAGAGATTAGATGAGCTAAAAACAAGAGTGTATAGGAGAATACATTACATTGTACCAATTTTGATCTGATTAATAGAATGGATACCATATTTCTATCTATATGATGTTGTCTATTATTCTATGGATGCATAATTAGATACGTCTATGTTTGATTGTGTTGGTGTTCATCTTTATATTACTAAGTACGGGTTATAAACTACAACACAAAAAATACTTGGGGCTCAGAACTTTGGTCTGTATTTCCCAAGATTTCTTGCTAACATTGGTTCCATTGTCAAGACCTTGGTTAGGTGAGCATCAAGAACAGAGTACCTAGAAATTTTTGAAATTAGAAACTAGAGAGGAAAGATAATCCAATGAAAAGGAAGGTAATTAATAAAAATATGAAAATATTCAAAATAACATCTTCTTGGCACTTACCTCGTGAGAGGTGGTTAGGCACCAAGGGGATGGAGAATGGAAAGGGGAAGGATTCTGAAAGGGATCTCTGAAAAGATGTGACTCCTAAGAGAAGGGATACCAAATAACTACCATGGGAAATGAGATAAAACAACCACAAGAAAGATTAGAGAAAAAATTGAGTTTGTAAGAAAAGTAAACATGGCTAGTCCAAATGGAGAAGAGAAAAAACAATGACAAAGGATTGAAAGAGGAAAGAATTCGTAGAAGAAAAAAAATAATGGACACAATGAGGAGTGAGCATGCCAATAAGGGTTCTACTAAGCATGCGAAAGGGGGTGCTACCAAGGAAAAAGGAAAAGAAGATAAGAGAATTGGGAAACTCCAAAAAGATCAAAAAATTATTGGGAAAAATTAGGATAACTGATAACTAGTTTAGAGAAGAATATGAATGACTATGAAGAATCCAAAAGATTCTTACTAGGAACTTACCATAAGACATAAACTCCATTATTACCATGATTAAGTCTAGAAGTATAACAATCAAACTAGATATATTAGATGTTACTATCAACTTGAATGATAAATTTGTGGGACTTCTGAAGACTCCAAAGAAGACCTTATCTATTCAAGAAATTTTCTTATAAGAATTAGTCAATGAAAGTATAAGGAAATTACAAGAAGAAGAGAAAAGAAAAAGTGGAGAGAATAGATTGAACTTGGGCAAAAAATTATGTTTACAATCAAGTAAAATGACACTAACAAATAAGAAAATGAAAAGATATTTTGAAGAGTCACAAATCCCTGACCAGGGTCCATCCCCTTAGCCATATAAGAGTTAAATAATTCTAAGAGAAGAGATACTAGACAAGATAAGAAATCAAGAAAAGAAGAAGGAAAAGAAGTAGAGTAGGAAGAAGTCATAGGAAGAAAATATTTTGATATAAAAATAGCAAGAGACAAGGGCAGGGAACACAAACCCTACTCGATTAGAAAAGTAAAGAAGGAGAAAGAAGAAAAGCTTAGTTCACCTATCCAAAAAGTTAGGAATAAAGAAAGAAAAGATAAGATGAATTATTCAATAAAAATACCTCTATTTGGAAAAGATACAATAGAAGTAGCCGAGCATATATTCTTATTGGAACCTTTATGGGAGAGAAACAATATTAATGAAGACAAGCAAAAACTACACAATTTTGCATCATCACTCTAGAAAGATGTTTTAGATTAGTATAAGAAGACCTACCATAAACATGGGAAAAACTCTAGGATGAAGTGAAACAAGACTTCCTCACTAATTTTAATACTTAGGACATCCCCACAAAAAGCATAAGTAAGATGAGAGATCTCATACAGAGGGAAGCTGAACCCATAAAAAAAAATGATAAAATATTCAAGGAGGTCTCCTATAAACTAGAGGGACTATTAAAGCAAAAGGGTAAAAGATATAATGGTTTATTTTTAGACTTCATAAAGACATAAGAGAAGGATTATATGACAAGATATTCAACACCTACATAGATCTGATCACTATGGCCTACCACATTGAAGCCCAAACTTGGCATAGGCCTTAAAAGGATGATGTGAAGGAAAATATGGAGAAATTGCAACTTGTAGTAGATTAGTTAAAAATATAGAACTAAATATTAGCAAGAGGAGAACTAAAGAAGACCAAATTTGGTGTACATACTATTCATGAGAAAGCCACCTCTAGAATGAATATCTAAAAGCCCAAGGAGAGATAATTGGTGTCCTGTTGCATGAGGAATTAAAGATAGTTTTGACCAAAAATAATTCAATGTACTGTGGGACTTATCAAGAATGTGATATTCACCTCATAGATTGTCCTGCTAACCAATTTCAGGTCTGGAACACTCAAAATCATTTAGATCCTTGATGTCCTCTACACCATAACTACAATGAAAACATAAATTGAAACACATGCATACATCAAAGGATTGGTGAAAGGACCTCTATATAATGCAGGGTATAGACAACTGCCATGGAGGGATAAGAATAATTCCTATGCATTACAAATGACCCATCACAAGACTATATAGGTGATAATAGAAAATCCAATTACAAAGGAGGAAGAGTGCATGGTAGAAACAACCACTAGTGGACTAACACAACATGTTACAACTATGGGAATGTAGGTCATTATGCTACATAATGCTGGTCAGAAAAGAGGAGAAAATGTCCTCTCTATGGAGATGATTCACATGATATATTTATGTGTGATAAGGCTCAACAGTATTATATCAAAATACCCCACATTCAAGAAGTGATGAATTACAAGACAATAAAGGGGCTAGAGTGATTAAAAGAGTACTGTATGGGGTCAAGGTTTGCAAAATAGTAGACAACTAGTCCTCTGACACCTCAAATGAAGACTAATTTGAAGAAGAACAACTATCGTAGAGGAACAAAAAGAAGAAACCTAGAACAAAGAAAAACAAAGCGATAGTACTCACTAGATAGGGGACAAATGCCAGAAAGGATAAAAGGTAAGGTGAATAAATCAATGAAGAATCAAAACTATAAGATGAAGAAGAGTATGACCACTTTCGACCAAATAAAAATCAACATGACCAAATAGTGGAAAAATCAAGGGAACACATTATTCAACAAGAGAAGGAAGAAATTGCATGTTTTTTAGAGGAAGAGGTAAGGATGCTAAAGAGTCTAGCCTCATTGGCTCAACAAAAAGATTTGGTAGTAAAATTAAAAAAATTTGGGAAGTATTGGAATAAATAGAAACAACAACAAATATATCATATTGCTAAAGACTAGAATTGGAAAAATGTTCATCTGCTAATTATCGCAAACCTAAACAACAATAAAGTTAAACATGTGATGATTGATTTAGGTGCAAACCTCAACATAATTTTGACAACTACTTGGGAGAGGCTAGGAAGACCTAAAATTATTAGAACACCTATGAACATAAGTCTAGCTGATGGTTCTGGTATGGAGACATTAGGCATATGGAGGAACACAAAAGTAAACATAAAAGGGATCAAACAAATAGTTTATTTTGAAGTTGTGGAGATGAATGAGCCCTTCAACACATTTAGAGAATTTATTGGATTGAAATGGTTTGTGAATTATAATGGAATAATAGAATATAGAAAATAAGAGATTTCCTTAGCAGATGACAACAAAATAGTCCAAATTCCATTAAGAGAAAACAAAAACCACAAAGGAGAGAGGAAAGTAGGCCCAATTTTCTCCATTTCCAAGACTGACAACAATACCTTACCATGGTAAACAAATCAATCAAAATAACTCTTTTTAGTACCATATAAGATCTAAACACTTTTGAAGAAAAATGGCTTCCAGGCATCAATGGCTTCCTAACGGTCATATTTCAGAAAGTGACAGGGTTCAGAACCCTCATGGAATTTTTTTTTATTGAAACCATTATCAAAGACCTAGTGGACCCATGGGTGACCTAGAAAGGTATCATGCAAATAAAAAAAATTCTCACAGAACATAGAGAAGAAGGTTTTGTTTCTCGTGTCCCAATTGCGGACTAGTACCCCATCATAGAGTTTTCAATAGAAATGGTCAAAAAATTGTAGATATCTATGAAAGGGATACTTTGTATAACAAAGATTTTCAAAGTAAAGCTTATGAGAAAAAAATAGCCTTCTTGCAACAGTCATATTAGGAAGTAGAGGTAGATCTCAAGTCGACTAGGAACATAGGTTTAAAAGATGTGCAAACTAAAGGTAGAGGGCACTCACAATAGGAAAATAAGGGTAACAATGATTTGCAAGCTAAAAACCCACAATCTAAAAACCTTGTGGTAGCCTCGAAACCAAGATATGTTTAAAAAAAATGAACCCTAATCTGCAAGGGAAATCAATAGGGTTTAAAGCTCTGTCCTCCACAAATACGGGGTAGCAAAATGGTTCTCCTGCAAATAATAAAGATCACTAAGGTGCTCCCTTCAATCCACAACCACACAACCCGAATCCCTTGCAAAAGATCCCCAATGAAGAAGCTCAAGCTCATACTGTGCAAATGACTCGAAAGGAGAAAAAACAAAAAAAAGAAGAAGAGGGGTTCAAAGAAGAAAGGAACACATAAGAAAGTTTAGAAGCATAAGGAATCGAAGAAGGAAGAAGATCATTAAGCTATAAGACCAAGCACCAAGAGGAAATACCACACCCCTTAGTAGATCGTGAAGTGCTCAAAATCACTTTTCCAGAAAGCATGCTACAAGCACAACTTCAAGATTTAAGGGATAAAGCTATAATATGTAAGTTCTTGAACCTAAATTTTCCTTTTACCACAAATAAAAGATTTGATTTATGAGGATTAGGAAGGGGTGCAACAAGTTTTTTATTTAAATTTTAAAAAGGGCATATTTGTCGTCATATTTGATAGTAAAATTAAAAAAGAGGTAGTATTTAGAATCAAATCATGGGTTTTCCAAGGATCAGGGTTATGCATGCAACCTTGGGTCCTGTTATCTCCTGAAATTGCACCCTGTTGAACCTGATGTTCAACACCTCAGTGTAACATGAGAAGACCTCTTAAGATGTGGGTTTCTTACAGACAGAGGTCAACCTCCGGAGAAGGCCAACTTCATTTGTGTTATCACCTAAACTACTGATTCTTTGAAGGGAAAGGGAGAAGAGGAAAGAATTAAAATAAAGATTAAAATCTAAGGTGATACATCGAATTGATGAGGAATCATGAAATGAAAATGAGATGAACATACATTGGGAAGCTTAACTTCAACCATTTCACATACTCAACACAACTTCTTTCACACTTATGCATCAATCTTAACAGGCTCGATCTACATACACATCTTAGGGAGGAAAGATAAATTTCACGGCTTCAAGGCATGAATGTAGAGTAATAAAACACAGTTAAAGACTTGCATAATCAAAAGAGAGATACAAAAATGAGAGTAGTAGAAGCGTGAACACTAGCTTTGAAGGTAAAATCTGTGTTGTATTCCATATTCTAGTTTGAGTTACAAAAAACATATATTTAGTCGAGAAAGGATTGATAAAAAAAATCACTAACTCTTCAGAGTGTATAATCCAAACTAACTACAAAAAGGAAAAAAATGCCTTATATATCAAAATGTGTCGGCCCCTTAGGGCTTTACAAAATATCAAGGCTCAGAAAGATCTGCCCCTTAGATCCTTTGATTGAAATTAAAATGATGCATTTGGTTGAATCCTTGCTGTCCATGTCGGTGTGAAAGATTGCCTTCAGGGGGAACTTTCTTGATCTTTCTGCAACCACCACCTTCACTTTTTCTCCTCGTGTCGATCTTTGAATCTCTTCGGCTGAGTGCTTTGAATGCTCCTAAGCTCATAATAGATACACGTTGCTTTTCATCCTGTTTCATGTTTTCAGACTACCACGGCTTGCTTTCAGATATTTCTGATTGATCAAGTACACTCCACAAAGATTCTTCAGGCAGTCAAAGAGCTCTTATCGAGCTTGCAAAGTCATACCGAAGTTAGCTTTTTCATCACTCAGAACATCGGCAAGACACTACCGAGTCGGCAGGATCTCATAGTGATGCCAAATCCTTCTACCTGGGCTCATTATGTATCGATCGAATCCTTCTTTAGTCGGCCAGACCTCTCACCGAGCTTCCTCTTGTCTCCTTTTCCTTTTCATTTCACCATCTCCTCGAGCTCCTCTTCAGTCGGCAAGACTCTACTGAGTCAGCAAGATGTTTTACCAAAGGCAAAACGTTACCCCGAGGCCCTTCATCTTTGGCAGGAGTTGATTGATGTCACCCCGAATGGACCCCATTCTACCGAGCTCTTCATTTCTTTTGGCAAGACTCTGGAAAGTCGAGAAGACTTCATAGTGAGGTCCCCTAGTAATACCGATTCCTGCTTCAGTCACTGAGACCACACCATGTCGGCAAGACACTAATCTGACGGCTGGAAGCTACACTGATGTCAAATGTTGGGGAGACCTTCTATTGGTCGGTGAGACCTTCTGCTTTGTTGGATCTTTCTTCCTGAGCTGGTTCCCCTTCGGCAAGACTTTAGTTGGTCACTGAGACCTCATGGCCATGGCTTCAACTTTTGGCGATCTCCTTTATTGTTGGTGAGACATCGACTTGTCGGCCAGACCTCTCGCCGGGCTCCTTATCTTTCGGTGATGAGCTACTTTTTCTTCGGTCGGGGAGACATCGCCATCTCGGTGAGACCTCAGGGAAAAGTCTTCAACTCTTGGCGAGCTTATCTTGCTTTCGGCGAGACCTCCTCATATCGGCAAGACCTTATGCTAATGTCAAGCTCTTTTGAGGAGGTCTTTACTTTCTGGTTGGTGAGACATCACGTGGTCACTGAGACTTCATAGAAAACTCCTCCTGTCTGCTCGAGCTCTCCTCTATTTGCTGAGACTCCCGCCGATCGGTGAGACACCATACCAAAGGCGCTTTTCTTTGGTGAGGCTCTTTCAATCGGCATGACTTTTCTTTATCACCCAGACCTCACATCGAGGTCCTCTCTTTCTACTGAGCTATTCACTTTAGTGTCAGCGAGACATCACCGATTTGGGGATATCTCCTATCGAATTCACAAGATTATGCCGAAGTAACATAATTTGGCGAGACTTTGGAAAGTTGCCAAGATTCCATGGTGAAAGCCCCAACTCCTAGCGAGGCCAGATGTTTCCTTGGTGGGGCCCCCACTTGTTTTCTTTCGTCATCAAGACCCCTTGGTCGGGGAGACATCCATTGGTCGGCAAGAGGTTGTGCCGAAGGCACCCTAATTTGGCGAGGCTTCATTTCATTCACTTCGGCAAGAGGCAAAGGTTTTGCCAAGACATTGTGGTGAAACCACTTCCTTTGGCTGAGATCCCTTCATTTACCGAGGCCTTTTGTTGGTCGGTGAGACCTTCTAGTGAAGGGACCAACCTTTGTTGAGACCACGAGCAAGTCGGGGAGACCTACAGCGATACCTCTCACACCTCTTTGGTGAGACCTTGGCCAGTCGCCAAGATATCTTGTAGAGCTTCCTCCTTTTGGCGATGAAATTGTTTTTCGGTGAGACCACAAAGTCAGGGAGACGTCTTGTCGATAGCACCTCCCTATGCTGAAGATAAACCTTCCTTGTCTTCCTAAAACATCTCCCTGTCGGCAAGACCTCTTGCCGATACCTGCATCTTTTACTGAAACCCGTGGTCGCCATGAGTCTCCCTGATCAACGATTGAATGGCCTATCCTTCTTGTTGCCAAAACATCCCTGGTTGCCGAGACATCTTGTAGAACTCAATCCTTACACCGAGATCCTTTAGAGTTGGGGAGACCTTGTGACTTTGGCGAGACCCTTTGGCGAAGCTCACTTGCTTTGCTGACGCCGCCTGAATTCGGTGAGACTTCTTCCGATCGGTAAGACCTCCTACCAAAATCTGTACACATACACTAAAGGGATCTTGCTTTGCTTTGTCGGTGAGACCTGATGCATTCGCTAAGACTTCTCTCTGAAGAAAAGAACTTCTGCCGAAATGAATATCCTTTTGTCGCTGGGACGATGATCGATGTCTTGCTGATAGGGACCTGTAGGTGAATCCCACTCACCGTGACATTCCTGGGGTCTTTGCGACTCTCTCCTTAGAAGATTTTCATGCCAAACCTGAACAAAGCAGGCTTCTTCACTGAGTTCCCTATGACCTAGCATCAGATTCATGACTTTTTCCCTAGGTCGAATGCTCCATTTGGCCTTCTCAAACCTATTAAACACAAGTTTCCTTGCTTGATTGAGCCTGAGGGTAAAAATTAGGTAACATTTCTGGTGACATTTGTTGGATTTTTTCCTCCTAAACATGAAGACCAGTAGTCTAGGATTATCCATTGGGCATGGAGTCATTAGGAGGATAAGAAAAAAAATAAAAATATCAGTTTTGCACATGGCCGCAACTCGCTTGAGATCCACAGGACACAATAGGTTTCCGGAAGAAAAACAAAATAGCAAAAAATGAAAGAGAAAATACTATGCCATTACAACACCCAGGAAATAGAAAATAATTAACTTGAAGCGTAGAAGCACTTATTGAAAACATAAACCTAAACTAATATATACAAAAGAGGAACCTCATCAGACTTGAAAACAAGGCTTAAGATGTATCCCATTGACTGAGATAGGGAGTACCTCCCCTTCTGTTGTAGCCAGCTGATAACAATTGTGCTCCTTACAGTCTCTAATAAGGAATGGACCTATCCACATGTTATCAAACTTGGTGTGATGGCCTGGCTTACTTTTCAAAATATCCCATTTCAGCACGAGATCTCCCACCTTGAAAACATTTTCCGTAGCCTTCTTGTCAAATGTTCTTTTCATTTGGAGCTGATGATACTCCAAAGCTTTCATTGCTCTGTCCCTTGATTCTTTGAGCTCCATGAGCTCTGCATACCTCACAGAAATGGGGTCCTATCCCTCAAACATCTCTAATAGGTGAACAATGTCTAGAGCTGGAAGCTCCACAGATAGAGGTAATCTAGCCTCTTTGCCATAAACTAACATATATGGTGAATTACCAATAGAATTCTTAGGAGTCACTCTGTCTGCCCAAAGTGCATATTTAATTTAGTATGCCAGGTCATTTGATTATCCTCCATTGTTCTTTTGATAATCCTAATGAGATTCTTATTTGTGCTTTTAGCTAAACCATTACCGTAAAGGTAATAATTTGAGGATGTATTCAAATGAATGCCATGTTTAACAACCCAATCAGTTAATCTTAATCCGACAAATGCAAGAGCGTTATCAAATATGATAGAGTCAAAAACTCCAAATTTGGTGACTATATCTTCATAGAAGCTCAAAACTGAAGACTCCTTTGCTTATTTCAAAGCTATTGCTTCTGTCCAGTGTGTGAAATAGTCTGTAGCTGTGAGCACCCACTTGTGACCAACACTAAAAGGTGGATTTATTGGCCAATGAAATCAATGCCCCATCTCATGAAGGGCTGCTCCACTTCAATTGGATGTAGGGGCATAGCAGACAACTTTCCTTTCCTGAAAATAGAGCACATTTAATACACTTTCTTGACCAGGCATATGCATCTTTGAATAAGTTGGGCCAGTAGTAACCAGTTCTCATTATTTTCCATGCAATAGTTCTTGTGGCAAAGTGACCTCCCACAGCTCCATCATGAAACTCATGAAGTACCCTTTCAATCTGATCACTATGAATACATCTTAATAGAACACCATTTAGATCCTTTTTAAAAAGAACATTATTTACTAGCACATAGGGTATGGACTGCAGTCTAAAGTATCTTCATTTAGCTCTGTTTAATCCTAATGGGCATTCATCAGTTTGTAGAAATTGGGTCATATCTTGAACCTAATTAGTTGTCCCCATAGGCACATCATTTTGAGCATTCTGAAACTCATTTGTATTATTAAGCACAACATCCTTCTCTAATTCAGTTTTATTGCTTGACCCTGTAGCAAGCTGCTCACAAAGACCTTTACCTCTAACCAGTTTGGTGATCTTAATATCTACATCATACTCCATGACCTTGGTGACCCACCCTATTCTTTTTTCATTCAAATGTTTGTTCAACAGAAACTCCTTCACACTTGAGTGGGTCACCAGAATATGAATCTTATTGTTTGACACTAGAGGCTTAAAATTCTTTAGGCTTCTAATCACAACAAGAACATGTTTCTCAACAAAAGTGTACCTCTCCTCATAATCAGTAAGTACCTGGCTAAATAAAGTTATGGGATGTTCTAAGTGATCACTATTTTTATGAACCAGCATGGCAGAGATTGAACAACTGCTACCAAAAGCATACAAAAAGAAGTCTTTAGAGAAATCTGGATTTACCAATGTCAGTTGATGCCAAAGCTTCCTTGATTTCTTCAAAACTATGTTTTTCTTCTCTAATCCAACTGAAAACTACATTCTTCTTTAACATAGCTGTTAAAGGCTATAACAGGTTTGCAACATATGGGATGAACCTTCTCAGAAAGTTGATTCGCCCCAAAAAGCTCTGTAGAACCTTCTTGTGACTGGGTAATGGCAACTCAAGTATGGTTTTAACTCTTTCAGGGTCAATAGTAATTCCATCCTTTGATACTATATGGCCTAATAATTTCCCTTCATGAATAGCAAAGATGCTCTTTTTTAGATTGAGAGAGATACCAAACTCTGCATTTTTTGAAAACTTGCTTAAGGTGTGACAAGTGTTCATCAACATTCTTAGAATAAACTGTGATGTCATCTAGATAAATCAGCATAATCTTATTGATCAAACTTTGAAACGCCATGTCCATGGCCCTCTGAAATGTGGTTCCAGCATTAGATAAACCAAAATGCATCCTTTTGTATGCCATGGTGCCCCACTTAGTTGTAAAAGCAGTTTTGAACTGATCTTCCTCTTTAACCAACACTTGATTACAGCCCGAAAAACCATCTAACAAGGAAAATATCTCAAAACCAACAACTACTTGCAAGATTTGTTCCATGGAGGGCAGCGGGTAGTGGTCTTTCAAAGATGCTCGGTTAAGATCCCTGAAGTCTACACAGAGTCTTATCTCACCATTTTTCTTCCTAACTGGTACAAGGTTAGAAACCCATGAAGTATGCTTAATAGGAAAGACAATACCCCCCTCAACTAATTTGGTCAGGTCTTTAATCATTAAGGGCTCAAACTTGGGATTCAAGGGACTTTGTTTCTGCCTTACTGGATTAGCATTAGGTTCTAACTCAATTGTGTGCTGAGCAATATGGGGATCAAACCCTTTCAAATCTAAATATTCCCAAGGAAAGACATCATGAAATTCTTGGCATAAAGCAACAAAAGCCTGTTTATCTTCATGTGAACAATTTTTTCCTATCTTAGGGAGCTTACCTTTGAAAATCTCCAGTTTCTCATAATTCTCTTCTTTGATTTGCAAGCCAGCTTTACCCTTTTTAAGCTGATTATCAGTATTGAAAATAGAATCTAAGGTAACAAGGCCTTTGGGTAACTTATTTGTCTTCAGCTGTATGACTTGATCATCATACTGTTGCTTAAGTTTTGCTTGATTCACCATGGAGAACTAATCTTCTTCGAGCAAGAAAGAAAGGATCTGCTCATCACTGTCAAAAACTTGCCAGTGAATGTTGTTATCAGGAATTGATGGCCTGACCACAACCTTCACATACTGCTATACCTTCTCTTTTCTAATGTCACCTGGAATATCAAATTGTGCTCCAATGGTTGCAAGCCTATCATCATGCTTGTTCTGATTCCTTGGAATAGACACTAAGTTAAAGGCATCAAAATCCTCAAGCATATTCCACACTCTATTCCTATAAGACTTTAGTGTGTCATTTTTTGCAACATTCAGGCCTCTTATTTGATTGAAAATTAACTCACTATCCCCACATACCTTCAAGTGGGCTATTCCTCTCTTCCTCGCCCACTCAAGGCCTTGAACAAGGCCCTCATATTCAGCAGTGTTATTAGAGCATGTGAAATCAAAATGGAAAGTAGAATAATACTTATCACCCCACGGAGATACAAGCATTGCACCTCCTCTAGCATTGTTTTTTCTTCTTGAACTATCAAAATACATTTCCCATAATTTATTTTGCTGCTCAAATTGACTTTCTGCACTTCTCTCGAGATTTGGCATTTCTGTCCCAACTTCATGCAACACATAATTGCCCAGACCAACATCATGAATAAGCTTATTTGGATTATCAACCACATTCTCAGCTGCCCATTCATTTAGGAGTACCTCAGGTACACTCACAGCTTGTATCTCTTGTGCAGCAAGTTCAGTATCCTCTAAAATAATAGAATTAATATTTATAGCAGATGGCACATAAGGTTTGATGTGATCCTTGGAAAGGGACTCAGAAGTTATAGTTACCTGAGTACCATACCTGGTCCTAAAAAGCATATGGGACCAATCTAAAGATAAATACCCTCTAGTTTTAGCCATGAAGTCTCTAGACAGGCATAGAGCAAAAAATGGAGGCAAATCTATGACCAACACATCTTATGGGATTGAAAAATTGGGACAGGCATGTAGTGTGAGATTCAAATTTTTAATAACACCTATAGTGTTTACTACTGTCCCATCCAATTGAAGCACTCCCTTTTCTAATGGCTAGTATTGTAAACCTAGCTGGTCTACAATATTTTTTGGCATTACCGAATTGCTAGCCCCACTATCAACCATGCAGTTGTGTACCAATTTATTCCCCACTATTAAGGAAACATAGAAAGGAGGGGGCTTGACACCATTACTTTGCTGTGTGGTACTATCCAAAGGTGCATTGGTTAAAACTGACTTTTCTTGGCCTAAAGAGACTTCATTTGGAGGATTCATACTAACTGGATTTGATAAGGTTGACTATAACAAATTGATTTGACCAAGGATTGCTAATGAATCCCACATCAAAATTGAAACATTCATCTTTTTCATACTTTCAACAATGTTGAAAGGTGCAGATATATTTACCTTTGGCTGCATCTTTATAATAGCATGGTCAGGTTGCACTTGACTTGCGGATGAAGCATGTAAAGGATGCTCCTTACTAGTGTCATAACCTTACTGCAAAGTGCGTGGTACTTGCTGATTTGATGGACCAACAACTCCCTTATTCTTATTCATTACTTGTTCAATCTCGAAAGCCCTCTTCTTGGCTCTAGTATTAGCAGCAACAGATGTGTCATCCTGGTTCACTCCACAAAATTCTTCTCTTTGCCAATTTAGGAGAGTTGAATCATCTCCAAGCTGATCCTACTGTTGTGGATACCCCTCCTTAGGCAAATCTTGCGCACCTACAACACTTTGCACCATAAGAGCTTGATTATGTGCCTGATTACACGGATAACACCACTCATAATCAGCAGCCAGATTGTTTTGAATAGGAACAAGCTCTTTGACAACACTAATTGGGACTAGATTGTAGGCCTGAAAAGGTATTGTAGCAACATTTTGTCTTGAGCCTTGGTAATTGCCTTGATACTGTTGTCTATTACCTTGATATGCTTGTTGCTGGCTTGGATTCTGCTGCTGATAAGGCCTACTATATGATTGCTGCTTCTCTAAGCTTACAAGCTTGTTACCAAAAGACTGCAATAGACTTTTGATTTCCTGTAACTCATTTGGAGAATCAGAAGCAACATTTTCTTGTGTTGTAGCAACTGGAACAACAACTGGCAGCATTGGTACAACTGGTAGAGGTGTGAAAGGAGGTATTTGCAAAGGAATGTTTGCATGAATTTCTAGAAATATAGGCAACGGAGTCCTAGGAGTGAGTTTACCAACTTGTATTAAGTTGTTCTCAGCTTTGATTGCTATTTTGAAAGCATTTGGAAAAGACACTCCTCCCATTGACTATATCATGATAGCTATATCGCTGTTTAGAGCCCTCAAAAAGTACAAAAATGCATACTCTGGAGGTGGCCTCACCATTGTAGGGATTCTATCCCAAGTTTTTTGAAATCTAAAGTTGAAATCATTCATCTGTTCTTATGGAGCCCTCTTAATTGTAGTTAATTGTTCCAATAGAGACAAGTTATCAGACCTATCCTGAAATTGCTTATGCAACTTGTCTCCAAATTCATCCCAAGTTGCAATTGAACTGACTGGTAGGCTCCTATACCATTGGATAGCTCTTCCCTTCAGTGAAGTAGCTAGTAATCTCACTGCAACATCCTCTTGGGTTATGTGATGAACCCCGCATAATGAAGCCACATCTCTCATGTGTTCAATCAGGGTAGTTTGATCTTCTCCCATGAAAGTTGGCAGACTCTTCAAGGCTGCCATTGGAATGTTATTATGCTGTGCCAAATTAAATGGGATCCCTCCATTAAAAGCAACAAAGGGTTGATTCCTTGGAGCGGCCATTGGAGGTGGCTGAGGAGGATTTGCTGGTACTCTAAATGAAACCAAAGATGAAACATCAATGTGTGATCCCACAGATGGAGGAGTGGATTGAGTTCTTATAGAATAGATAATTGTTGTTCCACACCTTTTTGTTGCTTTGCCTTGTCTTCTTGGTGGTGATAACTGCAAATATTCGAAAGGACCTGAGTTGCTCCTTGTCTGAACTCTTCTCATAAACTGTAGAAGGTGCTGATTCTAAAATTCTTTCTCTCTATGGAGTCGCCAAGTATGCACAATTGACTTCTGTAAAGTCTGGGACTTGCTGGTTGCATACCAAACCAACAATTCAATCTAATTTCTATCCCATTATGCGTGCCAAAACTGTTATCTCCTAAAATTACACCCTATTGAACCTGATGTTCAACACCTCAATGTAACATTAGAAGACCTCTTAAGATGTGGGTTTCTTATAGATAGAGGTCAACCTCCGGAGAAGGCCGGCTTCCTTTGTGTTATCACCTAAACTACTGATTCTTCGAAGGGAAAGGGAGAAGGGGAAAACATTAAAATAAAGATTAAAACATAAGGTGATACACCGAATTGATGAGGAATCATGAAATGAAAATGAGATGAACATACACTGGGAAGCTTAACTTCAACCATTTCACATACTCAACACAACTTCTTTCACACTTATGCATCAATCTTAATAGGCTCGATCTACATACACATCTTAGGGAGGAAAGATAAATTTCACAGCTTCAAGGCATGAATGTAGACTAATAAAACACAGTTAAAGACTTGCATAATCAAAAGAGAGATACAAAAATGAGAGCAGTACAAGCATGAACACTAGCTTCGAAGGTAAACTCTATGTTGTATTCCAGATTCCAGTTTGAGTTACAAAAAATATACATTTAGTCGAGAAAGGATTGATAAAAAAATCACTAACTCTTCAGAGTGTATAATCCAAACTAACTACAAAAAGGAAAAAAATGCCTTATATATCACAATGTGTTGGCCCCTTAGGGCTTTACAAAATATCAGGGCTCAGAAAGATTTTCCCCTTAGATCCTTTGATTGAAATTAAAATGATGCATTTAGTTGAATCCTTGCTATCCATGTCGGTGTGAAAGATTTCCTTCAGGGGGAACTTTCTTGATCTTTCTACAACCACCGCCTTCACTTCTACTCCTCATGTCGATCTTTGAATCTCTTTGGCTGAGTGCTTTAAATTCTCCTGAGCTCAGAACATATACACATTGCTTTTCATCCTGTTTCATGTTTTCAGACTACCATGACTCGCTTTCAGATCTTTCTGATTGATCAAGTAAACTCCACACAGATGCTTTGGGTAGTCACAGAGCTCTTATCAAGCTTGCAAAGTCATACCGAAGTCAGCTTTGTCATCACTCAGAACATCGGCAAGACACTACCGAGTCAGCAGGATCTCATAGTGATGCCGGATTCTTCTATCCAGGCTCATTCTGTATCGGCCAGATCCTTCTTTGGTTGGCGAGACCTCTCGCCAAGCTTCCTCTTGTCTCCTTTTTCTTTTCATTTTTCCATCTCCCTGAGCTCCTCTTCAGTCAGCAAGACTCTACCGAGTTGACAAGATGTTTTACCAAAGGAAAAAAGTTACCCCGAGGCCCTTCATCTTCGACAAGAGTTGATTGATGTCACCCCAAATGCACCCCATTCTACCGAGCTCTTCATTTCTTTCGGCAAGACTCTAGCAAGTTAGGAAGTTTTCATAGCGAGGTCCCCCATTCATACTGATTCCCGCTTTAGTCCCTGAGACCGCACCATGTCGGCAAGACACTACTCCGATGGCTGGAAGCTACACCGATGTCAAATGTTAGGGAGACCTTCTGTTGGTCAGTGAGACCCTCTACTTTGTTGGATCTTTCTTCCCAAGCTGGTTCCCCTTCAGCAAGACTTCAGTTGGTCGCTAGGACCTCATGGCGATGGCTTCAACTCTTGGTGATCTCCTTTGTTGTCAGTGAGACATTGGCCTGTCGGTCAGACCTCTCGTCGGGCTCCTTATCTTTCAGCGATGAGCTACTTTTTCTTCAGTCGGGGAGACATCGCCATCTTGGTGAGACCTCAGGGAAAAGTCTTCAACTCTTGGCGAGCTTAGATTGCTTTTGGCGAGACCTCTACATATCGGTAAGGTCTTTACTTTCTGGTCAGTGAGACATCACACGGCCGCTGAGACTTCATAGCAAACACCCTCTTTCTGCCTAAGCTCTCCCTATTCGCAGAGACTCCTGCCAATCGATGAGACATCATACCGAATGTGCTTTTCTTTGGCTAGGGTATTTCAGTCGGCATGACTTCTTTATTGCCTAGACCTCACACCGAGGTCCTCTCTTTCTACCGAGTTGTTCATTTTACTGTCGGCGAGACATCACCGAGTCAGGGAGATCTCCTATCGAATTCAAAAGATTATGCTGAAGCCACATACTTCGGTGAGACTTTGGATAGTGATCTATTTAGGATCTCGGGCTAGTTGCTTACAGAATGCTTAAACGTTAAAGATCAATTATTACAACGTTTAACTTAAGTGATTACAAATTAAATGCTCAAATGAATAATGAACATAACATAATTAAATAAATTCCAAGATAAACTGAGAAAGAAAAGAGAGAAGAATAGAGAGACGAAACCAATTGATAACGGAGTTCGTCCCTAAGGACTACGTCTCCGGGTCCCTCTCCAATGGAGGACCGATCCGATTAGCTCCAAAAATCAATTACAATGGCTTCAAGAATATCTCCTTCAAGCATTCAGCAGCATGGCAGTACTCTGATATGCAGAAACGTCTTCAAGAACTCTCGAGCATTCTCTCGCTATCTCCACCTGGACTTGTAAAACAAAGGCCTATACCCCTCCTTTTATACAAAAAAACTTGCCTAATATGGCTTAACCACCAAGATAAACACATATCTCCCTTGATCAGCTCGTATCAGGTCTGTTTTGGCTTCTGCAATCTTTTTGTTGGAGTAGTTATAATGGGTTTTGTTTGTTTTGGCCTTATTTGAGTTTTTGTTAAGGTTCGGCCTATTTTTCTTTAACAAAACCAAACCAACTCCCACAATATTTCGGGAGTGGTTGGTGGTCTAGCGGCTACTATTCATTTTACATGCCGCCCGGTCGGGGGTTCAAACCCTCCGCCGGCCGTTTTAAAACAAAATTCCCATCCGACTTATAATAAAAGAAATGCATGCCATAATAGAGTAGCGCGTATCGCGGGAGGCTAACGGTCGACCGGTGGGCTCGTTTGCGGGAGGTTCCGTGGTCGAATCCGCCTAACCAATTTTGTTGAAACAACCAAACGAGGTTCCCGACCACCTAGGCCACGTGTCCTGTTCCTGTTCACCGAAACTGCTGAGTAAACAATCCATGTGTCGGCCTCTAGTTCAATGAGGAATCCGACGTGTATACCGTACCCTGACTGGACCTCTGACGCAGCGGATGACGTGTGATGACTGGATGCCAAATCTGCCCGCTGGATTATGGAGTGACGTGTCATCGGTACGGACTGACACGTGTCAGCGCCATGATTAGTACGGTGAGTCACTTGCCGCGTGTCGCGTTGAAATTTGTCCACGCGGCTTCCGTACTATACGGGATGACACGTCGGCATGATGGCGTCATCATATGTGTACCCTCTAAAGTTGGAGGTTTGATGCTTCATCATCACCGGTATCGGCGTCGTTTACAACGCGAAGCGCGGAATGAATCATAGAAATGCGATGGCGCCAATTCATCGATTTCGAGATGATTATTTTTTTGCCTTCTGGACGCCCTGAAGCCAGTTTGACTGGAATTTTGACTGGCCGTAACTTGCACAAACGGAGTCCTTTTCGACCCGTTCAAGTTGCGTTGGAATCAGGACGTCGTTCTCTTTCTGATGGAGCTGAAATATGGAGCATTGGGAACACTTTAATTTTCACTGAAAAATTGTCCCCCGGATCAGGCCTCCCCACTGGAGAGCTTTAGGACCTCCGAAAGCTTGATTACTTGGAAAGTAAGTGAGGGTAAAGTTCCCTCACTTTACCAATCTCCATCCATCTTGCTTTGCTTGGATGCATCCCCTTCAGGCCCACTCTGAGGTACTCAACATCTCCTCTTCGTGAAGTTCTGACATTCCTGTCGAGAATAACATCTTCTGGCAACTCTGACATGTACTCTGGTGAAAGGTCATCAACTGATGGAACTTGAATTTCTGAGACTTCATCTAGGATCATTGGAGGCTCATACAGTTTCAAATTCTCAACATTAACAACCGAGTAAATATGCATGTATGGAGGAAGATTGAGGCGGAAGGCATTAGTACCAATCTTCTCAAGGATCTCAAAAGGACCATATCTAATTGGCTTAAGCTTTTTACCTTCACCTTGCATCCTTTCCTTGCTGATATGTAACCAAACTCTGTCTCCAACCTGAAAATGATGATCAGTGCGATGCTTGTCATGGCGAACCTTGTATTTTGCTTGGCTCTGTTTCAACTGTGCTTCCACTGCCTGATGAATTGCTTGGACTTTTTGGATGAACTTCAAAGCCTTCTCTGCATCATGGCGTCCATCTTCAACATCATCTTTCCCAAAAGCAAAATCCATTGGTGTCTTGGGCACATAACCAAATCATGTCTCAAAAGGAGACCTCTTAGTAGAAAGAGTTGTCTTTTTATGGTTGTAAAGGCATCTTTGCACATAATGAAAGGCTTTCATAATCCACAACTTAACGCGCAATACCCTACGGTAGATGCACAAGCGTACTTTGTTTACAACCTGCGATACGTCCGTGGGTTCTGCGGATGGGCTATTACTCTTCTTGTTTGGTGTCCATGAGTCCCCACAAAGGTTGACAGAATTCCCAAGGGCCGAGAATCTCGATGCGATGCAATAGAAGTAGGTAACCCAAAATGAACCCATCTGAGTGGTACAAATGAAATTTTGTCGATTCCAGCGGTGACTTGCTTTTCATGGCATTAAGATACACATTTGCTGAACCGATCAACTACTACAGCCACAAATAATCATGTCCCTTCCTAGACACCGTGCTTCTAAAGGATCCATTGACACACTTTCCCATGGACGAGAAGGTACAGGTAGAGGTGTGTACAAGCCCAATTTCCTGTTACTAGGCTTACTAGTTGCACACATAACACAACCTCTAATATATTTAGTTACAGTTTCTTGCATATGAGGCCAATAACAATACTTCTGCAGCTGAGTCAATGTTTTGTTTACCCCAAAGTGTCCTGCAATCAATGAGGTATGTGCTTCTCTAATCACCTGTGCTTGTTCATCTTTTGGAACACATAATTTACCCAAGTGATATAACAATTTATCCTGCACATAATAGTCTTTCTCTTCTACATGTTTACCTTTCATTAAAGCAGTATAGATATCCTTAAAGTTCTCATCATTAGCATATTGTTCCTGAAAACTTTCATGAACCATAGAACTATTCTGAAGGATTATCAAAGCATTCATCATAGGAGGTCTGGAGAGCATATCTGCTACTTTGTTATGGGTTCCTTTCTTATACTTAATAACCAAATGAAACTGTTGTAGAAAACCCATCCACCGAAAGTGCCTACTTTGTTGCAGTTTAGTTTGTGAGTGCAAATATTGTAGTGGTTGGTGATCAGTGTGGATTACAGTTTCTTTCCCCATTATGTAGTGTTTCCATTTTTTAACACTCTGAACTAAAGCATAAAGTTCTTTATCATATGTGGGATAGTTACTTACTGCTCCTGAAAAGGTTTCAGAGTGGTAGCAAACTGGTTTACCTCCTTGCATGAGTACTGCTCCCATGGCAAATCCACTTGCATCTGTGTCGATCTCAAACGGTTGATGTAGATCTGGTAAGGCCAAAACTGGTGCGGTGCTCAACTTTCCCTTCAAAGTGTCGAAAGCCTTCTGTTGCGGACCTCCCCACTGAAAAGTTGCCTTTGTACTGGTTAATGCATGTAATGGTGATGCTATAAAAGAGAAGTTTGCAATAAACTTTCTCCAGTACTGAACTGCACCTAAGAAACTTTTGACCTCTGTGACTGTACTTGGCTTAGGCCATTTTACAATAGCTTCGACCTTCGCAGGGTCTACTTTCAATTGACCACTCCCTACGACATAGCCTAAGTACACTAAGGATGTCTTAGTAAATTCACATTTAGACATCTTTACATAGATTTTTTCTTTTCTCAATACATCAAAGACTTTCTTTACATGACTTACATGATCTTCCCAAGTTCGACTGAATACCTCATATTTATCATCTTCTTTGGCTTTTACAAGCATTAATGCAAAGTTTTTACTTGAATTGACCAACCTCTTCATTTGACCAGCATTAACTAGTGTAAGATTAGTCTTCACCTTATGTGCCCGTACAATGTATTCTACTCCATCTTTAAAAAGATGATACTTATTCTCCCCCCTATAAAAGATTGCTTTTCTGTCATAAAGATAAGGACTTCCCAACACAAGCCCACAAATATCCAAAGGGACCACATCTACTTCTACCTCATCTACAAAGTTTGCAGTGATAGCAAATCTCAATTTACCTTTGTTTGGTTACTTGTAGTTGGTATCATCATAAACTGATGGATATGGTTTGGGATGAGGTGTTAATAGCCAAATTAAGTTCTTTACAACTTCTTAGGATATTAAAGTTGACTTGTGAACTGTATCAAGCAATTATCAATCTTAATTGTGTTTTGTTACAACGCGAATGTGAAACAATTCATTTCTTTGCTTATCAACCTTAGGAGAAGATTCTTTACTTGTACTTGCACTGGCATTAGAAAAACTTGCATCAGATGAGAGAGATATACCTTTCCCTTTACCTTGGATTCCGGTAGCAACAATCTTTGACTCATCTCCGGAGTCTGAACCAAGATCTTGTTGAATCACTGCAGTAGTCTTCTTGCCTTTATTACCTCCATATCTTTTTGGCCTCAACTCAGGATGAAGCTTCCAGCATCTCGAATCATCATGCCCCTCTTTCTTGCAATGGGAGCATATAGGTTTCTCACCCTCTTTCTTAGCTGTAGCTGTTTTCTTCCCTTTGCCTTTATCTTTGTCTTTTTCTTTCCCTTTAGACTTACCCTCAAACTTAGATGGTTTCTTAGAAAAGTTATCACTAAATGTATTCTTACCCCTAGACTCTAAATGAGTAGCTTGAACAGACACCTCGTCTAGATTGTTGGGACTCAACATCAAAATAGTGTGCCTAAGGTAAGAATGTAAACCACCAATATACTTAAGTAATGTGTCTTGGGTATACAAGGGAACATTTAGAGCAATGGCCCGTTTCCTAAACTCATGAGTATACTCCTGGACAGACTGCCCCTTACCTTGCCTAAAGGTTTTCCAATTCATGGTTAACTGTTGCATGTAACCTAAAGGGTAGAATTGTTTCCTAAGGGCAGCAACAAACTCCATCCAAGACATGTTAACTTGACCATGGCGAGCAATTTCTTCACGAGTTTTACTCTCCCACCAGGTGAGAGCTGTACCTCCCAACCGGAGAGTTGCTAATTGAATCCTAGAAGCATCTTCTACTAGGCCTTGTATCCTACAGTATACTTCTACTTGTTGGACCCAATCGTCTAACTTCTCAGCATTTAACTCCCCACAGTATTTAGGTAACTCAAATTTTACATCAAGCTTAATTACAGGCTTAGATTTGCTCTTAAATGGATTTACATTAGCAGAAGGAGAAGGAGAAGGAGGAGAAGGAGGAGAAGAAGGAGGAGAAGAAGGGGGAGTAGAAGGAGGAGAAGGAATTTCTGGAGCTTTCCCCTCTGTGTCTTTCTGCTTCTTGTGCTTTGAAGAATCTCCCTTTTCACTCTTCTTCTTTTCAGCATAAAGTTCGTCCACCATTGCCTTCATGTCAAGAAATAGCTTCTGGAAATCCTTGACACTAAGCTCTGAACTTTGACCACCTTCTTTTTCTTCCATCTGTGACGGTTGATTAACTCTTCGTCTTCCGATTTCTGGATTGTATTCTTCAAGTTCTCCTTCGCCTCGTTGCAACCTGGATCTCGTTAGCATTCAAATTGCAATACAAGCCACATACATAGCTCTGATACCAACTTGATCTATTTAGGATCTAGGACTAATTGCTTACAGAATGCTTAACGTTAAAAGATCAATTATTACAATGCTTAACTTAAATGATTACAAATTAAATGCTCAAATGAAATAATGAACATAAAATAATTAAATAAATGCCAAGATAAACTGAGAAAGAAAAGAGAGAAGAATAGAGAGATGAAACCAAAGTTGATAACGGAGTTCGTCCCTAAGGACTACGTCTCTGGGTCCCTCTCCAATGGAGGACCTATCCGATTAGCTCCAAATTCAATTACAATGGCTTCAAGACTGTCTCCTTCAAGCATTTAGCAGCATGATAGTACTCTGATATGCAGAAACGTCTTCAAGAACTCTCGAGCATTCTCTCGCTATCTCCACCTGGACTTGTCAAAACAAGGACTATACCCCTCCTTTTATACAAAAAACTTGCCTAATTAGGCCTAACCACCCAATTAATTGCATAATCTCACTGATCAGCTCGTATCAGGTCTGTTTTATCCTCTGACATCTTCTTGTTTCAGGAGGTTAGCATAAATCTTGTTAGTTATGGCTTAATTTGCCATTTTGTTAAAATTCGGCTTATTATAATGTGACAAAATCCAACCAACCACCATATTATCTCGGAAGAGGTTAGCAGTCTATCGGTGGGTATATGTTTTACATCCCGCGTGGTCGGGGGTTCAAATCCCCGACCGGCCATTTTAAAACAAAAATCCAACGAATTAAACAACAAAATCAATCCTTGTCCATCTATGGTAAGAGCTTCCACCGCGGGCACAACGGTAGAACCGCTCGGCTATTTCGGCGGACATCACGGGTTCAAATCCGGCTACTATTTTTGCCATTCCGTTGAACGAACCAAGCCACCGATCAAAAGACACGTGTCGATTTCCAATTCGCCAAAACATCCGACGTGTGCGCTGACAAGGCGCTGACTGTAGAAATCGTACGCTGACAAAATGGATGACGTGTCGAGCTCCCATTCGCTGGTACTGATGACGTGTCAAGCTGACTGGACTGCCACGTCAATGTTGACTAATTGTATGAACTGCCACGTGTCAGCATCTGATTGGTTCCATACCGATGACTCACCTGCCACGTGTCGGATTGAATTCACCAATGTGTCCGTACAGTACAGACTGCCACGTCAACATGATGATGTCATCCTCTGTACCCTTTGGTTGACTGATGTTTGACTGCCTGTAACTCGAGCATACGACGTCGGATTTCGACGAAATGAATGCCATCAGAATCATCTCAACGAGCTCTTCGCGATGACGCCAATTTCGTCAATTTTTGAGATGATTATTTTTTTCGCCTATTGGACGCCCCTGAAGCCAGTTTGACTGGAAGTTTGATTGGCCGTAACTTGCACAAACGGAGTCCTTTTCGACCCGTTCAAGTTGCGTTGGAACCAGGACGTCGTTCTTTTTCTAATGAAGCTGAAATCTGGAGCATTGGGAACACTTCAATTTTCACTAAAAAATTGTCCCCCAGATCACCCTTGGTCGGACATGTCAGTTACATTGTGGCAAAGTTGCAAAATGCACCATTTTGCAACTTTTTCCAATTTCTAGTAAACTAAGTAAAATGAGTTTCTAAATTCATCCACCCTTCCTCAATTTCTATCCTAGAGATCAAACATATCCCTAAGCTATCTCCTCTACTCAATGGTCAACATGACCTTCATGGTAACACATCAAAAACAAAAATTCATCCTAGATTTCCTAATTGCTTAGTGTAATTGCCTAGTGTTTCCTAAGTGCTCTTGCACCATTCTCCCCCTCTCTGCACAAACACTAAGGAATGTGAGGAGAGATCAGTGACACATCAATGCCCTACTTCTTAAACTAAGCTTCATCCACCCATGTAGCCTCTGAGTCTAGTTTGTCCCTCCATTTGATGAGATGTTCCAAGTATTCCTTATGCTGGGTAGACTTCTTCACCCTTGACTCCAATTTTCTCTCTACTTGTAGCTTATCTTGAGTAGGTAAGGCTATGTTTCTCAAATCCTTGAAGATATCCCTACTGTTTTGATCCATGTCAGTGACTGTTCCCTTATATCTGATTAGATCAGCTACATTGAACACTGGAGAGATGCCTAAATCTGTAGGTAATTCCACCTTGTAGGCATTCTTCCCATATTTGGCTAATACCTTACATGGTCCCACTCTTTTCATCTACAATTTGGTTGATATCCCCTTCTACAACCTATATTTGTTGAGGTGGACCATAACATAGTCTCCTACTGCAAATTGTAGATCCTTTCAAGATAAATCCACCTTCTCTTTCAACTTTTGAGTAGCCTCAGTGACTGTCTTCTTCACCTACTCCTAAATCTCCTTCATGGTTTGAGAGAAATCCTCTGCATGTCCACTCCTATGCTCCATAGCTCCTAGATCCCTGAGCTCACACACACCTCTTGGGTACATTCCATACACTATTTCAAAAGGAATTTTTCCTGTGGTTCGATTCACACTGTCATTGTAGGAATATTTAGCTTGTGATATGACCAAGTCCCATGTTTGTCCATACTCCTTGGTGAGGCACCTTAGCAGGTTACCTAACACTCTATTGTTCACCTCAGTTTTCCCATCAGTTTGAGGATGGTAAGCTGATCCAAAAGATAGGTTGGTACCTAATATGCTCCATAGAGTCTTCCAAAAATGACTCATGAACTTCATATCCCTATCTAATACAATGCTCAGAGGAAATCCATGGATCCTTAAAATTTCCTTGAAGAAAAGGTGAGCAATGTAGCTAGCATCATGTGTGGTATTGCAAGGGATAAAGTGACTCATCTTGCTGAATCTATCTACCACCACATAGACACTATCAAACCCTGTCTTAGTCTTAGGGAGTCCTACAACAAAATCCATGCTAACACACTCCCATGGTTTGTTGGGAATGGGTAGAGGTTGATACAAACCTGCATTACTAGCTCCCCCTTTGGCTTTCATACAAACTACACACTGCTCCACATACCTCCTGACATCCCTTGGCAACTTGGGCCAATAGTAGAACCTTTGCACTAGTTCCATTGTGTTGTTGATACCAAAATGACCACTAAGACTACCATTATGCTTTTCCTAGATAAGATTCTCTCTCATTGAACCTTTTGGAACACATAACTAATTTCCCTTGAACAAGAGTCCACTCTGCAATGTATACTCTGAGAATTGACTATGAAAGTGATTCTAAAAATCAGAACATACCTTATATGCCTCTAAGAAGTCTTCATCTTCTCCATAGAGATCCTTGAAACTCTCTATCCCAATGCTCTTTATCTATATTTCTTGCATTATCAGCAACCTCCTACTTAGTGCATCTGCCACCTTATTCAGCTGTCCCTTCTTATGCTTGATGGTAAAAGTGAAAGCTTGAGGTATTCCATCCATTTCAAATGTCTATTGCTTAGCTTCTCTTGTGTGTTGATGTAGCTAAGTGCCCGGTTATCAGTAAACACTACAAACTCTTTAGGTAGAAGATAATGCCTCCACTTCCTAAGTGACTGTACTAGAGCATAGAGTTCTAGGTCATAGGTAGAATGCTTTTTCTTAGCTTCATTAAGATTTTCACTAAAGAAAGTTATAGGCCTGCCTTTTTGGCTTAGTACTCCTCCTACTACAATTCCACTAGCGTCACATTCCATAGTAAATAGCTTGTCAAAACTAGGTAATAAAAGAATAGGTTGAGTTGCCACTTCTTGAGTCAGGTTAAACTTAGTCTTTAAGCCACCTTTGATTGTATCTAGGACTGGTGCACATATGCCACTAAAGTTTCTTATAAACTTCCTATAAAACCGAGCCAATCCATAAAAACTTCTTACCTCTGTCCTGGTGGTTGGTGTAGGCCAGTTTAGGATAGCTTCCACCTTGCTTGGATCCATCTTCAATGATCCTTGGGATACTACAAAGCCCAAATACATAGGCTCTTGTTTGAAGAACTCACACTTTTCTAGGTTGATGGCTAACCTCTCCTCCTACAACCTTTTAAGAACCAACTCCATATGCTTTAGATTTTCTCCTGTTGTCTTGCTAAAGATAAGTATGTCATCTAGATACACCACCACAAATAACCCTGTGAAATCCTTTAGCACTTCATTCATGAGCCTCATGAATGTGCCAAGGGAATTAGAGAGGCCAAGTGGCATAACTCTCCACTCATACAACCCATTAGTTGTCTTAAAGGCTGTCTTCCACTCATCTCCATCCTTGATTCTAATCTGGTGGTATCCACTTTTGAGATCCAACTTGGTGTAGTACTGAGCTCCTCCAAGACAATCCATCAAGTCCTCAATCCTAGGAATAGGAAACCTATACCTAATTGTGATTCTATTTATAGCTCTAGAATCTATGCATAACCTCTAGTTACCACCTTTCTTGGATGCTAAGACCACTGGTACTGCACATGGGTTGATGCTCTTCCTAATTAATCCTTGATCCAACAACTCCTGCACTTGTCTAGCTACCTCTAGGTTTTGATCCGGTGTAAGCTTGTAAGCTACTTTTTTTGGAAATGAAGCTCCTGGTATGATGTCAATCTGATAGCTAATGGCTCTCTTTGGAGGTAAGGTTACAGGTGCACCATCACTCACTATGTCCTTATACTTCTCAAGCAACTTATGGACTACTTCGGCTATGACTATTTTCTTTGCTTTGTCTTCTTCCTTGGGTTGCACCATAACCACATATCCTTCACCTCCTTGATGTAGAGTGTTAAGGAACTCCTTTCCACTGCTTAATAAGACACTAGGGGTCTTTGACTGTCCTTCTTCCTCGTCTGACAGTGACTGTAGTTTGAATGTCTTTCCATCCTTCTTGAATGAGATAGTGTTCTCCTTTCCATCATAGATGGCTCCTCTATCATACTGCCATGGTCTACCCAATAGAAAATGGCATGCATCCATGGGAAACACATCACAAATCAACTTGTCCTTGTATCCTCCAATGGAGAACTCCACCATTGTCTACTCATTTACAAGAACACTTTGTCCTTTGTTCAACCATGTCACCTTGTAAGGACAAGTGTGGGGTATCTTCTCCAATTTTAACTTCCTTACTGCCTCCTCAGAGATAATGTTATTAGTAGACCCTAAATCCACTATAACCTTGCACACCTTTCCAAGTATTTTTCATCTTGCCTTGAATAAGGCCCTCCTTTGCTTTGGCTCTTATTTGACTAGTTGTCTGATTAGAACCCTGCTAAACATCAGGTTTTCCCCCATTTCTGATTCTATGTGACTAACCTCTTATGACTTGACACTCATGGTGTCCTCTTGAGCATATGCTACTCTCTTTTCTATATTTGATGAAGATGCTTTCTCTGGGCACCTATAAGCTGGATGACCTACTTTACCACAGTTGTAACACTTCATACTAGCAAAGTATGAGTTACTTCTGCCTACTCCTCTTCCTCTATTTGAACCTCCTTGATGTCCTCTACCTCTTCCATAGCCTCCTCTAGAATTTTTTTGACTTCCATTCTCTGTGAGTTTAGACTCTCCCTGACTTCTTTGTTCATTCCCTCTACCTTGGTATCCACCTCTATGTCCTCTTTGATCTTTCCCTTTTCCTCTGGTCTTAGAAGCCTATTCTTGTTTCCTCTTACTCCTCTCTTCAATCTTTATAGCCAATTGATAGCATTGGTGCACTGTCTTGGGACTTAGAAGAGTCATCTCCTCTTGAATGTTCCACTTCAAACTATTAAGGTATCTAGCCACCTTAAGACTTTCATCCTCAGTAACATTAGAACTCATGCAAAGTTTTTGAAACTCCTCAGTATAAGAATTCACATCTTGATCTCTTTGTCTCAAGCTCTATCTTTTCTTGTGCAACTGAATTTCATAATCATTAGGCATGTATGGTTCTCTCACTTTGGCAACCATTCCCTTCCAAGTAGAAATAGGCTTCTTGCCTTCCTTTTCCCTCTTTGTCTGAATGAACTTCCACCATGTCAAGGTAGAACCTCTCAATCTTAATTTTTCCACCTTTACCTTATGTGCTTCAGTGACTCCATCACATTCAAAATGATTTTCCATTCCCTCTATCCAATCCATGACCAGATTAGCTTCCATTTTCCCACTAAATAGTGGTATGCCTTCAAGTGCTTTTCCACTCAAAGCCTTCAATGCCTTCAAGAAAGGCTCTTCTTGCAAAATAGGGTAAGGTTCAGGGATCTTGTCTTCCTCTATAACCTCTTCTTTCTTTGGTACCCTTCCAACTGCACATTACTCATTACTTGCTCTAGTTGGGCCATTCTTTCCCTCAATAGCCTATTGTCTTCCTCTTGTTCTTCAACCTTCTTGGCCAACTCTGCATTTGTCACCATGTCAGTAGAACCACTAGACTCAACCTCTAACATATATTATTCTATCCCAAAACTTTTGTTGCTCTGATACCAATCTGATAGGGAGGCTGGATGAATCAATCACTGATTCATGCTCTAGGTCTTGTTTGGAAGTCCTCTAAGGTGTTTCACTCCACCACTACAACCTATAGGACCTTTCCTTACTTGGAATTCCCTGGTCTTTCCTTTCCAACCTCAACTACCAACATAAATTTCTCCTACCAAGTCCAAACTTGGTGCAACTTGCAACTCTAACCTTAGCCCTTAATCTACCCTAAAGGCTACAAACCTCCAATTTATTGAATCTAACTTTTTTAGGGCTTTGGAGGTACTTCAAAAGACTTCAATCCATCCTACTATGGTTCTTGAAGGTCCATCTGACTCCATTCCTTGGTCGCTTTCACCAAACCCTCAATTAGGCCTAAAAGGGCTACTAGCCCTAAGAGCGCCAATTAGGTCTCCTTCTCTGAGAAATTAGGTTAGTTCTCAAAATCTTTCCAAAGAACACCCAATATTTTCTTGGGATTCCTAATTCATATGCCCACCTCTCAAAGATTTATGGGGTCTTGGGTCTCAGCTATCCGTCAAAGGCTCAACTTGAAAAATGAGCATTACTTAGGGTTTTAAGCCATTTCCTGACCTCTCCACAAACTGTTAAGTTCTTTCCACATCAAATGAATTGATGGAGCTTCTTCTTGCTTACCAGGTCTTGGCAAGACTCATGCCTACCTTCTCCAAAAGGAATTTTGTCAATAATTTGTCACCCCTGCAAGTTAAGTGCTCTACACTAAAGTCTTCCTAGCCGGGCACTTCCTTGGCTCCCCTAGGGTAAGACTTTTCCAACAGCTCCTGCACTCACACAAACCCTAAATCCTACCATATATACATACATGGAGTCTAGTCACTGTTCCCAAAGGGCCATACAATTTTTACTGTGGGAAAGTGAACTAATACTCCATTTTCACAAAACTGTCTAGTTCAGACCAGCAATAGTATGGAAACCAAACTATTTACAAACTAAGCTTGAAATTCAAAAATAAAGCTATCTAATGACACACAAAGCTTGAATATTAATTACAATACATCCTACATAGATTTTATTGCTATGATCAAACCATCAAGCAACACTACAATGCAAAAATCAGGAAATTATCACAAAAACACAGTTGCTTCTTCTTGAATTCAAAACTTCAACCATTTCAAATGCTTCCAACCTTGCTCTCAGGTCGAGGCATACCCTATATAGGTCAACAAAAGTAGTTATTCCTTCCCTTGGTCAGACATGTCAGTTACATTGTGACAAAGTTGAAAAATGCACCATTTTGCAACTTTTTCCAATTTCTAGTAAACTAAGTACAATGAGTTTCTAAACTCATCCACCCTTCCTCAATTTCTATCCTAGAGATCAAACATATCCCTAAGCTATCTCCTCTACTCAATGGTCAACATGACCTTCATGGTAACACATCAAAAATAAAAATTCATCCTAGTTTTCCTAATTGCCTAGTGTTTCCTAGGTGCTCCTGCACCACCTGCACTGTACTTGGGACACATGTTAGATTCTCGCTAACCTCACTACATTTTTCTGGTGTGCACTTAACTCCAGTGGGCTAGCGGGGTATGGTTTAGATTTGATCCTTGATCTCTAAATCTTGAAAACTGGACAATACATGATGTTAGCATTAATGTACAAGACTTGACCCAACTGATGGTGACATGACTGTAGGGTTAATGACTTAATCCTTAAATCACTGGGTTAAAATTCAAAACCCAACTTTAGAAAATATTTGACACAGTGGGAAAAGGATGACCAGTTACCCAGGAAAATGGGGTTAGTAAGCAAACATGTTGGATGGCTCAAAGGATCACTTAAGAAATTGATGACTGAATAAATAGGTCAACATGAAAATATAACATTGGCACATATTCTTGATTAAAAACCATATTCACTTGGGGACAAGGGTTTAAAATGGAAGCCAAGGCTTATGAAAATTAAGCTGAAATTCTTCAAAATTTCACAAGCTCCATCAATAACTTTTTCAAGGTGCCACAAGGAAAAAAAATGTTGGTTCATGCTTTATGAGACAATGAAAGCTTTGTATGCTTAGAACTCATGAACAAAAATGAAGGTACCACAGGCATGTAAGTTGTGTTATGCAAGGTGGTAAAAATGCAAAATGTAAAATGTAAAAGATGTTTAAAGGAGTCATGTTAAGTTCATGCAAGGTTAGTCACTTAGGGAACATTGTGTCTAATGTCTCCAAGAGAGTACCAATCAAAGAATAGTATATTGACAACTTAGGGGATGCAGTGAATCACATAAGGCCACCAAGAGGAATGCAATATGCTAAGATAGATCACACTTATGAAGGACATCACACCTAATGTCATCCACAAAGTGACAAAAACATCATATGAATAACAAGGCTACACTAGGAACCAAGAATGCAAATGAATTAATGGTAATGTATGCCCCCCACTTTAAAGGAATGGCTACACATTGTTTTGTGAGCAATTACTTTAAAGTAGCAAAGGAAAGAAAAATGCAAAAGAAAAACAAGAAATGAGAGCCAACTTGGAAATCCCTATGCCAAGTCATATGTTTCAAAGTTAGGCTCTGTCATGTCAACAAAAAATGAAAAAGAGAGAAAGGGAGTTTCCCCCTAGAAAAGAGCACACCAAACACATAAGGGGTCTATGGATTTGGGGTTAGTATGTTTGTTGCTGCAATGTGTTTATTAAAGAGCTAAAAACTATCATTCCCCATATCACATAGAACTAGAAGAATGACACAAAGAGAGAAAAAAGAAAAGAAAAAGAAAGTCTATTTTGGGTCAACATGGAAGAGACATTGTCATCTCAATGCCTTGAATCATCCCCAAAGGGAAAACACAAGAGAAAATAAAATGAAAAGGTGAAAGGAAAGGAAAAATCTTTTGGGTCAACATGAAGGAGACATTTTGGTCTCAATGCCTTGCATCATGATCCCAAAAAGAAAAGCACAAAACAAAAAGAGAAAAATTAAAAGGACCTTTTGGGTCAACATGGAAGAGACATAGGGAATCTCTATGCTTTTTGTCATCCCCAAAGGAAAAACACAAAATAAAAAGAGAAAAATAAAACACATGACATATAGAAGAGAGATACAAATAGAAGAAGTGTATGATGATAGATAAAACATTGAACACACAACATTGGGAAACACAATACACACATGAAAGAAAAAGAAGAAAGTAATGAAAATGGAAGTCAGCCATTAATGAAGTTATTGGTTTCTCAATCTTAAGTATATAAGTGAAAAAAGGAATAGCATAGTTAAGAGACAAAGACAAATGCATTACAATGATAAGTTTAACAATTTTGTGCCCCCACAAATTGTAAAGGAAAGAATGAGCCGAGTTGAGTGATGGAAAAGGATCATGTGATAGTGATAATAAAAAACATTTTACAACTATGGCATGATGATGGGATTTGGTTGCTTTAAGGTATGATGGGGAAACAATCAATATCAGTGAAGTGATACTTATCCAGCATGTCCTTCAATGTCCAACATTCTTTTGTTCGATGACCAAGAATGCGATGATATTTGCAAAATGGTATGTTAGAATCTTTAGGATGAATGGACAACCTATTCATAGGTGGTAAGAGTATAAGGCCTTTTTTTAAGAGAAGTTAAAGTATCCTTTCACATTTAGGTGGAGGATGTGTAGGGAACTTGAGTTTCTTTAATTTTTAAGGTTGTTTTTGCTTGCTAGACTCTCCTTATTCATGAATAGAAGGAGGAAAAAGACCCATGGGAATCCTAGCATCCTTGTCATTAGAAAGGGGTAATGGTTTTTCACTTGGAGGGAGAATGTTTAAGTTAGAAGGAGCATCCAAGATCACTGTACCAACATCCTGAAGTATCCTAGATTGAAAATGAGGTCTATCAGGATGAAAAGGATCTTGATATACTAATCCTATTGTGTGTGCATCAGTTGGCTATTGTTCAAGAAGTTGATGAATGGCATGTTCATGTTTTGTGGCACAACCTTGTTTAGTGAGGATAGTGAAACCTTTTTTGTATGTGTCTTCAAGGTTTATGGGAGTGTATGCAACTTTGTGATTGTAGAATGGTTGTGAGTTTAGTTTAGAGGAACTAGGTTCACTTGAGGGAGGAACCTTAGGTCCTTCATTGATTTTAGGATGTAACCATGTAAGTGATTAGGAGGTGCAATAGTAGGGAGATCTTGTGACTTCATGGATGGATAGAAGGTTGCATTGGATTCAAGATTGTCAAGGAATTCATTTAAGAACTTGTTCATGCTATCATTGTCTTCTCCAATGATCTCTACATCATGAGGAGGAAAATCATGAGGAATTGAAGGAGCATGAGGAAGCTCAATGTCATTAGGGTCATAGCCAAAGGAACAATTGGACATGTCTACCAAGGATTTTAATGAATTCCAAAATTTAATAAAAGAAAATGCCATGATGAAAATGAATGCAAGTAAACTAAGATGCAAGAAATAGCAAAAAAAAAAGATTTTGGAAAGAAAAAAAGAAAGAAACTACAAAAATTTGTAATGCAAGAAATACCTAGAAAATGCCTAAAAATGTTGTGTAAAAAGTGCAGAGGGACTGATTCGCCCAAGGTGGTGAATGAGTTCTAGTATGATTTTTTTTGTATTTTTCAAAAAATTTAATGCGATTTTAATGTTGTTTAGAATACAATTAAGGATGCAATATGTATATTTTTAGTTTTTTCAATGATATGCAATACAAAAATGAAATCTAAACAAAATTCTCACTAATTCAATATGAGAAGTCCTAAAATGCAAAAATAAAACAATGTCCTAATTGGATGTTGATGCAAATTTAATCTCGGATGCAATATGTGAATGAAGAAATAAATGAAAAGTGTTGAAAATGCAGTTTCACCAAAATGAACCATAGATTTTTGGCACAAATGCACTTCTCTAGCTCTTCTAGGTTTTTTCACCTAAAAGGAGAGAGGTAGGGCCAAAAATGCTAAGGGGTTCATTTAAATTATGTTATGTATGATGTTATCTAAGCTAAATGAAGTTAAATAAATGCAATTGATCTATATGAATGATTATGAATGTAAAACTAAGATTTAAACTATGTTGGAAAACACACTGTGATATGAAAATAATGAACTAAAAGATGAATAAATGCAAAGAAAAAAGAGAAAGGCTGAATCAAGGTGCACCTGGGCAAGATTTGAGGAATCTGGAATGTCCTAAATATTGTTTGAGATTAATGAAAAATCAATAGTGGGACTCATTTTCCTAGGGTGGTGAACTAGTTCTGCTACTAGTGAAATATGTTAGTAATCAAGTTTCTGATTGTTGGGATCTAGAATTTGACAAAACCTAGATTTTAAGTCTTAAGGCGGGACTCATTCACCAATGGTGGAAAATTAGTCCTCTCCTAGAATTTTGAGAAATTAGGAGACAACTCTGCAACACCAGATCAGGAAATGTCTGCTTGTTGGGTTGCCAAAGTCAATTCTATAAGGAACGAACAGAAAACCTTCTCCAAGCTTGAAATATGATAGATTTGACTTGAAGCACCTAGTTGACTTGTTGACCAATCTTCAATCACCTAAATTCTTGTTAAATCTACATACCTAGGTCTACAAACACACATGCAAGAGGGGGAAAATGGTTGAGGGTTAGCAAATAGGGGTTTTCCTTGATCAAACCCCACTTTGGTAATCAAACCCTTAATAAAATAATGAAATGCAAGAGAATGATAAAAAAAATAACATGCAAATTCTATCAACTTACCAAACCTTTGTTGATGAAAATTTGAAGTTGTATCAATGGATGCTCCACAATTCTTGAATAGTGCTTGATTTGATGTTGTAAGATTCTTGAATGCTTGAATGAATAGGTGAATGAGTGAACTTGATTAATGGGGGTTAGAATGGATGTAAAAAGACTTATTTATACATTCTTGTGCCTTAGTAACCCATTAATACCTCATCACATGCCAACATCAAGTGATTTTGAATAAAAACATGAAAGGAAATTTAAAATATTTTGAATTTGGAGCCAAGGGGGACTCATTTTCCACCCATGGCGAATGGGTCCCACCTAAGACCTGAAAATGGGTGTCAGGAATTATCTTGTATTTAATGTTGTTTGTTGGGCTTAAATTAAAAAATACACTTAATTAAAGCTTATAAGGGCATAAAGGGGTCAAATAAAGCATAATGGGTAAATAGTGAAGTTATTCCTAGAAAGTGTGAAATCTTGTTACAAGACTTTACAACACTTCAAAATAGGACTTGATTAGTGATGAAAAGGTGATTTTTAGGTGAATTGCAATGAATAGAGTCTAGAAGAGTGTAGAAATTTTTTACAACACTTCACAACACTTTCAAAAGACATCATTATTTGAATTTTAATACATAAATATGCATGTTCAAGCCACATTACAATATAAAATGAAAGCATAATAGACCAAACATCATGAAATAAGACCTAAAAGGCCATGAAAATGACAAGGGGCCATAGAAGTTCCAGTCCATAGTAGGAATAGGTCGGTTCTCTATTGATTTAGTATACATTGGTTCTACCATGTCAGACCCATCTTCCACAATTCCTTGCAAATACCACTTCAAATAACACGTGATTATCTATTCCACTACCAATCTCATCCAACTCCTCCTTCTGACCTCATATTCATTGAAACAATTAGCCTAATAATCTTCAAGGCTAGATTGATGGTAAAAATTAGGGCATAATTTCAAATTATTCTTAATGTAATCCTTTAAATCAAAGGGGACTCACTCATCATATAAAGGAATTTTTTACCTGGATAGTTCCTTCTCAATATTTAGGGCATCTGACATTGATTAACAACTATATGCACCAAAACCAAAAGGAAAACAAACCATTAATCTTTTCCTATCTTGGCTTAATCTATTAACATCAACCAATTTCTTTCTTACCTCGATAATCACCCACTTATCTTCAAGGTATTTGGGAAATTTTATAGGAAATCCAACATGTCTACCAACCCTAATGTATGAGAATCTCTAGAATTGAATAAAATGTCTACCATAGAAGTCAAAAAACTACATGGGCTCAGGTGATTGTTGCATTGCAGGACGTCCTTGTATCTGTCTAACTATTCTCATGGAGAAAGTGTTAGTCACTCTTCTAAAATGCATAAAGCTCTTTTATAGCTGCAGTTAATCAAGATAATCATAAATTGGCACTTTTCCTAGAGGAAAATCACTTGCTCTTAATCTAGGCCACGGTCTAGTGCTAGAAAGGAAATAATTCAAATATGAGGACATATAGAAAACTTTGTTAAGGGTGAATAAGGTCATTAACTCATGCAGGTGGTCACTAATAATATCTTCCCAATCCAAGAATTATTCTCCACTCAAAATAATCTGGATGAAGAAATACATCCACTCTTCAAATCTATGAACATTTTCATTTCTCCTTACCCTATGTAACAACACCACAATATCGGCCACTTGTTCTGCAAAATGAGTTCTATGTAAATTAAGGGGCAATTGGGACTTACCCTTTTTTGGTTTGGCCAACCAATTCTTTGCTATCACATTCCTCTAAACCCCTTTCTTTGCAATAAATTCAATTTAGGAATTTGTCATGTTCATCAATGAATACTCATCTCTCTCTAGAAACCTTAAGCAAGACACAAAGGTGGACCTCTAAACCTTCAAAACAAGTCTATTGTCTTCTATTCTAACCTCCCATGTTTGTGAATTATAATGCCTTATGCATTCTTGAATGAGTTTAGGGCATTACATGGCTATGGGAAATGCAGTGACTTCAACTAGCCAGCTATCTATCACTCATTCAATGATGGGAAAAGGATTTGGTTTATTGAATTTAATCTGCAATTCATCCAAACTAATAGGCCCTAGAAGAGTAGCACCAATTTTTGGACCCTCATATGTTAACCCAGATACATCTTCACAACCTGCATATTTAATCCTTTCCATGGATAAGAAATAATAGCTTCTAAAAATTGATGTTTTCTATAATGCAAGCAAAAATAATCCATAAAACATATTGAATGAGTGAAATCTGAAAATACCTTAATGGAAGACCCTGTAGCTTCAACTTCATGTCTCCTCTAGTTCTCCTTTAGAGAATTTTGTTACAATGAGAATGATTGTCTAACACTTTAACTTCCTAAAGCTTGATTTTATGGAAAAACATGAAAGTAGATGAACATTTAATACCTTAACTTGCCTCATAACACATGGTAGCTATCACGTCACCACTTCCAATATAACTATCTTTCAAGAATTTGAAAACAAATGTCTATAAGTGGCGAAGTGGGGAGTTCAGTGAAGTTCACAAGTATGTGCTTGAGTTTGATCATGGTGAAACACCACCCAGAAAAATAATCATCACACAAGTAGCAAATGAAAGTTTGACGAAACACATAAAACATCGTCTAGTTAAAAAGTGGAAAAGTGATGTAAAATAAGCACAAGCAACAAAGGGATTGATTTGAAAAAAATTATAGAACATCACCTGGGTTTGAATTATAACATAAAATACTACCTGTATAAGACTATGAGAAATTTATGGATTGATGAATGATTTAAAGGAATCATGGAAAAAATATGGTGGTAATAATACAACACAAGAAACATCAAAATCAATAATAAAAATTGAAAATTCTGAAAAAAAATCCCCACTAAGACTCATTCGCCACCTTGGGAGAATTAGTTCCTTTGCACCCCTAAAACGGCCTTTCACATCACTAAAAACCCTATTTCTGCACTCTTTTTTTCTACCATTATCTATCTATATCAGTTGGCTGAGTTTCTATTACATGCATTTCACTAGATCTAGCTTAAATTATCTCATTTCATGCATTGCTTAATTTCCAATTTGCAATTACAACATTTCATATTTCAGGTTGTTGCATAATGTAATCAGAAAATGACCTTGTTTCACATTTGAAAATTGCATTTCAACATTTTACTTTAAGTCATTGCATTGCACTTTCTTTACTTTTCCATGATAGCATGTTTTCTTTCAAAAGATGTGGCTTTGATATGGTTAAAAATGGGTTGCATGAACAAAACATCCTCTCATATGAGTTCAATTTTGATACAACAATAACATCATTAAGAAACATGTTCAAACTATTGACACAATCCTTAATATTGCATTGCCCATTGGTGAGGATGGTAGTGTAGAAAATCATAACAATCATACTTGTTCTTCTCCCGATACCTATCCTATTAGTGACGAAGGTATCTAGGTGAAAGAAGATACAAGCATTGAGGGTCTTGATTGTCCCTCTCCTCATTCCCCTTTTTAGGATATTGGAAAAAAAGAACCTGATATTATAAAAACATTTCTAAACATCACCTTACCTAGTCTCCATACCCATTACAATCAACATTGTCTTTCCCCTAATATCCCTCCTCGATGCAAAGAGGATAGGCTGGTGTTAGAAGGTATACCTATTAGAAGTCATGAAAATATTGACCCTCCCTTCCCTCCTACCATTTGGAACAATTTATTTGAAAATCATAGTGGTCCTTCTCTTGATTCCTCCCCTACTTGTGATGAAGCTAGCTTACAAAATATATTTGTGGAATGTCATGAACATCTTACAACCTCTCCTCCTAGGGTAGATAATATTTAACAAGCAAATGGGACCTTAAAAAAATGGGAAAATCAAATAGATCCTTCTTCTACCACCCCCACTCTTGCTAAACAAGATAATATAACCATTTATAAATCCCTTACTTGTGATGAAGTTATTTTAGAGGAACCATAATTTGCATATCATGAACATCTAATTTGTCATTCTCCTAAAAAATCTCCTTCTAGGGAGGATATCATGGTGCAACAAAAGGAAATCATTAACAATAATGATATTATTCCCTTAGATGAAGATGCTAAAGTAGCATTAGTCTCTCACTCACTAAAGGATGTTAATATTATTCAACCTCAACTCATCCTTTACCCCCCATCACACTGCAAGCAACAGACTCAAAATAAACTTGAAATTTTCCTTTACCCACCTAAGAACACTATTTTAGAATAGCTAAGTCATGATACCATTGCTCATACATATAACAATAGAAACAATCCACAACACCCTTACCTTTGCCTAATCCTATCCTACATAACCTTATCTTACCAAGTTCTCCTGAGGGAAAGGAGTATGATCTTGAGAAGCAACTTAAGAATACTCCTGTAAGGATATCATTGTGCGACCTTATTCAGGCCTCCCCTCACTACAAGAACATGATTCAAATAGCCTTACAAAAATTTCCTATCCCTTCTAATGTGCAACCAAATGACATAGAATCCATGATTCAAGGACTACATACTGACATTGATTTACACCAAAGTGAACTCCCCCTTTGGAAGTGCAAAAACAAAATGATGATTTCATAATACTATCTCAATACAAAAGCATAGAGATAAAGTGAACCCTTGTTGACAATGGCTTAACCCTTAATGTGTGTAGCATAAACCTTTTGGATAGGCTTCATGTGGATAAATAAAAAATTCAACCTAATTCTTTATCTCTTAAGGGATTTGACAATGTCGAAAAGAAACTGCTTCGGGTGATCACTTTACCTATTATAGTTGGGAAGGCCACATTGGAAACACATATTCATGTTATGCCTTCTTGAAATTTCATGTAATCTTCTTTTAGGTAGACCATGGATTCACACAATGAATGGGGTGCCTTCTAATCTTCATCATAAAATCAAATACATCAACAACAACAAAGTGTACACACTTGACGCTGATATTGATAGTGTCTTACAACTTGATAAAAACAAAGAGAATCCCTTAAACACATTAACATCAACCACACAAGTAGATCCTATACAACAGAAAGACAAAGAAAAACACATTGACAAAGTCACAAAGCTATTAGATGATGATTGGGGTTCCTTAGATTTTGAACATACATTCATGGGTGAGTACAAGATCACAAACCAAGATTCAAATAAACAAAAAAGTAGTCATGTCAACATAAAATTTAGACGACCATTCAAAAGCATCCATGTCAACCACTTTAGACAAAGAAGCAAATTATACAACAAACTTTGATGAACTTAATCATGAATAACCACCCGATCCAAAAGTAATGAAAAATATTTATGGAAAAGGTTATGAGCTTATGAAACAACTTGGATATAGTGGAAAAGGATGTGGTGCTATAGAACAAGGTATTTGTGTCCCTATCGATCCTAACATGCAAGAAATGACTCATGGTCTTGGTTATTTTCCTTTGATAGGAATAGAAAATCCTTCATTCAACATCAACACTATCTCACAAGATTCCTCTAAGCCAACCTTAACAATAATGCATCCTAAACTGATAGACACTAGAGGTCTTGAAAGTTATCCTTTTCCTGAAATGAAAAAAAAAGATATCGTCACTCAATGTGAATGTTATCTTGCAAAACACTAATGATTTGCATTGAATTAGATTTTACACTCTCCTATAGAGGAGAGAAAAAAATATCAAAATCTAAAGATTCTTGTGTAGATATGACATATTGTGCTAAGCAAGAGAAATATTTGTCCCATAATCAAGGAACATCTACCATTGATCAAGACGGTATCTTGTTGAGACTCCTCCAAGATCACTTGATATCCCTCCCTCCTAGAACTCAAAAGAAATTTTATTACAAAAAATAATTTTGCACATATCAGAGAGTTCATGGCCATTCCACTAATGAATGTAAGGATTTGAGTAGTAAAATCCAACATCTTAATGATTTTGGTGCTCTTCCTCATGTGGAGGCACCTAATTCATCTAATTGATACTGATTTTCACTCTAGCATGCATCTCATCAATTATTTCAGCTCATCCTTGTCTTGCACTAAGTGGGGGTAGGGGGTTAGGTAGACTTGTCCTTGTATGTCACCTATCATTGCCTCTTTTGGCTAGCCATTAATCTTTCATGAACATATAAGAGCAAGGTTGGGATGTGCACTACATGCCTTAAGTTGGCTTGCATGTGACATACTACCTTTTTCATGATGTAGCTTATAGGAAACATATGACTTGGCATAGGGCTTTCTGAGTAAGCTCTCATGTCATCTTCTTCTACTTTAAAGCAACTGCTCAAAGTAAGGGTGTTAGAAATTTCTTTAAAGTGGGGGCCATACATCGACACTCACATTTCATTGTGTGATTTTATTTTTCTTTTTAATTCCTCTCTTAGAAACATTAGGTACAATGTTGCCCAGGATGAGACTTTGCACTTTTCCTCTCTTGGAAACAAGATGAGACCATTTGGTACTTATCCTCTCTTGGAGACATTAAGCATGATGTTCCCTAAGATGAGACCTTGCATGAACTAAGAAAAATCCCTTTGAACATTCCTTGCACTATTTTTCATTTACAATATCTATGATATTCAAGCATACAAAGTTTTTCTTGCCTCGTAGAGCTCAAAGATCATTCTTTTGTGGTGCCTTATTAAAGTTATTAGGAGGTATAACTTTGGTATGGTTGAGTAGGAAGCCCAATCAGAGGCATGAATTTTTCCATAGCCACTTGCATGTGTGTGGGTGCATACAAGCCATGAGTGTATGTTTCTTACCTTTTAGGACTTCTCACCTGATGGGTAGCCATGAGTCCTGTAGCCTCAGAGTGAGTATGAATTTTTGGACAAACAACCTAGATCTGATCCACATTGTGTTGGACAAATGGTCAAAGCTTGATTCACCTCATTTTTATTTTTACTTCTTTTCCTCTAGTTATTGCCATTGCATGATCGTGTATCTTTTTTTTCCGCAAATCATTCACTTTGTGTGTGTCCTTTTGTGCTTATATTGGTATGACTTAGGATCTTGGATCTTGGGAGCTTGACCAATGCCTTGATCTTTTTCATTATTTGTCATCTGCATTGGTACACTTGGACCCCTCTTGATTGTCTACTTTAGTGTGAGGGTATGTGAAGGATCATCATGGAAAAAATAGGCCCTTAAGTGGCAAAAAAATAAAAAAAATAGAGTTAGGAAAATTGACATAAAAATTTGAATAAGGTATCTATATTATTTCAAAAATATGTAAGAATAGAATCTGTAGAAAATTGAATGTAGTTTCTAAACTACTAGGTTTATTTAAAAAGAATAAAAATATATTTGGTGAAAATTTGAAATTTCAATGCAGTAGTACTTAAATTTCAGGGAAAAAATAAGAAGTAGGTGTCTATTTGACCACCCTAACCATAAAAAAATGATAATATTTTTTTATAAGATTTTAGATATAAGTAGAGGACTCATGTCCCGATGTGATGCATATTTTTTTGTAATTTTTCCGCAAGTAAATAATTAATTATTATTTTTTTATTACAACTTTTAAAAATATAAAAAATTGTATGTCTAACCACCTTAATTTGGTCAAAATTTCATGAATTTTTTTTTTTTTAATCTTGTAGTATGTGAAGCATAGAATGTGACACATGTTTCAGATTCAAAAAATGTGATACAGTTTGAAAGCTATAGATTTTTTTCAATTAGCCTATCAATTAGGACTTTAGTTGTAATTCAAATAGAAAATGAATAATAATTATTTATTAAATTCAAAGTAAAGCATAATTTATATTGGTGGAAAGCTGAAAATATCCTCTAAAAACCCTTTTCGTTTCATCAATTTTGAGTAAAAAATAGTTGTCAGCCACATACCCTACACATACCCATCATATTGCCACTTTTTGGCCCATCATGATCCTGCACATACCCATGAGTTTGAAGCAAGTTCATCCTCTCACTAAAGTGGGAGCTAAATGTAGCATAGAAAAAAGTATTTCTTGCTTGATTTAGGAATAATTGATGATAAATTGGACTCAATCAAGCCTTAATTTAGTTTTGTGAGGTGTTTTACACATCCACATTAGATCTGGGACCCTTGTAATCTAAATAAAATGCATTTATTGATGTCTTGTAAAGGTGTTGTAAAGTGTCGTTAAAGACTTTCACACTTTTCTAGACTTTTATTAAGCATCTAAGTCTAATGGACCTATTTTCCCCCTAATTCAATATTATAAAATATATTTAATTGCATTCTCACATTAATCTAGAAGGCTTTTAAATTAAACTTAGCGTTAATCTAGTGTTGTAATGTGTTTTACACATTCACATTGGATGTTGTGCCTTTCTAGGCTGTGGACCTCATTTTAATGTTGTAAAGTGTATGTAATCACACTTTCAAATTGAACTTTGTGTCCCTATCCCTAATTACCCTTTACATAATCATTAATAGGCCCCTATGACCCCGTATTGTACATCTTGAGGCTTAATTTGATCAAAGACCTGATAAAATAAACATGAAAACTGAAATTCTTCACTTCTTGACATCCTAGCTAGAAAAAGAGCCCATGTGGGACCCATTTACCACTTTGGGCAAATGATTCCCATCTAGGAGACTAAGTCTCCTAGCTTGGTGACCTAGTCTCATTTAGGATATTTTTGAGGTTTAAGTGGGAAAAATTGGGTTTTAAGTTTAATTTTCCTCCATGTCAGCCTTGGGAATCAAATTAATGAGAATTTTAGGTGGATTTCCTATATAAAAAATATTTTAAACCCTAATTCATAACTCATTCATCATTCATTTATCATTCATTAACCATCTCAAATCAATTAAGCTAGGGTTAGGTCATTTAGAGAGCATTCAATATCATTTTTCAGACATTCAAGGGAAGATTCTTCATCCATTGTTGCAAAAATTCAAGATCTATCATCATGGAAAGTTTATAATTCCTTCATTTCATGTTCATGTTTCTTCTTATTTCTTCATTTGGTTTAATTACCTAAAAGGGGTTTGACCAAGGCAAACCCCCATGCCCTAACAATCAACACTTTCTCTCTCTTTCTTTGTGTCATTGTAGATCTAGGTATCTTGAAAGCTTGGAGACCATTGAAGAATAGGTTTCAATCTTTTTGAAGACATCTCCTTATTAGCTAGGTCAAAATATTCACAAAAAGTCACTTGCAGGCCTAAATTTGGCAGTTTTGGATCTGGACACCTAAAGGAATAGAAAGTGCAGATTGAGAGATTTTGTTTCCACTTTTGGGTTTTCAAAAAATCTAAAGTGGACTAAGTCACCATCAATGGTGTATGAGTCCCACTGTACATTTTTTTCATAGATTTCTATAGATTCAGATACCCATTTGGCTAAAACAGGCTCTAGTGCAGTTTTCTTGATCTGAGACTAAGTCGCCCAGAATGGCGTAAGTGTCCCAATAGGTTAAAATTTCAGAATCAACAACATTTATAGTCTTCATTCTAGTGCTCAACACATTTCCAGGTGCACACATTTAGTTTTATAGTTTTCTATCTTGTTTCATGGTCATTTCTAGGTCATTTAGTATATGTTTGCATACTACATTATGTTTTCAAACACTTTGCATTTTACAAGTTTGGTATTATTTGTGTAGACACTAAAAACTGACTTAGGCCTGCAACCTCCATTTCTTGCCACTTCCGTCCTAGCATAATTAAGATAATTATGTTATCTGGTCCATTTTCATCTATTAATTAAATAATTCTAATTATTTAATTAATTCATGTCTATCTATTCTATCTTGATCGATTAGATAAACTAATTGTGTCACTAATTTCTTCCTCTTCTTCAATAGTTAAATAAATTATTATTTATTTAATTATTTTGTCATCTTTCATTTATAGTTAAATAATTACCATTAATTATTTATCTATTTATGGTCCTTTAATTCTTCCATAGTTAAACAATTATTAAAATCATTTAACTATCCCATGCCACCTCCCCTAATTAAATAGTTAATCTAAATTAATTATTTAAGGTCTAATTTTCATCTCTCCATTTAATTTAATTAATAGCTCCTCTTGTCCATTTCCTCCATTTTCAAATAAATTATTTGAATAAATTATTTATTTTCCACTTGTCCATTTCCTCCATTTTTGAATAAATAATTTAAAATAAATTATTTATGCACCACTTGGTCAAAGATTCCCTATCATAATCCCCTATCATAACATTCATTTTCTGTCATAGTCTACATGTATGTCATAGCTAGCATGTATTGAATGTCTGTCATAGCCGTCAGCGTCATAGTTTTTGCCATGCATGTCATATTCTTGGTGCATCAATTTTGGACTGTTGATTCGACCTTCAATCTCATCCGTCCATTCAAAATTTCCTTTTCTTATAAAATGGAAATTTCGAATTCATTTGTTCTTCTTCCTCTCTCTCTCTCAAGCATTCATGTGAACTTTCTGGATTTCTTTATTTTCATCCATTTTTACACATACTTAGAGCTTCTCTTAGTCATTTAGAGTCATTTTGCATAGAAAAATCCTTCAACACTTGTGTAGGACATGGCATAATCTTAAAGTTGCTCAAAGAATCTGAGGGCACTCTTCAACTTGCAACAAGCTAGAAGGTGTAATGGAGGTCAGCCATGGAGATTGAAGATTTGGGTAACTTTGTTTTATTTATTTTCATGTTTTCTCCTTTGCACTCCATTATTTTCTTTGGATTTTTCGATTTAGCAATTCTAACCTAATCAAACACAAATTTCTAGATATACATTTGGTGAACCCAAAATTTTGTAGAGAAATTTGTGTGGTCTTGTTTGTTTTTGCTATTTTGCAGGTTACAACCAAGAATTCATATCAAATCCCGTCATCTTCTTTTGATCATAGAAAAATGGGTGCATAAAGTATTTTCAAAACAATTCTGGGTTTTGCATATGTCGTTTTCAACTTTCTGAAACTTTAAATGGTTTGAAATTCCATTAAGATTTGAGAAAGTTATGGTTGTTTTAGTGATCGCAACTTTTTAAGATTTGGTTATTAAGACCTGAATTTTATTTTGTTTATAGCATTTTTGTCTTGTAGGATTTTGCAAAACATTTTCTGGGTTTTGAAACTCTATGTCTTAACTTTCCATAGATATCTACGATTAAAATTTTGTTTAGTTTTACAAAAGTTATCACCATTTTTTGTTTGTTGTTTTCATTCAAGTTTTTTTTGGTTTACTAATCTTTTGTTTTTAGCATGTGGCTTTAGAATGGGGCTCCCAAAAATTGCTTCTTTTGGAGCAACAAAAAAATTGAGCTTTTATTTTTTAGTTTGCTTTGATTTCCTTTTCTTAGTTTAGTTTAGTCTTTTCATTTTCTAGTTTAGTTATTTACTAACTTTTAGTTTGGTTTTTAATCTCTTGTTCTAACTTAGTTTTTTGCAGCTTTCTCGTTGGTCCAAGACATTTATGAAACTACTAATTTGTGGTTTTGCAGCTCCGTTAGTCGAAGACTCATTTCTCAAACAATGTGTTTGCAATTTCTAGTTTAGAAAACACCTCCATTGGTGCATTAAAATGAACATGTGCTTGATTTTGTTTGATTGTGCTTGAAGGTGGTAGGTGATTATGCTCTCACCTTGTGAAAACTAGGTGATCAGAAAACCAGACCCACCTTATTTTTTGTCACCCTCATGACTTAATAATCAAAGTATCCTCTCCCCTTGCACTTTCGAGTGATCCTCAGTGTAAGATAAATGATTATTATTTCTAGAAATGGGTCTTCCTTAAGGGAAAAAGTACTCAACTTAAGGGACGACCTAACCAGTAACAAGCTAAAGCCAAGCCACTTCCAACTGGGATATAAAATGGGTGCTTGAGGAAAGTTCAAGTACCACGAGTGCGGATGTGTCACACGAATGGAGTAGTACTCCCATAAATCCTATTGAGCGTAATCTCTTCAGGCTGGAGTGCCACCTAATTGGTGATTAATCTCTCGCCCCATGTGTGGCCACTCAAACGAATGCCCTAACTAGAAACCTTTTGTTTTAGAGGCCAACCATTTTCAGCTGTTGCTTGGTATAGTGTAGGGTATAGTATCATGCCCGAAGATACTCACTACTAACTCCCTTGAGTAGAGATAGCAGTTCTTGGGAAGTGATGACCCAAGAATCCAAAGTTGGTGTGCCCGAATGAGGTTAATGAGCCATGGAGGGGAGCCAGTGCCACCAAAATTCTAAGCTATCCACTCTCGAGAAGGAAAGGTGTTTATCACCAATCCAAGGTATATCGGTGGGCTATATCAAGTATACAAACCCTTGGCCTATTGGCCTATTAAGATTGTGCTTGTCTCGTGTGTGTTTGCATATACCAAAACATAGTGCTTGTCAAGTGTTTTCTAGATTTTGAAACAATATACACAACATTCACAAATCTAGACACAAAACCTTAGAAAACTCAGACTTTTCAATAAACATCAAAACAACAGTCTCAGCCTGCTATCAAACATATTCTTCCAGAAGTCTTCTGTCAAAACCAAATCATGAAATTGCTCAAACCTCTGATTCCTTGTATATTTTAGCTTGCATCTTACCATAGGGTCATCTTTGCAAATATTTAGCTTCATCCTTAGGCTTCACCATTTGCATTTTCAGTCATAAACCAAAAACTTAGGTCCTCATCTCATTTTGCATATTTCAGATTAGGACAACCTTACCTCACTTTGCAAAATCTTGACTTTCAAAATTAGGTTATCATTGGACTTAGACATCATTATTTTCTTTAGTCATTGTCCTTTTGTGAGATCCTTTTGACTCAAAAGTCTAGTTAGGAAGACTCACTTATCATTTTTTCCTTCAAACAATTCCTTTGATATTCCAAAATTGAGACATAGATCAAGCATAGGGTGGTTAGGAAACCTTCTTCCAAATCATTTTAGACCTTTGCATTTGCATACCTTAGACATTCAAATCATTTTAGTCCTCACCTTGCATATCTTTAAAATCCAAAATATTGTCATCATAGTCCTCATTTGGCATCTAGACTTTGCATTGGTCATTTCCTTAACCAACATTTTCACATTAGTCCTCACCGTCACCTTGGCATTTGACATCCTTTCTTAACAATTTATCACCTTGCATTAGTCATTTTCCTTAGGAAAATGTCATTATCACCTTGCATTAGTCATTTTCATTAGTGTCATAACTTCTCATCTTAGTCTTCATTTTCATTTGAAATTAGTCATTTTCTTTAGACAACATTGTCATATTGCATCCCTTATTGTCAAAAAAATTCCAAAAACATAGTCTTGCATTGTCATCCTTTATCCAAAAAATCTAAAAAACATAGTCTTGCATTATCATCTCTTTGCATCATCATCTTAGTCACCTTGGCTTTTGGCATACTTGCATTCTCATCATCTTCATTTGAGCAATTTCCTTGATGGTTGAAACAAGACTTCAAAGAAAGAAAAGACAAATGACAAAATTTGGACAAGACTTTGACAACAACACCAACACCAACACCAATCCCAACATTGACAGTAACACTTATGACACAAACCAACACTAGACTTTTTCCAACCCATTTCACAACATGAACACACAATCTTCCATGAGCATGCCATCTTCATCACAAAACCTTTTTTAACCATTCATACAAAGAGACCAAAATGGACAAGTCTATGCTGAAGACTTGGAACCTGTAGTGCAAAATCCTAATGTAGCTTCCTTTGTGGAAAACTTAGTCCTACATGACCCTCAGAGGTATCTAGCCATGATTTTGGACCGAGGGGTTAAACTATCACATGGTTTTGACTTTAATACTTTGAGACGAGCATCACCTACATACCCTTCCTACCGACAACCCATTAGTCCAAGTCCTTCATCCATCAACCCTTACTATCAAGAATCACTTAATGAAAATCCTGCCATTAATCTCCAACACACATCCAATTATTACCCTTATCCTAACCTTGACAAGGGAAACCAACTATCCACTAGTCCATTACAAATTTCCACATCATATTCCAGTTCTTCACCTATCACTCTAGTCCAAGTCTTCACGTCCTATTTTAGTCAACCTTACACTAATCCAGTCCAAGACTCCATGGCATATCTGGTTGAAGTCCCCATGTCACATCCTATGCCGTCACATCCTAATCCAGTCCAAGAATCCATGTCATATCCGGTCCAAGTCTCCACGTCATGCCCTTGTCCTTCAAATACTAGTCCAATGCAAGTACCCATGTCATATCCTAGTCCTTCACATACTAGTCCAGCCCAAGTCCCCATGTCCTATCGTAGTCCGTCATTCATTAATCCTTTTCAAGTCATCCCCTCACAAGCCACATATAGTCACAAAAATTCTATCATTACTCAAAGTCAAATCCCATTTAATAAACTTGAGGATACATGTCAAAATGAAAGCCCAAAGCATGACATTATAATGTCACCCTCATGTCAAGAACAAGGTAGTCCATCCCATGACCCTATTTCTGATTGTATCATCCAAAACAACCCCATCTTTGACCAAGACCCTACCATTGACCAAGAAGTCCAAATCCATGACAACCCCATCTTTGAACAAGACCCTACCATGGACCAAGAAATCCAAAATGATCCACTCCTTGACCTTTACACCATTTATGATCAAACACTTGATGACCCTATACAAGCCTCAACTATTGACCCTTTCCAAATTGAGACACTTGCCTCCATGGGACACATAGATGATATTCCTCTAGAAGAAGAATCTTCCACTAGGGACATGCTTGCACTTGATCAAGTTATAGCTGAAATCATTGGACTCTATGACACTAAACATAATGATGGCTTCGACATTGCCTTGGAAGCACCAATAGAACCATTTGAACTTGACATGTCACAAGATCGGACCAAATATATTAGTAAGGAATATTTCCAACAAGACAAGGAAGCTAAGACACTTTATCAACTAGGGTCATCTACTCTTGTCAGAGCAGGCTTTCTCGCAGATGAAAATATTACAAGTGACAGTATCCACATACACAAGGATGGGTTAGCATCTTGCTTTCAAAACAACAAATACCCCATCACAAATAGAATTTTTCAAAACATGCAATATCAAGGAAGAGGAATAGGCATACACAAGCAAGGTATTCTAGAACCAATATGGCTTCAAGAAAATTATAGACATCAAGGTCTTGGTTATTCCTCACATAGAAAATCAAACGATGTCAGTGGTACCTCATCGATACTGGGGGAAACCTTGTTAGATACAAACGTCAAAATATAGTCCATGAAATATCATTGTCATAAGATTGCTGCCAACACCCCATCCACCCACACCATATACCATCATTCTCAACATCTTAAACCTTCCCTTTGGAACCAACAAAAACAAAAGTCTTACAAAGTTAAAAAATAAAATGCCAAAGGCCATCGAATCAGACAAAAAGACAAGTGGACAAATGAAATTAAAATGGATCCTAAAGAAAAGTGGATCAAGCAAAGAAAATATGTCAAAAGAAAAAGTTAATCAAAATGTGGAGCCACAAGAAAAGACGAATCTCATATATAACACATGTTCACCTCCTCAAAATGGTCATCAAGCAAGGCATCTAAAGGTGTTGGTTCCAAATGCCATCCCTCCAAAATCTGTCATCCATCATACCAAGTTTGGAAAATAAAAAGGGATTCATCCAAACATCCAAACAACCTTTCCATGTCTACCATCATCTGTCATAATCCTACATCTCACCTAAATTCCAAAAATCCCATGTCACAAATCCATCACATCATGGCAGCAACTCTTTATCACAAGGATTCTCATGGCACTTTATCGCGATGTGTGTATTCTAATAAGGCCAATTCTAGTATCAAAAAGGACCATGATGACATCAATCAATTATATGCAAGCACTATCATTCTAACAAGCCAACTACTTCAGAAAGGACATTATTGACATATCATGGTACTAGTCTCTACATCAGCACCGTCAGTGGATTCAGAATAGTCAGTGGTCATTTAAAGCATCCAAGCTATCCAAAAATACAAAAAAAATTTAAAAAAATGATAAATGATAAAAAAATGTTACCCTGATGAAAACCTGACAAACAGGTGTCTTGGTGACACCAAAAAATTCAAAAAAAGTCAAGAAAATAGTAAAGAGAAAAATTTCATCCAATGGTGAAAACCTGGAAAATAGGCGCCTTGGATAAGTACCATGATGAAAACCTGGAAAATAGGCATCATGTGTAAAATAAATCATCCATGTGGACTTTTGCACTTGGGGGCAAGTCGTCTCATCTCCTATGCCTTGCTCTTAACATTGGCATCCATATATTTCATCCATATCATTTCTATCCATTTACCCACCTACCTTGGTCTTGACTTAAAATTGGCACACATAAATCATGCTTTGGGGGAAACTCTTGACATGTCAATCCTTTTGTCACAAACTATTTTGTCATTTCCATCATTATCCATATACGACATAGTCCTAGAAAATCATATGACAATTCTCTTAGTCTCATGTCTCTCGTCCTTTACCAAGGCCACCTCTCATCCTTTCATGTTTCTCACCTATCTTGACTTTCCCTTGTCAAATGGTCTAAGGATACTTCATCATCCTTTCTAGTCCTAACCAAGTCATTCCAAATGCAATGAGTTTCATCCATACAAGCACATTATCCAAAACATTACTTGAATTTGTTCTTGACCTAGTTGCAAACTTCGATACTTTCATCACATTATCATCATCCTCATGTTGTTTTGGGATGCATCCTTCCCACGTCAAACAACGTTGTCATCACCTATCAATTGGTATTCAACTTGACTAGGGGAACAATCATTTTTGTCCTTGGATTCTCATGTGTAGGCATCAATCACATGCATTTGTAGGGATCCTCTTAAACCATTCAAAAAGATAAAAACATCATAAAATGTCCTAAAAAAAGACCTAAAAATTGAAAATGTCCTAAAAAAAGACCTAAAAATTAGAAAATGTCCTAAAAAAGACTTAAAAATTGAAAAATGTCCTAAAAAAAGACTTAAAAATTAGAAAATGTCATGAAAAAGGACCTAAAAAATAAAATAAAATGTCCTGAAGAAAACACAAAACTTCCAAAACATATTCATGTCAGTCAACACAGGCACGTCAATTCAAGTCTTGATTAGTCTTTGTCATTGTGGAACTACGTTGTCTCTGCGCATTTTCTACGTAGCAAGGCTCATCTTCGAGCCCCCGAGACATTAGGTCAGTCCTATTAGGTTTGTCAAAATAAATAATGACTCAATCTTTCATCAAGAAGACAAAGTCTTTGGTCGTTTCGAACTACGAGGTCTCTGAGTGCATGATGTAGGCAAGGCCATCTTTCGATGGGTCACCGAGGCCGCACTAGGTCAGTCCATTAGGGTTCATTTCACAATTTTCACACACACATGAAATAGTCTTTAAATTTGAGCGAACAATCTACCCAAGTGAACTTCGACAATCTGTCAACGGAACATGACAATCATCTTGGCATATCAAAATCGGTCAATCTCAGTCAAACTTAGTCAAGCCAATCAAATCTTACTTACTCTTTAGATGTGTCCTTTTGAAGGGTAGCCCATCATTTAAATCATGCCCTAGGATGTGTCCTTCCTAGGCATCGTCATCTTCATCCAACATTTTGAGCAATCCTCTTGACATATGTGTTCTTCTGAAGAACAACCCCTATCATTTATGCCTTAGGATGTGTCCTTCCTAGGCATTGTCATTGTCACCTGGCATTTTGAGGGATCCTATTGAATTTTGGGGGTTTCTCCTCTTGACATCAACATGTTATTCAGGATGTGTCCTTCCTAGATTTGGCAATCTTTGGCACTCGTCATCTTGGCATCATCAAAACCTTGACACCCTGGCATCTCGACATCAAACCAGACATCTCGACATTAAAAAACTTGGCAAACACTTGGCACTTGTTTGTTGATTTTTCATCATGTTACTAGTTTTTCAGCGAGATCCCGACAACAGTATTTAGAGAAGCAGTGATGTATCATGACATTTGTCTTGTCTTTTGACACTCATGTTACTAGTTTCTTAGTGATGTCCTGACTCCAAGATTTAGAAAAGCAGCGACATATTATGATGATGGTTTTGTCTTTATTTTGTCCTTTTTGGCAATCATGTTGCTAGTTTCTCGAGGATGTCCTGGAAATAGGATTTAAAGCAATGTCATTTCATGATTTGTCCTTCTTGTCTTTTTCTACTTGCGGTTGGTTATGACAAAAAGACTGGGGAAAATGTGCCTTTTTGTATGAGTCATGATCATCCTTGTTTGTGACTATTTAATTCAAGTGATGGTATGACCTTGCACACCTTGATTTATGTCATATCATGGTGTTTGTTGGACATCATGATAATGTACCTAATAATGATTAAGAGCAACAATTAGTAGTCCTATGGCAATGTGTTAAAGGATTTTTTTCATCTTACTAACATGCATCTCCTTTTTTTTGTCATCTTCCCTCACCCATCTCATAGAGGCATTGCATCCATATCATCATCCATAGCTTTTGCACTAAATTTTTTTTATCTCTTCATATTCTAGTCTTCTCATCAATTTCGAGAGCACAACCATGTTCTTGGAACCCATTTGTCCTCTTGAGGGGGCATACCGTAACGCTCCTTGTCATTCTTTCTCATCTTATTTTGCACCGGGGCATATTTTTGACTTATTTATCCTTGTCACAATGTGACAGGCTGCATTATGACAAAGAAGGGCAAAATGTAGACATTGAAAATTAACCTAGGCCTGCAAGCTCCATTTCTCACCACTTACGTCCTAGCATAATTAAGATACTTAATTATGTTATCCAGTCCATTTTCATCTATTAATTAAATAATTTTAATTATTTAATTAATTCATGTCTATTTATTATATCCTGATTGATTAGATAAACTAATTGTGTCACTAATTTCTTCCTCTTCTTCCATAGTTAAATAAATTATTATTTATTTAATTATTTTGTCATCTTTTATCTATAGTTAAATAATTACCATTAATTATTTATCTATTCATGGTCCTTTAATTCTTCCATAGTAAAAAATTATTAAAATCATTTAACTATCCCATGCCACCTCCCCTTGTTAAATAGTTAATCTAAATTAATTATTTAAGGTCTAATTTTCATCTCTCCATTTAATTAAATGCTCCTCTTGTCCATTTCATCCATTTTCAAATAAATAATTTGAATAAATTATTTATTTTCTAGTTGTCCATTTCCTCCATTTTCAAATAAATAATTTGAATAAATTATTTATTTTCCACTTGTCCATTTCCTCCATTTTTGAATAAATTATTTAAAATAAATTATTTATGCACCACTTGGTGAAAGACTCCCTGTCATAATCCCCTATCATAACATTCATTTCCTGTCATAGTTTGCATGTCTGTCATAGCCGTCAGCATCATGGTTTTTGCCATGCATGGCATATTCTTGGTGCATCAATTCTGGACCGTCGATTTGACCTTCAATCTCATCCGTCCATTCGAAATTGCCTTTTCTTATAAAATGGAAAATTCAAATTCATTTGTTCTTCTTCCTCTCTCTCTCTCTCAAGCATTCATGTGAACTTTCTGGCTTTCTTGTTTTCATCCATTTTTACACATACTTAGAGCTTCTCTTAGTCATTTAGAGTCATTTTGCATAGAAAAATCCTTCAACACTTGTGTAGGACATGGCATAATCTTAAATTTGCTCAAAGAATTTGAGGGAACTCTTCAACTTGCAACAAGCTAGAAGGTGTAATGTAGGTCAGCCATGGAGATTGAAGATTTGGGTAACTTTGTTTTATTTATTTTCATGTTTTCTCCTTTGCACTCCATTATTTTCTTTGGTTTTTTAGATTTAGCAATTCTAACCTAATCAAACATAAATTTCCAGAGATACAATTTGTAACCCCTTTTATTAACTTTTAGCCTTTAGGACAATCCCCTTTGATATATTTCAATCTCTTTTGCATTTAAATCTCAAGGGTTTGTTCTTGAATGTGAGCATTGTCAAATTGGATCCCCCTTCCTTCATTCCCCTTTTGTTGTGAACAAGGAAGTTGAGGTATCCTTTTTTGGTGTCCACATAATCAGTTGAATGCCACTATCTCCCATGAAGGAGGAGGAGGAGCAGAGGGAGCAAAAAATGGATGTGGAGGATGTTTTCTGAGAGGTAGTTATGGATGAGGGATTGGAGGATATATGGTGCAAGAGCACCTAAGGAACAATAGGCAGTTTCATTAGGTAAATAGGAAATCGAGAAGGATAATTTTTTTTTTTTTCATAAACGTCATGTTGATGATTGTGAAGATGGATTAGAGGTGTTTTTGATCTCTAGGAAAGAAGTTGTGAAGTGATGAATAAGTTTAGAAGCTCATCTTGCTGAGTTTTCAAAAGTTGGCAAAGGTTGTAAAACACAGTGGATTTTATAATTTTTTCCATTAGGTCTTCAATAGCTTCGACAAAAAGAGCTTGACTATTTTTGGAGCCTATTTAAGTTGTGCTTCGACCATGGAACAGGGTTGGAAACATTGATGTTGTTGTGAAATTTTGTGAAATTGAAGGAAGACAGTGTTCTGTGCTATAATTTCTGATTTTTGCATCTAAATAGAGATTTAATGGATTAGAACTGCTACTGTTTTGATTGTAGGATGTAGTGTTGTTAGCATTCAAGCATTGTGTAACATTAATTAGCTTCCTTGTTCAATTTTCAAGCACCATTTGTAAATAGTTTTCTTTTACCCTGTTGCTGGTCTGAACCAAACAGTTTTGAGGAAATGGAGTGCTAGACCACTTTCCCACCGTATAGATTGTACGGCCCATTGGGAATAGTGACTAGTCTCCATGTTTGTACATATGGTAGGTTTTAGGGCTTGTGTGTGTGTAGGATCTGATAGCAAAGTCTTGCCCTAGGTGAGCAAGGCAGAGTCCGCCTAGGGAAGACAAGGAGTGTGTTGTGCAATTTTGCACACACACCCCACATGGAGTAGGGACCCTCTTTTTTTTTTCGGATGTCTCTTGGACCTTTGGTTTTTATTGGATTTGTCTTTTCAAGGTCTTAGGATGTTGGTCTTGCTTGCCTTGGTCTTACCCTGAAGGTTGAATTTATCAAACTTGGTTTTTAATGGAAGTCCGGGTTTTACGTTGGGTTCGGGATTTTCCAGTTCACTCGGATTTTTCTGGGTCCTGGTCCATCATCTGGTCACTGTCTAATTTTCCAAAATCTAGGTATTTGGTTAAATTTTGGATTGTCTGGGAAACCCATATTTTCCCAGAATGCGTCAGAGTCCCGAAGGGTGTGTTATCCTCAAAATTTGTGCTCACCCGGATAGTCCATCTGGCTCAGTTTTTTCTGGTTTTTCGTTTTGAGCTCGAGTTTCCAGATTTCATCGATATGTCTTATCGGCCATTAATGCTTGAGGTACATTTGCTCTGGCATGAATGTTGGTAAATTTAAAATCTTTTAGTGCTCTTCATGATTTCATTATTCATTTGCCATCTATTCTAGTGCTTAGGATTGTTCATTTTGAGCCTTGGTCGTTCGATTTGGTTTGTTTGCATGTGGATTGCTTGAGCATTTATGTTGAATATTTTCATTGCTAGAGCACCCAAGTTCACAGTGATTCCCTAGACTCGAGTTTCATTTGGAGTTCATTCATAGTAAGTCATCGTTGACTTTTCCTTTTGTTTGCACTTTGATTGAATCTTTTAGGTTATCGAATGGTGGTTATCTAGGTCGACCCTTGTTTATTTTCATAACCACATATTTATTGAATTAGGGTTTGAACTCACCCTTCCATAGGTTTCAGCACCCGCACTGTGTATCCCTTCACTTTTCAATCAAAATTCAAGTACTCCCCTGTGGTTAGGTGTTTCTGTTAGGGCCTAGCCTTGTCGGTGTGTAGCCTGCTATATTTTGTGAAGATTAGGGTTTCGGTATGTTTGCTCAAATTTCTTAAGTTTGATGGAGCCATCATGATCCTCTTGTCTTGTGTTTTTCTTGACCTTGTTCATAGCATTTTAGACCCTGGTGCACCCTAGTTTCATCATTTTAAATGATTGAGTTTTAATTTTGAGCTTGCTTTAGCTCTCATGGCAGAAGTTTGGCTGTTAAGATTAGGGCATCATCATTTTGTTGCAAGGATCAATCATTTGAGAAATTTTGGGAGTTTAAATTTAGGTGCAATCGAGATCCAGCTTATTGGGGTCGAGTTTATCTTCATAGAATCTGAATGGGGAGGGGTTTGTGTGATTACTTGGTTAATGGTCTGCGAGTCGAATGGTCGTCGGGTTTCCAAGGTGTCCGTGGAATTTTTGTACACCCTCATTTTCTCGGATTCTTCCGTTTTCCCAAAGTATGATGAGTTCCTAGAATTTCAAGCTATCCGCAGAAATCTGAGCCATCTAGATTTTTCTAGTTTTCTGCCTAGTTTAATTTAATTTTGATTTTTGAAATTGAAGCAATGAATTGGATGTTGCATGATGATTTATTATTGCTAAATAGATGAATTTTAGGATAACTATGCATCTCTTTTTGTCTGTATCGATGATTTTTTTGATATATGATGCCTTGGCAGTGACAGTCCGTCTAGGTCAGATTTCTTCGAATTCAGCCCCGACCGGATTTTCCCAGATTGCCTCATTTTCCTGGATTGCTTCATTTTCCCAAATTTTCAAGATTGGTGATTAATGGTTTATCTAAATGATTTCATGTGGTTTCAAGGCTAACCTTTGAGTGAAATATAGATGATAATTGGATTTTCATGAGGCTCTTTTGTGAATGTAGGCTGAATCAAGCAAAGCGGCGGTAGGAAAGGTGAAGGGAGATATAGAGGGGTCTTTGGTCACCGATGCAGAAAGGTTAAGGCTGGATGTGAAAAGTCAATTGCTTGATAGTAAGGTAGCTTTAGTTTGGTTAGAAGTCTCGGACACCAATGTAGGAGCATGGAGATATGAAGAGTTCAAAGAAAGGACAACTCAGCAAGATTTATCAATCCTGACCAAGGGGATGGTGAAGTCCAGACTGGCTCATGTGGCCGGATTTCCTCCTGCAGTTCAATGTTATGAGCTAATATTGGAATGTGCCTGGAATTATGATTTTGATAGATAGAGGATTGTCAGCACTGATGGAAGGGTGTTGGCAAACTTTAATCTGGTTTCTATTGCCTGGGCATTTGATATGCTAGACTTATCATGTGTGTGTGCCTTGGACATGGACTTGGCAAGGACTTACTATGAGGATGAGCCTACCAAAGCTCAGCAGATGATCAATTCCTAGTTGGAAAATCCAAAATCTCATTTCTCCAAGTTACCCAAGCAGTTACACAGGATCAAGTTCTGACAGAACATATATGATGCAATCACACTGTTGAGTAGGGTGGTCGGCTTGAAGAGTGCTAGGGTATTGGAGAGTTGGATGGTGCATGTTATAAACAAGATTAAACAAGGCATTAATTACCATTCTATAGGAATTATCAGTGAAATGATTGACAGGTAGATGAGAGAGGTGCTTGAAACAAAGAAATTCACCATGTCATCTTATATGGTGTATGTGCTTGCCAGATTTTATCCATATGGGGGACTGAATCCAAAAGGAACATTTGGAAAAGATGTCATCCATGAGGTGTACCCTAAGTTGCACCTAGGGAATTCAAATTATAGAAGAGAAAATGATGCATTCACTATGCATATCACTAGATTGCTTCAGAATGCAGAGCATGTGAGAATTTCTGATGAAGCCAAGGAGCTAATCAAAAAGTAGGGAGCTTGGTTCATACAATTCCCCACTTTCTCCTATGTCAGAATTGATGGATGTCCGACTGCTCCATATAGATTTCCTAGATATCCTACTGACCATGTCATACTTTCAGAGGTTACCTAACATATATGTCGTTTCGATGTCGTTGTTAAAAGAGAGAAGGACAAGATAGGGTTCGGTGGGGATTTTCCTCTAAAAATTGGTATAGCTGAGGTTTTCCCTTCAATCCAATCGGCTCATGCATTAGGAGTGGAATTGAGTACTTATGGGATCTCTTTCCATTCTAACAGGGTGAACTTTGATATTACTGGTGAAGCCCAGAAGAAAGCTACCAAATAATATCACCATAAAGATGATCTAGAGGACTATTGGGTGAATAGCAAGGATGACCTTGAGGTAAGAAAGAAAAGATATTCAAGGCTTCCAGCTGATGTGATCAGAATGTACAATGTCAAGTTAATTCCTCATCAGTTGGAAGATGATGGAAATTTAGTCCAGGATCAAGCATATGAGTCGGTCAAGGACATACCCATTGGAGAGGTAAACTGGTCAGAAAAGGAAATAACTAAACTGGAGGAATTAATGGCTCCTATTATGAAATCTACCAAGTCCTAGTTGAAGCATAAAGTATGGGAATTGGAAAGTGAAAAGGTACCCTGTACCTTCAATCTGATGGGAAATTTGAATGCTCATTCCACTTCAAAGGAGTCCGGTGAAGATGATTCTGTAGGCAAAGCTAAGGGGAGTTCACCTTTTAAAATTAAAATTAGAGGCCCTAAGGAGAGTGAGCCTGAAAAGAAAAGAAAACCTAGGGGAAAGAAGAGAAGCCATACTATAAAAATAGGTAAGTCTTTTGAATAGGAGGAACTTGAGAAAGCAGAGAAAGAGGATGCTCCTCCACAACCAAAAAGGGCAAGGACAACCAGGGCTTCTAAGAAGAAAGGTCAAGAAACTTCTAAGGATAAGGTGGATCCTCATGTGGTTGATGTGGAGAGCTCAGGAGAGAAAACTAGGGTCTATTCAAGAAGGTTGAGAACTCCATCTCCCAAGGAAACCATGACAGATCCTCTTCCAATGGCATCAACTGTAGAACAATAGAAAGACACCTCTCCTCCATTGGGTATGCCTGAGTAGACAACTCCTGGAGAGCATGAGACCAATAGAAGTACATCCTTCTCCATTAGTACAATATGAGGATTCTCTTGTGAGTGGTAAAGATAACAGATCCCCTGAGAAGGAGGATGTTCATGCTAAGACTCCCTCACCCCTGCAAGAAGAAGAACAAGAATTGGAAAGCAAAGGCGACCAATCTCCTGAGAAGGAAAAGGATGAGATGAAAGAGCAGCGTGAAGAGGTCAGGAAGGATGAAATCCGGGTGGATCCTGCTATTCTGGATTGGCTAGATAAGGAGATTAGAAGAAAATAGGTCATTGTTGTGTTAGTGCCATTTTTGGTTTTCTCATTGTCTAATTGTTTATTCTGGTTTTTCATGACTAAAATTTAGCTATGGGGTGTCTTTCATTTTAGCACATGGGTTAAATAGGCTCCCAGAAGGGTTGAGCACAGCGTGCTAGTTTTGATCTACAAGGGGTGGCCTGAGTTAGGGTTTCCTGGTTTTTCTCTTTTCCTTTTTTTTGGGTTTTTATTCTAGTTCCCATTTCTCTTTTGCTTGCTTTGGTTTGTCTTTCGAAATCGGGGGCAGAACGAATGCTTGAAGGGAACTAGAACTTCTCCAATTTTGAGGTTCTAGTTCCTGTTCACACATTTATCCTAGTCCTGATTACACGTGTTTGGTGTTCCTTTTTCTTTCTGCCTTGCGGCGATCACTGGTTCTTTTCCTCTGTCTCTTCGCTTGTATTTTGTTTTGTTTTCTTTGGTGGGGGCAAGATCAGGATGGGAATCATTTTTGGAACCTTCTTCATGTTTCCTATCTCGGGTTTTGTCCTACTCTGGCCTCGTGGCTTCTTTTTCTTGTGTCGGTTTTGGCTCTTCCTCCGCGGTCTTTTCTTTGGCAGGGGCGGGATAGTTTTCGGCCCCAGTCCCTTTTGTTCCTTTTGTTCCCTGTCTCTTTCCTGGTCCCGGCTCCGACCCTGTTTGGTTCCCATCCCGTTTGTCTTTTTGTTTCATTGACCTGTCTGCCCAGTTTATTCTAACTTAAGTGGTTCCCTTGAGCCCCATTTTCCATTCGTTACTGACCCATAGCTACCATTTTTACTAGCCCCACTTCTTCTTCACTGTGCCTTTCAGCTTTTAGTGTAACCTCTCAGTGACTCTTATCTGTCCCCCGAGGTTCTCTTTCCTTTTGGCCTGGGTTGGTTGTGTTAGGGAGATGTCTCCCTGACTCCTTTGTGTCTCATCGATGGGATTTCCTTTCGGCGTGATAGTTCCTGTTCGGGGTGAGGTCCTCCCAACTCCCCTTGGTTTCCCTAAGTTCCTTTTTGCTGCCCTCTGTTGTGCCTTCGGCATGACTCTTTCGGTTCGGGGTGACATCTTGGTGACTCTGTGTTCTCTCCTCGAAGTCTCTGTCAGCCTATGTTCTTTGTGTTGGAGAGATGTCTCCCTGACCCCCACTTGCCTTCTCGATTGTGGTGGCCCCCTTTGCTCTTCGGTGTGACTTCCCTTCGGCAGGACTTGGAACTCTCGATATATCTCTTGGTGAATCTGTTATGTTTTGCCGACGGTGTCTTGTGGTTTACTTTCGGTGTGGGTGGCACCTTTCTTTGAGATGTCTCGGTGATGTCATCTTGCTACACTGACCGGTGATGGAAGACTTGATGCTTTGGGGAGACTTGTATTTCAGTGTATGTCATAGCGATGGGGTCGTGTCTTGCCGACGGTGATTCAATGTGTGGCTTTCAGTGAAGGTCTTATCTTCTCTCGATGAACAAGTTTCTAAGGGTCTTCTCTGTATAATAGTGAAGTGTCTACATGACTTTTCACCGATGATTGTGTGCTACACCAACATACATTTGGCAGGTGATTTCATCGATAAAAGAAGTTATAGGACATATTAACTTAAGTGGTGTATAAAGATCTCTTCGGTATGAGCTTGGGTCTTCGGTGAGTGACCTTCGGTCTCGCTAATGGAACATAAAGTGGTCTTTTTCAGCATGAGTTTTGAATCATCTTGGTGACACTGCATGAAGGAAATATCTTTCAGTAACACACTGTGACTTCACTGTGATGTCTGGCTGACTTTGCCATCTCTCCCTGACTCTATGGTGTTTTTAGTGTCACATGTGGATTTTGCTGTATGGTCTCGCCAACATTGTGATCTCCTGCCAACTTTGATGGGTGTTTGGTGCAGCATGTTTCCTTCGGCCAGACATTTCCCTGAGTTCCTTCTGTCTGGCCGATATGCTTGGCTCTTCATTGTAGCTATTTCTCTTCACCTTGAGGTCTTCCTAACACTACTATCTCTCGCTAATATGAGCCTCTCCATGCGGTGCGTTAAATCCTGAGCTACTAATGGAACATCAATGTGCACATGCAGATGATGAACAGTGATGTTTTAATTTGAGCGATAAAGGTGCCCGATGTTTTTTTGAAGACTAGTATGTAGTGCGATCTAGTGGAGGACTTGTCTCAGCGGTCCGATGAAGATTTAAAGGCGACCACCCAATCTCTGATGATCAACGACCGAGTTTCATACTAGACCACTATTAGGGTTTTTGTGTTCACAACAGAAGCCTAGTGCATTCATCGCGATAGAGAGTTGGTCGCTGGCTCCACCGAACCAACATTCATAGCAATGCGGCTCTGGTACAAGGATGGCATGGCTTGAGTATGGACGTGCAGATTTGGTGGCAGATTTGACATCGATTTCCTAGCTTCTTTCGTGTGGGAGTGTCTTTCCTTCAGCAACCCGACCAATGAAATTTATGAGCCCAGAGAAGTAGTTGAAGAACATGGCGATTAGGGTTTGACATGGCACTGATGTGGCTCTGAGTTGGATGGAATTTCTAGAGCTATTTAAAAGGAACTTCTAAATCATTTGTAAGGGTCAAGGGCCAGAAGTTAGAACAAAAATTTGAAGAGAAGAGCACTAAGTCACAGAGTTAGGTTTTTACCAGATTTTGAGGTTTAGGGTTACAATCTGTAAATTGTGAGGTCTTGGAAACATGTATGAATCTGAATGTATAGATTGAGATCTTTAAGTCTCTCCTTTGTATTGTGCGTATGGATTGTTAATGAAAGTCGATCAAGGATCACTTATTTAATCATTTTTATGTAACATTTTACTGTCTATTCTGGTTGTTGCTCTTATTCAAGGAATAAGTTAAATACTTTAATCATATCAGAGATTCATATGTATGATAGAAGGATTTTATAAGTAGTCTTATAGATCTGATCACTATTTGTGAGACTAATAAGGTTAATCTTGCAAAGACTTTAATGTCTAGAGTAATGGTTCCTTCTATTTGCAGATTATTGTGACTCCTAGCCCAATGGATATGGCACTAATCTGATATATGCTATTTGTCTTTAGGGTTCTAGTCTTCTTGCTCAAGATCAATCATTTTATTTAATCAATCTTATTTGATGTCTTGCCCTACCTCCTAGTTGCTACAAGTATTGTGTTACTGGGAATCTAGCCATATTTGAGGTTCTCAATACTTGGCATTAGGAGTCATCTGCTATAAAAAGCAATGTCTAGTCTTATTTGAGGCATTGTGTGGGTATACCCGCCCTAGTTCTATAGAGCCTAAAGTGCAGAAGATCTCAGTCTTTAACTGAATCTTGTCAGTTGGTCTAGGTCCTCTGAGCTGCCCTTGACTGGAGATGGCTACTCCATAGGTAGAATAGGAGACCAACCTGGTTGCTCATTAAAAACAACCAACAAGATGGTGAATCCACTGGGGATTGACTAGAATCTTTCCTTATCAAAGAGTCATATCAATTGCCATGTTGGTTAGCTTCAAAGTTTGAAGAATCTCAGGCTTGGAGAAAAGCTTTGTTGTAGTGAACTTGAAAGCTACAAGATCTATGGTGCTCTGTCGAATGGAACTCAGAGAAAGATTTACATGTAAGTGAGCTTCATATCATTTGAAGTTCTATCCTCTGCAAAGAGGTGGCGACTTTGTCAAGGTAAACCCATTAAAGATTCAAAGAATAATTCCATGACTGCAACGTTTCCAGGTATTCTTCATGCTTTTTGAAAAAAAAAAAAAAACTTTATTCCCCTTTATTTGGTGAGATCAAGCACTAGCATCAAGGGAGGTTTGATTATTGCAACTGGATAGTTGTAGAGGGATAGGTTTCATTTGCAAAATGCATTGTTGTCCTATTTCTCCCTCTACAAGCTTTGATACCATGCTTAAGGCACAGTCTTGTCCTCATAAGAGAGAGTATGATAAGGAAAGATACAACCCTTTAGATTTTGATAAAATCCAGGGTTACCCACATGCTGCCCCTAGGGGAATCAATAAATATTTACCCAAGTTTAAAAGTGGTGTTGAGGAATCAGCATCAAGACATATTCAGCTTTTTATTGATTTCATTGGACACTGTCAGGTTGAAAAAGAGGATGTCGTCATGAAGCTATTTGTTAGATCTTTAGAAGGTGTGGTTGATGATTGGTTCACTTGCTTACCAGTGCACTCCATTGTTTCATGGTATCAGCTTAGAACTTTGTTCCTTGATACCTTTGGTGATGTATCTAGTCCTGGTAGAGGTCAAGAGGAGGAAGAAGTGGTTGAGAGGGTAGGATAGAGCACTGACCTACTAAGTTGTAAACAAATATCAGATTTGCTAACCATGAAATATCAAAGATGTGCACACAACAACTCTAGGTTGTTGTGGGCAACTCATATCGGTCTTGATGATGAGGACCTGCAGGATGCAAGGTATGATGCAAGTGATTCTAATGCCCCTTCTAATGGTGATATTGTAGATCATGATGACACTGATTTCAGTTTGAAATCAGATTGTGCTTTTGAACTAGAGTTGCTCAATGATGAGCAAGATTGGGATGATGATGATAGTTGGATAGCCCATGAAGATGAGTTAGAATCCTTTGGTGACTCTCATTTCCAGCATGATGAAGAACAGAGCCAAGTGAAAAGAGGAAGTGGGAGTAGTAGTTTAATCCATCATTGCATTAATGATGTGCCTCCTCCTACTGAAAATGATACAGAGCAGTTGCAAGATGTGTTGAATGGTGAGTGTATCCCTTTGTATACACTTGATGAAGTTTTCACAGAATGTGACAATATGCAGAGCACTGGAGCTAATTATTTTAAGCTTCAGGGTAATGTAAATAGTCAATATGATAGCTTGTTGTCACATAACAGTCAACATTTTGGAAGTATGCCTGACTTTCAAATGCATAAGGATCATGTACATGTTTATAATGATGAATATGACAGCCTGTTGAGAGGTACTAACATATTTTGTCAGGTAGCTAATTGTGATCAGACTGTGTTTTTATGCAATCCTAATCAGTATTCACATGTATTGCCACAAGATACAAAATCAAAGAATCAAGAGTGTGGCAATAATAAAGTTTATTGGATTTGGTTGCTAGTTGAAGATAAAACTAAACAAAGAGCAAGTTTTCACTTGCACAGAGGCAACCTGACACTTATGTTTGCAGAGGTACATTCATTCATACTATTACAGATTGGCAGAGGCAAGCACAAGTTAGGGAATGTCAACTCATTTAGCAGAATTGTGTTTGACAAAGGTAAAAGATGGCTCTCATTTTTCATTTGGTGGCCTAGTGTCATCAGATGAAACAAAGGAATCAACAATGTGACTATTGAATTTCCTGTTCATGGACAATTCTCGAAATGGTGCTTCATCTGAAGCATTTCTTTTTCCATGAACATTAGGTTAGGTTTTTGCTTTTCTGGTCAGTTTTGTTTTGCTGTGTCTGCTAACCTTGTCCGGTTAGCTCCTCATTGTTTTTGATTTTTTTTTTGTTCTGGTCTACTCTCCTAGTGATCTGAATTCTTTCTATGCCCACCAGGGGCATACATCCTCCATCTGGAGCCTATGTTAGTGCCATTTATGGTTTTCTCATTGTCTAGTTGTGTACTCTGGTTTTTCATGACTAAACTTTAGCTATGGGGTGTCTTTCATTTTAGCATGTGGGTTAAATGGGCTCCCACAAGGGTTGAGCCCAGTGTGCTAGTTTTGATCTACAAGGGGCAGCCTGTGTTAGGGTTTCCTGGTTTTTCTCTTTTCCTTTTTTTTGGGTTTTTATTTTGGTTCGCGTTTCTCTTTTGCTTGCTTTGGTTTTTCTTTCAGAATTGGGGGCAGAATGGATGCTTGAAGGGAACTAGAACTTCTCCAATTTTGAGGTTCTAGTTCCTGTTCACACATCCATCCCATTCCTGATTCTGTGTGTTTGGTGTTCCTTTTTCTTTTTTCCTTGCGGCGGTCACTGGTTCTTTTCCTCTATCTCTTCGCTTGTCTTTTGTTTTGTTTTCTTTGGTGGGGGTGGGATCGGGATGGGAATCATTTTTGGAACCTTCTTCATGTTTCTTGTCTTGGGTTTTGTCCCACTCCGGCCCTGCGGCTTCTTTTTCTCGTGTCGATTTTGGCTCCGCCTCCGCAGTCTTTTCTTTGGTGGGGGCGGGATAGTTTTCGACCCTGGTCCCTTTTGTTCCTTTTATTCCCTGTCTCTTTCCTGGTCCTGGCTCCAGCCCTGTTTGGTTCCCGTCCTATTTTCCTTTTTGTTTCATTGACCTGTCTGCCCAATTTATTCTAACTTAAGTGGTTCCCCTGAGCCCCATTTTCCATTCATTACTGGCCCTGTTTCTTCTTCACTATGAGTTTCAGCTTTCGGTGTAACCTCTCGGTGACTCTTATCTGTCCCCCAAGGTTCTCTTTCTTTTTTGCCTGGGTTGGTTGTATCAGGGAGATGTCTCCCCAAATCCTTTGTGTCTCACTGATGGGCTTTCCTTTTGGCATGATGGTTCCCATTCGGGGTGAAGTCCTCCCGACTCCCCTTGGTTTCCCTAAGTTCCTGTTTGCTGCCCTCCGTTCTACCTTCGGCATGACTCTTTCGGTTTGGGGTGACATCTTGGAAACTTTGTGTTCTCTCCCTGAAGTCTCCATCGACCTATGTTCTTTGTGTCGGGGAGATGTCTCCCTGACCCCCGCTTGTCTTCCCGACTATGGTGGCCCCCTTTGCTATTCGGTGTGACTTCCCTTCGACAGGACTTGGAACTCTCGATATATCTCTTGGAGAATCTATTATGTCTTGCTGATGGTGTCTTGTGGTTTGTTTTTGGCGTGGGTGGCACCTTTTGTTGAGATGTCTCGGCGATGTCATCTTGCTACGCCGACTGGTGATGGAAGACTTGATGCTTCAGGGAGACTTGTGTTTCGGTGTATGTCATAGCGATGGGGTTGTGTCTTGCCAATGGTGATTCAATGTGTGGCTTTTGGTGAAGGTCTTATCTTCTCTCAGTGAACAAGTTTCTAAGGGTCTTCTTGATATAATAGTGAAGTGTCTACATGACTTCTCATCGATGATTGTGTGCTACAACAACATACATTTGGTAGGTGATTTCATTGGTGAAAGAAGTTATAGGACATAGTGACTTAAGTGGTGTATAAAGATCTCTTCAGTATGAGCTTGGGTCTTCAGCGAGTGACCTTCGGTCTCACCGATGGAACATAAAGTGGTCTTTGTCAACGTGAGTTTTGAATCATCTTGGCGACACTGCATGAAGGAAATATCTTTCAGTAACACACTGTGACTTCGCTGTGATGTCTGGCCAACTTGGCCATCTCGCCCTGACTCTACGGTGTTTTCAGTGTCACATGTGGATTTCACTGTATGGTCTCGCTAACATTGTGATCTCCTGCCAACTTTGACGGGTGTTTGGTGCAGCATGTTTCCTTCGGCCAGACGTTTCCCTGAGTTCCTTCTGTCTAGCCGATATGCTTGCCTCTTTGTTGTAGCTATTTCTCTTCACCTCGAGGTCTTCCCGACACTGCTATCTCTCACTAATATGAGCCTCTCCATGTGGTGCGTTAAATCCTAAGCTCCTAATGGAACATCAATGCGCACATGGAGATGGTGAATGGTGATGTTTTAATTTGAGTGATAAAGGTGCCTGATGTTTGTCTGAAGACTAGTATGCAGTGTGATCTAGTGGAGGACTTGTCTCAGTGGTCTGATGAAGATTTAAAGGCGACCACCCGATCTTTGATGATCAATGGTCAATTTTCATAGTAGACCACTGTTAGGGTTTATGTGTTCATGGCAGAAGCCTAGTGCATTCATGGCGATAGAGAGTTGGTCACTGGCTCCATCGAACCAACATTCATGGTGACGTGGCTCTGCTACAAGGACAACATGGCTCAAGTATGGACGCTAGGATTTGGTGGCAGATTTGACATCAATTGTCTGGCTTCTTTCGTGTGGGAGTGTCTTTCCTATAGCAACCCGACCAATGACAGTTATGAGGCCAGAGAAATAGTTGAAGAACATGGTGATTAGGGTTTGACATTGCACTGATGTGGCTCTGAGCTGGATGGCATTTCCAGAGCTATTTAAAAGGAACTTCTGAATCATTTGTAAGGGTCAGGGGCCAAAATTTAGAACAAAAATCTGAAGAGAAGAGCACTAAGTCACAGAGTCAATTTTTTACCAAATTTTGAGGTTTAGGGTTATAGTCTGTAAATTGTGAGGTCTTGGAAACATGTATGAATTTGAATGTATAGATTGAGATCTTTAAGTCTCTCCTTTGTATTGTATGTATGGATTGTTAATGAAAGTTGATCAAGGATCACTTATTTAATCATTTTAATGTAACGTTTTATTGTCTATTTTGGTTGTTGCTCTTATTTAAGGAATAAGTTAAATGCTTTAATCATATCAGAGATTCATATGTATGATAGGAGGATTTGATAAGTAGTCTTATAGATCTGATCACTAGTTGTGAGACTAATAAGGTTAATCTTGCAAAGACTTTAATGTCCAGAGTAATGGTTCCTTCTATTTGTAGATTATTGTGACTCCTAGCCCAATGGATATGGCACTAATCTGATATATGCTATTTGTCTTTAGGGTTCTAGTCTTCTTGCTCAAGATCAATCATTTTATTTAATCAATCTTGTTTGATGTCTTGCCCTACCTCCTAGTTGCTACAAGTATTGTGTTACTGGGAATCTAGCCATATTTGAGGTTCTCAATACTTGGCATCAGGAGTCATCTACTATAAAAAGCAATGTCTAGTCTTATTTGAGGCATTGTGTGGGTATACCCACCCTTGTTCTGTAGAGCCTAAACTGCAGAAGATCTTAGTCTTTGAATGAATCTTGTCAGTTGGTCCAGGTCCTCCGAGCTGCCCTTGACTGGAGATGGCTACTCCATAGGTAGAATGGGAGACCAACCTGGTTGCTCATTAAAAACAACCAACATGTTGAAGACACTCCTCTCAACTGGGATGAAATGTTGGCCAAGATTGGAAAGGGTAAGAAGAAGAAGGTAGCCAAGGTGGTTTCAAAGATTGAAAGAGATGAGGATAGTAATAGGGTTATTCACATTGCTACCCCTACTGCTGATAAAAGTAGAGATGAGGTCACTGGGAAAGATTATAATGTATAGACTATCAATCTTGGGCCTCCTTCTATGGAGCAAGATATTGAAGAATATGAGAGGTCTAGTGCAGTGATCATTGGGAGATTGAGGAAGGAAACACAGTCAAAGCATGAATTAAAGAAAGGGAATGAAAGGCTAAGGAAATGTCTAGAAGATTTAATGAAGCCTTTGCAGTCTTTTCACCCATCCTCCTCTGCTACTGTTGGTTTCTTGCCGAAGGAGACCATTTTTGAAATAGGAAAGATGAAGACTTCTACCATGGCTACAATAGGTTGGTTGAAGGAGGTACAAACTAAAGGAGATGATGCAATAAAGGATATCCTTTCAACTAGAAAAGATGCAATAAGGGCTAAAGATTTATTAGAGCATGTTTTATGTCAGGATAAGGAGGATGTTGATCTTTTACTATAGAAAACTAAATCAATCATGGAGTATGGTAAAGATCAACTGGTTACTGATGGAATCCTTCCTTCATCTGGGGTTAATGAGCCTTGGGAATGGTTCAAGGCATTGCAAATCTAATAGAAATCCATCAAGAAGATCTATAAACAAAAGAAGTAGATGGATGGTAATCTAACTAGTGTTTATGATGGATGCATCACCTTTTTTGAGGTAATAACTGGCATGAGGAAGATTTCTCCTAAATACCTAAGCTTAGAACAATTGAGGGAATGGTTGCATGATGTCTATGCCAGTGATATTGAAAAATATGTGATAGGGCACCAATTGGATGATGCAGCTACTTATCTAGCTATGGTGGATAAGTACTTGGCATACAAGGGTGATTGGGATACAATAGTCAAGCAGTCGAAAGAAGAAATTGGATCAATTGAATGTCAGCTCAAAATCCTACCCTTACCACCTGTTGCTGAGCTGGATAGGGTGTTTTTGGAGGTTCATGAATCATTGGATCAGAACAAAGATAAGGGAGGTGGTAATTAATGTCAACTTGGAGATTTGTGCTTCCCTATTATTATGGGGCATGTGTTGATCTAGGCTGCATTGGGGAATGCATTTTTGTTGACCTTGATGATGTATCGGCATTTAATGTGTGCCTTATTTTGAAATTTCTAAGGCTGACTTGTTTTGGCTATTTTATTTTGTAAATGTTTGGCTGGGCTGACATGTTTTGGGGTTCTCTATGAATGGCATTTGTGCCTGATTTGTAAGGGGTTAGTTAGACAGATAATAGAGACAAGTTAGATTAAGAAAGAGCTAGAGTATTTCATAGTAGAGATAGTAGTTAGTTCTTTGAAGCAAATGCTATAACACAGAATAGTGGAATTGTTTCCATATTTTGGTGATCTAATGCAATTAAAGGAATTGTGGTTTCTCTGGTGAATTCTTTTGTGTTAGTTTATCTTGCATGGTTCTTGTTGTTCCATCTTTTGAAATTGCTTGAAGATATAAGATTTGATGTTAGATTTAGAACTATATTAGTTTGATGAATAATGTTTGTAGCAATCTCTGGTATATACTCCCAGTAACTATCTGATTGTAGTAGACTGGTGAAGTCAACCTAGACCATACAACTATTTGTGCTTAGTTCGATTGTGGATGAATGTCTATGATTTGAAAATTTGTATGCCTTAGAAGATTGCACCATTCTTGTGATATTGAATTGTGGTTTAAGTAGGAATTGGTTATTTGAGGCTTGTCCATTCCAAGTGTTTATCATTTGCAATGTTCATTTTAGAAATAGTTTAGATTTCATTATATCTCCTACACCTTCATCTTTTTCTATTTCTTTATTATTCGATTAGATTTAGGATTTGAGATCATAATATTGCAAAATCTAATAAATTGGAAGGATATAGTTTGCTTGTAGTAAGGTTTGATTGTGATTACTAGCATCTTCATATATTATCTAAGTTGTTTATGCATTGTCATGACCTGACACCCAAGAGACCTTGGGGTGATTTTTAGTAACTTGTTAAAATTACCTTTCAAGAGAGAGAATATTGCATTTTGTCAGAGTTGTTGCTGTGCAGAAAACACCATCAACAGATTGGTACTAGAAGGAGGGCCTGAATGAGCTTGCTTGATCATTTCCTAAACACCATCTCTCCTCAGAGATACAGAAGAAATACAAGATCTACTTCAAGAGAGGGGGATTTATAGGAATTACAGCTCCCCACTAGGTCAAGGAGGACTCAAGAAAGGGGATAATCATCATCACCCATCCCTTCACCAGCATCATCCACATCTTCACTTCCAGAAGTTGAAGCCATACCTATCCCTGAGGCAGTTCCTATTTAGCAACCCCAACCTATCATTAATCAACCACAACCACCACCACCACTCTTACCAATGGCTTTCCTTGCTAATAATCCATCTCCCTTGTTTTTCAATGCTTACAATGTTATGCCCAAGAACCCTGAGTATTTTTGTTCAAAATTTTATGTTAATGACCTAAACAGGACCGCAGAAGAGCATATCAGGATCTTTCAAACCTATCTCAAAGACAGAGGAATTTCTCATGAGGATGTTGCCTGTAGGCTATTTCCTTATTCATTGGGAGAGGAAGCTTTTTACTGGTACAATCACCTCCCATCTGGTTCAATTCTTAACTAGAGTGACCTTGAAACTTCCTTTTTACAAAAGTTCAAAATACCTATTAGTGCCAATGAATTGTATTTGCAATTCACTAGAGTCAAGAGAGAGGTTAATGAACCCATATCTAGTTTCAATAATAGGTTTCACCATGCATATACCAGACTCCAAGACCCTTATATCTTAGATGATGCTATAGCCCTAGGAGTCTATTATGAAGCATTGGACAGCCTTACAACAACCTTTCTAAAATGGAGACCTAATCCTCCAGCCCGCCTAGTTGGTGCTTATATAGAAGTGGTCAAACTTAGCACAGACTTAAAGCAACATTTGGCTAGACCATTGCCTTCTTTAGGGCCAGTTGCACATCCAAACTAGGTTCAGGCAGTGAATCAGGCACTTGCTAATCATACGTCAATCATAAATCCATTACCTCAATTGCCTTTGGTCTCACATCCCGGTCCCCCCATGAGCCAGGTCTCCCCTATGATGAACTTCCCATAGCAGCAAGTTAACCAGCCCTTGTATCAGTAGCAGCCAACTAGTTTCCCTGCCTACTTGCAAAATTCTAAAGTGTTGTATCAATCCATGGGATTTGCTACAATGTCAGTTCCTCCTCAAGGTAATCCAAGTCAGACCCCTTATGGAGACCTAACTAAAGATAGGGTTGATGAAATGGTTGAGCAGATAAAAAAGTTAAACCTAGAGGTGACTTACCTAAGGAATCAAAACAACCAATTACAAGTCGCTTAGAGAAATTTGCAAGCCAATCAGAACATAGAGCATCCACAGGGGCAAAATTTTGATAGGGGACAACACAACGAAAGGGGTTACAACAACGATAGAGGATATAATCAAGATAGAGGTTACAACAATGAGAGAGGATTCAATAAAGAGAGGGGATTCAATAATGACAGAGGGTACAACAATGATAGAAGATAGAATTTTGATAGAGGACAAGGTAGTGGGCCAGGATTTGATAGGAGGCAGCCACAGGGACAGAATAGGATGTGGAATACATGACCCAATAATGGAGGAGTTCCCACTCCATTGGATCAACCAGTCAACCAATTTTCTAATTAGCCAGTTAGTCAAGACAAGCCTCCTAGTGGTGTATATTTGGCTGAGGCTGCCCTGTCATGGTGGTGTAGACTCCATAAGACGAGCCAACATTCTAAGTTAGAATGTCCAGAATTCCTAACCACAGCCTCTATTTTCCAATATGAAGTGGAGAATAATGCAAATGGCCAGGAGATAGTTCCCTCCACTCCCTATGACTCCCCTGTACTGGTGCTAAATCATGCTCCTTTTCTAGCAGGTGAAGAAAATATTCTAGAAGAAGAATATGATTTTCAAGAGGATAAAACAAATCAAATCTACAATGGAGATGAGGTGGCTCGATTATTAAATGAACAGGAAACAAATGATAATGGTCCCTTGGATCAAGAAGAGGCTTATGTTGAAGAAGTACAGATGTTCCAGAGGTAGGGTAAAGGATATGATTTAAGAGACATGCCCCATAGACGCCTGCAGGCTAGGGGTCATTTCACCACCTCCATTCCTCCTAATAATTTTAATATCCCTCTAGACCCAAGTGCTAGTAATAATCCATCCTTTCCACATATTTCCAAGCAGTACCTTTCAAAGGAAAGGCAAGCTCAAACTGATCCATAGAAGGAAAAAACTGTTCAAGCGGGAAAATATAAGGTAGAGGAATCTTTCAGGGATGTCCCCACTAATCTAAGTGAGGAGAAAATGGCTTTGTATGTTGCTAAAGAGTTTAAGAAGTTAAAGGTAAATCTTTTAGTATTCGAGTTATTAAGGTCCTCAGCAATTAGGAGTGCAGTCCTAGGTCCCTACGATGCACATCCAGTATCTTTGGATAAACCTTCTAGCGAGAGTGTCAACAAGGTTCCAGGTTCTCATGCTGTGAAGACACAAAACCAGGCCTATCAAACTAACTTGCTCCCTAGAGATAAAGGCAATGAGAAAGACAAGGCTCAAGTGGCCCAGGTAGATACTCAACGAACTTTGTTTCAAGGGAAGATGGATACCCCACCATTCTTGATCTTTGTGTGCATATTCGGTAAGAATTTACATAACTGTTTACTGGATTCTAGTGCTTCTACTAATGTGATGCCATTTGGAGTATGTAGAGTTTTATGGATTACACCTACTAACTCCCAAAAGAAGGTAACTCAGTTGGATAGAACTAAAGTAAACATAGTGGGAGAACTAAACATGATTCATATGCAAGTAGCTTCTAACCCAAGGATCCAACATATTATCAATATTCAAGTAGCTGATATCCTTGATGCGTATGGCTTAATTTTAGGAAGGGATTTTATGAAGTCCCTGAATGGATATGTATCCATTGATCACTCCCACATGTGGCTTCCTTGGAAAGGGGTGCTAAATCAGATCAGAATTGAGAGAGAACCAAGAATGAAATATATGATTACGGAGCATCAGAATACTTCAAATGAAGTTCTGATATCAGAAGTAGGCATGGGAAATTATATATTAGTGACTCCTTATGAGGAATCAGATTCGGAGGAGGTACTGATGCTACATTCGATATCTATTGATACAAAAATAGAATCCAACAATACTACTATTCTAATGGGATCAGTTAAGGAAGAGGATGAATTCAAAGATAATCAGATTAGTTTACTAGACATTTTCCAGGAATTCATTAAGCAGTGTATTGAAAATCAGGTTCACCTCGGTAGGAGGACAAACTTCAAGGAGTTGCTCTTGCCTAACTAGTGTAGAGTTCATAATGCTTCCCATTTAGAGCTAGAATGTTGTTTATGCCAAGCAACAGTGGAATGAGTACAAAAATGCATAAATCTAGTCCTAGTAGTCATGACGGATGTGAAAATCCCTCCAGAGGATTATAAAGGAAAGAAAGTGATGTCACCCAAGGAATCCTCCGGCAGTAAAAATTCAAAGAATACAATGAAGAGGAATGAAACTGCTGAATGCTGGATGCTTAGATTGGATCTAAATCCAAGCATGGAGCTGGAGCAAGGTTTGAATTGATTAGTTCAAAAGGTAAGACCTTCTTTGCAGCTCATAGACTTCAATTTCACTATACTAATAATGTAGCAGAGTATGAGGGATTGATTCATGGACTTATTATGGCACTCAAGAAAAAGGTTAAGGTTTTGCAAGTTTTTGATGATTCTGAGTTGGTAATTAAGCAAGGAAACAATATTCATGCCATGATAGGAGAATGACTAATTATAGGCATAGAGTATGGGACCTCATTGAGGGATTTGATGCCTTCAATATTCAACTGATACCATGACAGAAGAATCAAAGTGTAGATTCTCTGGCCCAGGCAGCAAGCACTCTGCAACCCCTATCTTTGTCAGGTTTAAAAAAGTTTACTGTAGAATTGACCCCTGTGCCATCAGTTTCAGACAATGTTACTAACTTTCAAGTATTTGAAGATGACAGACACATCCTAGACTTTATTACAAACATAGATGTTTTCACTTCCCAAATCATTGATGAAACAAAACTCTAGGAAGCAGAACTAGATTTGGAAGGAGTGATAAACTTGAAATCTAATACTATTCCAAGGGGAATGGTACAGTTGGAGTGAATTTTTGATCTGGACAAGATTCGAGATCAAGAACAAAAGTCTAAAAAGAAATCTATCAGTGGACAGTGTGATACTCACAATATGAGAACTGAAGATAATGTTAAGAACATTTTTATTGGCCAGGTATGCACTCCAGAGGAAAGACAAGGAATAATTGAAGCATTGCATAGCTTTCCGGATATAGTAGCCTGGAGTTATGAAGACTTGAAAACTTATGATACATCAATCATAACCCATACTATACCTCTGAAGCTAGATGCTAAGCCTTTCAGGTAGAGACAGAGACCAATTAATGCATTACTGGAACCAGTTATACAGAAAGAAGTTCAAAAATTACTGTCAGCCAGAATTATTTTTCCTGTCAAGCATTCAACATGGGTGGCAAACCTAGTCGCAGTAAGGAAAAAGAATGGGGAAATCATACTTTGCGTGGACTTTAGAAATCTAAATAGATCGTCAAAAAAAGACAATTACCTAGTTCCTTCATTAGATGAAGTACTTCAAGTATTAAATGGTTCTCAGATGATGTCCTTTCTGGATGGCTATTCAGGGTACAACTAAGTAATGGTTCAGTATGAAGACAGGCACAAAACTGCTTTCTCAACAAAATGGGGTACCTTTGCTTATAGGAGGATGCCTTTTGGGCTCATTAATGTTGGGGCTACATTTCAAAGGGCCATGGATATTGCCTTTAAAGATATCATAGGCAAGTGCATTATTATTTATATGGATGATCTAACTGTCTTTTCCAAAAACAAAGGGGACCATATCTCAGACTTACGCAAGGTGTTCCGGAGGTGTAGGGAATTCGACATATCTTTGAATCCTAAAAAGTGCATTTTTAGAGTGAGAGAAGGGAAATTGTTGGGACATGTCATATCTGAAAAGGGAATTGCTATTGATCTAGAAAGGGTGGAGGCCATACTGAAGATTCTGCCACCTACTAGAAAAAAGGATATGAAGTCATTCTTTGGCAAGATTAACTTCGTCATGAAATTCATTACTGGATTTGCTGAAATTGTTAAACCACTAAATGCAATGTTGAAGCAAGACGCTAAAGTTGAATGGACTGCAGAAGGAAAGAAGGTATTTGCAGAAATCAAAAGAGGCATCATTGATGCTCCAGTATTGGTAAGTCCTGATTACAGTAAACCCTTTTATTTCTATTCATTTTCTTCAGATCATTTGTGTGTGGGAATGTTGACTCAGAATTATAATAAGGGAAATGAGCATCCTATTGCTTTTATGAGTGCACCATTAAAGGATGCTGAGTTGAAATATCCAAGTGTAGAAAAATAGGCATATGCCTTGGTCAGAGCAGTGAAGAAATTCAAACATTATATCCTCAAGAACAAGGTTTATGCAATTGTCCCAGATCCTGCAGTTAAGTTACTGTTGATGCAGAATGATTTGGGTGAGCATAGAGCTAAGTGGGTAACGATGCTACAAGAATATAACATTGAGATCCAACCCATGAAATTGGTAAGAGGACAAGGGCTTACTCAAACTATGGCTGAAATGGGGCTTGAACTGACTGTTCAGAATTATAATCTTGAGGATGTTTCTCTAGGTGGCTGGTATGATGACATAGTTTATTACTTACTAAACCAGCGATCCCCAAGCCATCTTAATACTGTTCAAAGGAGAGCCCTGCGATTGAAGAGCGATGGTTTCATGCTGAAAGGAGTTGTCCTGTATACGAAAAATCATGAAGGCATTTATTTGAGGTGTCTTGGGAGACAAGAAGCTGAAAGGATGATGAATGAATTTCATGAAAAGTATGGTAATAGCCATGGTTCTACTATTGCCACAGTGAATCAGATTCTAAGGGCTAGGTATTATTGGCCCACATTATTCAAGGATGTTCACCATCATGTTAGGACCTGTCACACTTGCCAGACTGCGGCAACAAAGGAAAGGTATGCAATACTTCCACTTCAACCAATCACTGAGGTAAGGCCTTTTGCTCAGTGGGGCATGGACTTTATAGGTCCTATCAACCCACCATCTTCTGTGGGACATAGGTACATTCTAACCATTACTGATTATTTCACAAGGTGGATCGAGGATTTCGCTTGTAGGCAATGTACATCTGAGGTAGTGATTGATTTCCTAGAATCTGCCATTATTAATTGGTTTGGATGTCCTATTTCTATTATCTGTGATAATGGTCATGCTTTTGCATCTTTTAAATTTTCAAACTGGGATTTTGATCATGGCATTATTATAAAGTTTGCATCTAATTATTTCCTCCAGGGTAATGGCCTAGCAGAGTCCTCCAATAAGAACTTATTGACTGTTATTTGTAGGTTGTTGGAGAGAAACCCAAAAGATTGGCACACCCAGCTCGGTTTGCCCTTTAGGTAGATCATACAAGGATTAAGTCATCCATCGGAACATCTCCCTATCACTTAGTATATGGTCTGGAGCCAGTATTCCCTATTCAACTCAAGATCCCAACCTTGCAATTTATTAATGAATTTTATGATGATGGGGATAGAAGGGAGGCCAGGTTGACAGAACTACTACACCTTGAGGAGAAATGAGACAATTCCCTTGAAAACTTTTCCAAACATCAGGGGGTGGTTAAGAGGTGGTTTGATAGAAGGGCTAAGGTCAAAGCTTTTAGGATTTCTGACCTTGTGTTGTACTGGGATAAACCTCATGATTGAAAGGGGGACCATAAGAAATTTGACAAACTGTGGCTGGGTCCATATCAGATTGCTGAAATACTTGGAGATAATGCCTTCTGTTTGAAGACTCTCATGGGGGAGGATATTCCATTTCCTGTTAATGGGCAGTATTTGAAACATTATTTCCAATCCTGAGTTGTTTTTAGCTCCCTGTTTTGTATATAGTTAGTTTAGGTTGCTTTTTGTTGTTTTTTTTGTTAGAGTAGGTTTCTTTTCAATTTTTCTTGCTTTGTTTTGGTTAGAGTAGGTTTGATTTGGATTGTTTCACTTTGGTTTTTGTTGCTCTTGTTATTGGTTCTTACTCCTTGTGGGATCTCCTGTTGCATTTGTATGATAGTGGTGACAAAGTAAGTGTGGTGTTCTCAGTATTTCCTTTTCAAAATTTAATAATCTTTCCAAAACATCATGGTATGAATTCTCTGCTTCATGTCACTTATCCTTCTGTCTAAGATAAAGAGTCCTTTAGTCAGATTGAATAGGAATACATTAGGGTCTCACATTTTGAATATAAAAGATTCCTGAGGTGGCAGAAGGTCCTTATGAGGTCTACACAGGTGAAAAATAATTTTTTTGCTCTAGTGCCACTGTGGTTTTCAGCCCTGAGTGTGGACTTCACTAGTCACAAGTTGAAAAAAAGAAAGAAAAGAAACAATATTGAAAATCGAAAGACTAAATTCAACTCATTAAGAGAATCTAAATATCTCTATCGGGGCTATGAACGCCTGAGTGGCAGTAGAGCTATGTTCAGGAGAATCACAACGATAACCTTGTCGGGGCTATGGATGCCTGATTGGCAGTGAGGTTCTATCTAGGTTGCTTTTAGAGTATGAATCTTTATGTAGCCTGTTTAGATCAAGTTTGGTCTCTTTTGTAGCTAAAGGGGGTAATGAATGCATATCCACACACTTCAACCCTAGTGTAGGAAAGTTTGGGTGACTTGTGGGTTCTTTGGTTTAACCGTAGGTGGTGACTGGATGGATGAATTGCAATCATAGGTTTTGGGTTCTTGATTCTAGTTTGTCATTGAAATGCTCTGGAGCATTTCCCGAGCAGAGTCGCCATTTGTTGTGCAATTTTGCACACATGCCCCACTTGGAGTAGGGACCCTCTTTTTTTTCGGATGTCTCTTGGATATTTGGTTTTTATTGGATTTGTCCTTTCAAGGTCTTGGGATGTTGGTTTTGCTTGCCTTGGTCTTACCCTAAAGGTTGAATTGATCAAACTTGGTTTTTAATGAAAGTCTTGGTTTTACCCTGGGTCTAGGATTTTTTGGTTCACTCAGATTTTTCTGGGTCCTGGTCCATCGTCTGGTCACTGTCTGATTTTCTGAAATCTAGGTTTTTGGTTAAATCCAGGATTGTTCGGGAAACCTGGATTTTCCCAAACTGTGTCAAAGTCCCAAAGGGTGCGTTATTTTCAAAATTCATGCTCACCTAGATAGTCCATCTGGCTCAATTTTTTTTAGTTTTCCGTTTTGAGCTCAGGTTTCTAGATTTCATCGATATGTCTTATCAGCCATTAATGCTTGAGGTACATTTGCTCTAGCATGAATGTTGGCAAATTTAAAGGCTTTTAGTGCTCTTCATGATTTCATTATTCATTTTACATCTGTTCTAGCACTTAGGATTGTTCATTTTGAGCCTTGGTCATTGGATTTGGTCTGTTCGCATGTGGATTGCTTGAGCATTTGTGTTGAATATTTTCATTGCTGGAGCACCCGGGTTCGTAGTGATTCCCTAGACTTGAGTTTCATTCAGACTTCATTCATAGGAAGTCATCATTGAATTTTCCTTTTGTTTGTGCTTTGATTGAATCTTTTAGGTTATTGAATGGTGGTTGTCTGGGTCAGCCCTTGTTTATTTTCATAACCACATATTTATCGAACTAGGGTTTGAACTCACCCTTCCACAGGTTTCAGCACCCGCACTGTGTATCCCTTCGCTTGTCAATTGAACGTCAGGTACTCCCCTGTGGTTAGGTGTTTCTGTTGGGGCCTGGCCTTGTTGGCGCGTAGCCTACTATATTTTGTGAAGATTAGGGTTTTGGTATGTTTGCCCATATTTCTTAAGTTCGGTGGAGTCATCATGATCCTCTTGTCTTATGTTTTGCTCAACCTTGTTCGTAGCATTTTAGACCCTGGTGCGCCCTAGTTTCATCATTCTAAGGGATTGGGTTTTAATTTTGAGCTTGTTTTAGCTCTCATGGTGGAGGTTTGGCTGTTAAGATTACGGCATCATCATTTTGTTGTAAGGATCAATCATTTGAGAAATTTGGGAGTTTAAATTCAGGTGCAATCGAGATCCGGCTTATTGGGGTCGAGTTTATCTTCATAAAATCTAAATGGGGGGGGTTTGTGTGATTACTCGGTTAATGGTTTGCACATCAAATGGTCGTTAGGTTTCCGAGGTGTCCGCGGAATTTTTGTGCACCCTAATTTTCCTGAATTCTTCCATTTTCATGAAGTATGATGAGTTCCCAGAATTTCAAGCTGTCCACGAAAATTTGAGCCATCCGAATTTTTTCAATTTTCTGCCTCGTTTCATTCCATTTTTATTTTCAAAATTGAAGCAATGAATTGGATGTTGGATGATGATTTATTGTTGCTAAATAGATGAATTTTAGGATAACTATGCATCTCTTTTTATCTATATCAATGATTTGTTTGATATATGATGCCTTGGCAGCAGGAGTCCCTCTGGGTCGGATTTCTCTGAATTCTTCCCCGACCAGATTTTCTTGGATTGCCTTATTTTCTTGGATTGCCTCATTTATCTGGATTGCTTCATTTTCTTGGTTTTTCAAGATTGGTGATTAATGGTTTATCTTAATGATTTCATGTGGTTTCAAGGCTAACCTTTGACTGAAATATAGCTGATAATTGGATTTTTATGAGGCTCTTTTGTGAATGTAGGCCGAATCAAGCAAAGTGGTGACAGGAAAGGTGAAGGGAGATACAAAGGGGTCTTCGGTCACTGATGTGAAAAGGTTAAGGCTGGATGTGAAAATTTAATTGCCTGATAGTAAGGTAGCTTCAGTTTGGTTAGAAGTCTCGGACACCAATGTAGGAGCATGGAGATATGAAGAGTTCAAAGAAAGGATAGCTCAACAAGATTTATCAGTCTTGACCAAGGGGATGGTGAAGTCCAGACTGGCTCATGTGGCTAGATTTCCTCCTGCAGTTCAATGTTACGAGCTAATATTGGAATGTGCTCGACATTATGATTTTGATACACAGAGGATTGTCAACACTGATGGAAGGGTGTTGGCAAACTTTAATTTGGTTTCTATTTCCCAGACATTTGATATGCCAGACTTATCATGTGTGTGTTCCTTGGACATGGACTTGGCAAGGACTTACTATGAGGATGAGCCTACCAAAGCTCAGTAGATGATCAATTCCTGGTTGGAAAAGCCAAAATCTCATTTCTCCAAGTTACCCAAGTAGTTACACAGGATGAAGTTTTGACAAGACATATATGATGCAATCACACTGTTGAGCAGGGTGGCTGGCTTGAAGAGTGTTGGGGTATTGGAGAGTTGGATGGTGCATGTTATAAACAAGATTGAGCAAGGAATTAATTACCATTGGGAAGGAATTATCAGTGCAATGATTGATAGGCAGATGAGAGAGGTGCTTGAAACAAAGAAATTCACCATGTCATCTTATGTGGTGTATGTGCTTTCCAGATTTTATCCATACAGGGGACTAAATCCAAAAGGAACATTTGGATAAGATGTCATCTATGAGGTGTAACCTGAGTTGCACCTCGAGAATTCAAATTATAGAAGAGAAAATGATGCATTCACTATGCATATCACTAGGTTGCTTCAGAATGTAGAGCATGTGAGAATTTTTTATGAAGCCAAGGAGCTGATCAAAAAGTATGGAGCTTGGTTCATACAATTCCCCACTTTCTCCTATGTCAGAATTGATGGATGTCTGACTGCTCCATATAGATTACCTAGATATCCTACCGACCATGTCATACTTTTGAAGGTTACTCGACAGATATGTGATTTTGATGTCGTTGTTAAAAGAGAGAAGCACAAGACAAGGTTCGGTGGAGATTTTCCTCTAAAAATTGGTATAGCTGAGGTTTTCCCTTCAATCCAATCGGCTCATGCATCAAGAGTGGAATTGAGTACTTATGGGTTCTCTTTCCATTCTAAGAGGGAAAACTTTGATATTATTGGTGAAGCTGAGAAGAAAGCTACCAAAGAATATCACCATAAAGATGATCTAGGCGACTATTGGATGAATAGCAAGGATAACCTTGAGGTAAGAAAGAAAAGATATTCAAGGCTTCCAGCTGATGTGATCAGAATGTACAATGTCAAGTCAATTCCTAACCAGTTAGAAGATGATGGAAATTTAGTCCAGGATCATGCATATGATTCAGTCAAGGATAGACCCATTGGAGAGGTAAACTGGTCAGAAAAGGAAATAACTAAACTAGAGGAATTAATGGCTCCTATTATGAAATCTACCAAGTCCTGGTTGAAGCATAAAGTATGGGAATTGGAAAGTGAAAAGGTACCCTGTACCTTCATTCTGATGGGAAATTTGAATGCTCATTCCACTCCAGAGGAGTCCAGTGAAGATGATTCTGCAGGCAAAGCTAAGGGAAGTTCACCTTTTAAAATTAAAATCAGAGGCCGTAAGGAGAGTGAGCCTGAAAAGAAAAGAAAACCTAGGGGAAAGAAGAGAAGCCATACTGTAATAATAGGTAAGTCTTTTGAAGAGGAGGAACTTGAGAAAGCAGAGAAAGAGGATGCTCCTCCACAACCAAAAAGGGCAAGGACAACTAGGGCTTCTAAGAAGAAAGGTCAAGAAACTTCTAAGGATAAGGTGGATCCTCATGTGGTTGATGTGGAGAGCTCAGGAGAGAAAACTAGGGTCTATTCAAGAAGGTCGAGAACTCCATCTCCCAAGGAAACCATGATAGATCCTCTTCCAATGGCATCAACTGTGGAACAATAGAAAGACACCTCTCCTCCATCGGGTATGCCTGAGTAGACAACTCCTGGAGAGCAAGAGACTAGTGAAGAAGTGGAACCATTTAAGGAGGGAGAACTTTATGGTGCAGCTGCTGAGTTTGAGGTAGGACATGTAGAAGTACATCCTTCTCCGTTGGTACAATATGAGGATTCTCCTATGAGTGGTAAAGATAACAGATCCCCTGAGAAGGAGGATGTTCATGCTAAGACTCCCTCACCCCTACAAGAAGAAGAACTAGAACTAGAAAGCAAAGGAAATCAATCTCCTAAGAAGGAAAAGGATGAGATGGCAGAGCAACGTGAAGAGGTCAGGAAGGATGAAATCCAGGTGGATCTTGCTATTCTGGATTGGCTAGATAAGGAGATTAGAAGAACATAGGTCATTGTTGAAGACACTCCTCTCAATTGGGATGAAATGTTGGCCAAGATTGGAAAGGGTAAGAAGAAGAAGGTAGCCAAGGTGGTTTCAAATATTGAAAGAGATGAGGTCACTAGGAAAGATTATAATGTATAGACTATCAATCTTGGGCCTGCTTCTATGTAGCAAGATATTGAAGAATATGAGGGGTCCAGTGTAGTGATCATTGGGAGATTGAGGAAGGAAACACAGTCAAAGCATGAATTAAAGAAAGAGAATGAAAGGCTAAGGAAATGTCTAGAAGATTTAATGAAGCCTTTGCAGTCTTTTCACCCATCCTCCTCTGCTACTGCTAGTTTCTTGCTGAAGGAGACCATTTCTGAAATAGAAAAGATGAAGGCTTCTACCATGGCTACAATAGGTTGGTTGAAGGAGGTACAGACTAAAGGAGATGATGCAATAAGGGCTAAAGATTTATTAGAGAATTTTTTATCTCAGGATAAGGAGGATGTTGATCTTTTATTGCAGAAAACTAAAGCAATCATGGAGTATGGTAAAGATCAGCTGGTTACTGATGGAATCCTTCCTTCATCTTGGGTTAATGAGCCTTGGGAATGGTTTGAGGCCTTGCAAATCTGATAGAAAGCCATCAAGAAGATCTATAAACAAAAGAAGTAGATGGATGGTAATCTAACTGGTGTTTATAATGGATGCATCACCTTTTTTAAGGTAATGACTGGTAGGAGGAAGATTGCTCCTAAATACCTAAGCTTAGAACAATTGAGGGAATGGTGGCATGATGTCTATGCCCCTGATATTCAAAACTATGTGATAGGGCACCAATTGGATGATGCAACTACTTATCTGGTTGTGGTGGATAAGTACTTGGCATACAAGGGTGATTGGGATACAACGGTCAAGCAGTCGAAAGAAGAAATTGGATCAATTGAATGTCAGCTCAAAATCCTACCCTAAAGCTGCAATCAAGTTATCGAAGTTGGATAAGGTGTTTTTGAAAGTTCATGAATCGTTGGATCAGAACAAGGATAAGGGAGGCAGTAATTAATGCCAACTTCGTGATTTGTGCTTCCCTATTATTATAGGGCATGTGTTGATCCGGGCTGCATTGAGGAATGTGTTTTGGCCGACCTTGATGATGTATCAGCATTTAATGTGTGCCTTATTTTGAATTTCCTAAGGCCGGCTTGTTTTGGCTATTTTATTTTGTAAATGTCTGGCTGGGCCGACATGTTTTGAGAGTTCTCTTTAAATTGGCATTCTTGCCTCATTTGTAAAGAAGTTAGACAGATAATAGAGACAAGCTAGACTAAGAAAGAGCTAGAGCATTCTATAGTAGAGATAGTAGTTATTTCTTTGAAGAAAAATGTTGCAACACGTAATGAAAGGGAATTACTGCTACCATTTCTGATCTAATACAATTGAAGGCATCAGGTTTTCCTCGTGAATTCTTTTGTGTTAGTTTATCTTGCATGGTTCATGTTGTTCCATCTTTTGAAATTGCTTGAAGATATAAGATTTAATGTTAGATTTAGAATTAGATTAGTTTGGTGAATAGCGTTCATAGTTTTATGTTTGGAATGTTTGTAGCAATCTTTGGTCTATACTCCTAGTAACTATCTGATTGTAGTAGACTGGTGAAGTCAACCTGGACCATACATCTGTTTGTGCTTAGTTCGATTGTGGGTGAATGTCTATGATTTGAAAATCTATATGCCTTAGAAGATTGCACCATTCTTGTGATATTGCATTGTGGGTTAAGCAGGAATTGGTTATTTGAGATTGGTCTGTTCTAGGTATTTATCATTTGCATTGTTCATCTTTGAAATAGTTTAGATTTCATTATATCTCTTGCACCCTCATCTTTTGCCGTTTCTTTATTATTCGGTTAGATTCAGGATTTGAGATCATAATATTGCAAAACTGGATAAAATTGAAGGATACATTGGCTTGTAGCAAGGTCCGGACAGGATTACCAAAGATTTTCACATATTATCCGAAAGGTTTATGCATTGTCATGACTTGACACCCGAGACCTTTGGGGTGATTTTTAGTAACTTGTTAAAATTACCTTCAAGATAGAATATTGCATTTGTCCTGAGTTAAGCAGCAGAAAACACCATAAAAAATGCCCACTTTAAAAGAAGGAGAATGGGTGGATAAATATGAGGAATGAATCTTACTAGAGGAAGATAATTTTTTTCCAAAATGGCAGAGGCTCTCTTCGAGGAGAAAAAATGGGAATAAAATAAAAGTAAAATAATAAAAAATCTCTAGACTACGGGGAAGGCAAAATGAAATGTAGAAAAACAAATGTAGAAATATTAAGTCAAGAAGGAGATGCCAAAGGCCAATTGAAGATCACTAGGATGTTGAGATCTGGGAAGGGAAAAACCCTTCCTAGAGAGCCATGAAGATAACATCGTGGAATGTTAGGGGCTTAAATACCCCTAACAAAAAGAACTTAGTTAAGTGCTTCATGAAGGTGTCAAAATCAGATATCTTCATGATACAAGAGACAAAGCTATCCAGTAAAGAGGCATAGATCTTAAAAAAGAAACTGATATTTCAGAACATAGAGATGGTGGAGGTTGAAGGGGCTTTTGGAGGCTAGAAGTGCTGATGAGTATAGTTTATGGGTTAATTTTAGTAGAATTTATGATCTATTTGTTGAAGTTGTTATGGACCTTGATGTTTGAATGTTGATATTTCCTCAAAACCTTAGACGCTGGACATAATTTTATCTTTGCAAATATTTAATGACATTGACATGTTATATGGACTATTTGTGTTAATTTTGCATGTGGATTAATTAATGTTCTTTAAGATAGTTATAGATATGTGATTATTGTGCGTACTAATATTGCTATGCAGATATGATTCGAGGCCACTAAATTGAAAAGATTCTGCCAACTGGTCATTCACCATAACGGTTAACAAAGTGGTCATGCAAAGGTTAATGAAGGGAATCATTCAAAGAGGTCAACGATGGAAGATTCCTCATGCAAACTGAGTTGTAACCACCTTGTAAATGGTCTTTATTGTTGTGGAGCGAATATAGGTGTTACTCTTGTGCTAAATCTGCATTGAGGCAAGCACGTCTAACTAGATTCCATGCATGCATAACCACCTCTCCACTTTCTCTGCTTTCCCTAAAATGGCATCCTCCCAATTTGTGGAGATGACCGCCTTTCTTAGTTAGTAGCTTCTTTTCCTATAAATAAGAGTTGAATGCTCGTTAGAAGGTTGCACGATCTGATGATGTACTTGCATTCTTAGTTTTCAGCAATACAGTTACACTACTCTATTGTACTCATGTTTTCCAATGAATAAGATGAAGTTATAAGTCCGTGCATCTAAGTTTACATTAGTTTTAGAGGATACTCATCCAAGGGGGCCCACTTGGTTAGCATTATGTCCTTTAGTTTAGTTTAGTTTAGTTATTACTTTATGTTCAAGTAATTAGTTAAGAAATTTGGCACTAACTATTCCTGTAACCACTAGAATTCCATTCTATGAAATTTGTTCCTACAGCCATGGAATAAAGTAGTTTCTTGTTTGTTTGCTCAAATTTTCATTTCTATCATGCATTTCAGCTTAGCATAGTTTTTGTTTGATGTTCAACACTTATGTTATTTCTTTCTAAGTAATTTACCTTCAGCATTATGTTTTTCTTAGTTGTAGAATGAATATGGCTACTTTGGATTCTTAGTGCACATACTGTGCTGACCAATTTCAAGTTCACATCCCTAGGTTGACAAGTTAAATCCACCTTCATGATGATTGAATGGCTATTTAGTTTACCACGTCCAATCTACGAATCACAGTTAGGGCTTAGCTATTAGATCATTGTAGGAGGCCACAAATTTTGGCGTCATTAGCCGAGGATGGTGTCAAACTAGGAAGTTCTTTGGATTCATTGGTAGTTTTTCTTGCTATAGTGTTTCTGGAAGTTGTTCTTAGTATACCTCATTTAGGAAGTAATGACCCCCTTTATTCTTTACCAATTCTTTATGTTAGTTGGTTGATAGTGAGTTGATATTGCATGCATTGAGGAAGGAGAAAGAGATGCTTATGGGAGATTCCTTCTAACAATCCTAATCCATTCTAGCTAGTTCAATATCATAACCTTCAAAGAGAGAAAGAAAGATCTACACCCCTTGCTTATGCATTTCTTGATCGACTAGCTTTGAAGTTTCCTCTAAAGATCAAAATCGACTTGAGAATCCATTTGCTTTGGAACTACATCAAGCAAGAATGGGTGATGCAAATAGAAACATACCTAACCAACCGGCTTTTCCTTTCCCCATTGCTCATCATAATGAAGTAGACAACCTCAAAAATATTCCTACTTCAGTCCTTCTGAAGTTCTATGGACTTGTCATAGAAGATCCTGATACCTTCTTGTTCGAGTTTGACATACTCTATAGGAGTTATGACTATACCACCAATGCCCATAGGCTTAAGTTATTTTCTACCACTCTGAAAGAAGTTGCATTAAGATGGTTCATTAGCCTAAGTAGAGATACTATGGAGACATGGGATGACATGAAGACAAAATTCCTTGAGAAATACAAGGAGTATTGCAGGGGCAGTGACATGAGAGGAGGTGACATTTTTAGGATGCAACAAAAGGAAGATGAGAGGCACGGAGGATTACATTTGCAAGGTTTTGTTTTTCCTAAAAATATCCACACCATACATAATGAAGACTCACAAAAGTTTCTTTTCCTAAGAGGAATTAATGATAGTTGCACTAATGCCTTGGACCTTATGGGAGGAGGAGATATCTCCCAATTTCCTTGGGAGGATATCAAGAAGATATGCCAAAAATACTATAGGGAAGCTTCAAAGAAAGGGAGAGTTTACCAATATTCTATGGGTAAGTCATCTACTAGTGGAGTTTCAAGAATGGAGATTATTCATTTGCTGGAAGACTTCAAGCAAAACATTATAAAAAATCTAGCTACTCAACTAGATACACTTTAGGCCAAGAAGAAGCAAGAGGAGGCATAGGCAATGTTGGCAGAGTATTTCCCCCATTGTAGAAAAAAGGACTATAGATGCAAGATGGTAGCTAACATTGACAACAAGCAGTTACTTTTGATTCAAAGCCAATTTTAGATTGAAGAAGATCAAGTCTACTATGTTGCACAAAGGAGGCCTTAGGATCCAAGACAAGGTATGTCACTAGATCCACTCTCTTTTGTTGGGCCATATTTCAATTCTTATTCATCTAGTAACCAATGGTAGACCCCATATCCATCCAACTATGGAGGATATCTACCACAACCTTAGAGTAACCCTCCAAATACATAGCCTAATCATCAAAATCTCACAGAGTGGCAACAACCTCGAGGTGGGAAATGGTTTTCAAGGAGATTGTGACCACCACGGGGAAATTAGCAACAAACAAATCAATGGAGGAGGAAATCAATGGACTAACTAGCCAAATAGCTACATGCAACCACCTTCTTAGCCCCAACAACCTATTATAATGCCTCCTCCTGCTAATTCAAGCTCAAATCCACCTAAACCTACTCAGCTACGAGCTCATCCCACACCCAATCAAAATAACAAACCACAACAGCCACTGTGAACCTTTCAGTTCAAATCAATTCCCACATATATTTGTGAGTGTAAATTAAATCCACTTTACATTTAGGAACTATTGTACCAGCTCCTTCCACACCCATTATCCCACTAAGATTCCACGTGGAAGAGAGGATACTGCTGCATACCCCATTCAATAGGATGCACCTAAAAATCTTGAACCCGGTCAGTCCAAGCGGACTAAACAAGAACCACCATTTTCTTCAAATGTGAAAGTTTCCAAGAAGAAGGAAGAAAGGAGGACATGACTTTTCACATTATAGATCCCGGTGAAGCATATATGTGTCTAGATGCCTATTTCAGGCCATAAAAGATGTTCTAATCTATGGCAAGACAATTAAGGAAGCATGCCTTAAGAAGCCACTTAGGAAGAAGAAAGACCCCACTACAGTTCATGTGGTGGAACATCTAGATGACATCATGCTTGGGAAAGTGACTGTCCCTAAGTACAATGACCCAGGTAGTCCTGTGGTAGGAGTTGTTATAAATGGGATCCAAATAAAGAATGCTTTGATTGACTTGGGAGCAGAAATAAATGTAATGACTAAGGATATCCTGTAACAACTAAATGTTGCAAGCATGAGACCTACTCCTATTGTCCTGCAGCTTGCTGAAAGTTCTATTGTTAAGCCTGATGGTATAGTAGAGGATCTTGTGGTAATTCTAGACTCATGGGAGTACCCAACAAATTTCATGATTCTTTCTCCTAAAGCCACACTAGGCGAGTATCCCATTATTCTTGGAAGGCCATGGTTAGCAACAACAGATGCATATATTGGATGCAGGACAAGAGAAATGACCATTTTTTATGGAAAGAGCACCAAAAAGCTTGCTCTTTATCCTCCCGCTCAGCCATCCCATGATGAGGATAATCATGTATGGCCACATGTTGGTGAAGAGGCTAAGGAAGTTAATTATGTGGCACAACTTACGATGTTGAGAAAAATCTCTTTTATGTAGCTTCAAGACGAAGATGAAGTATTGACTAAAATCATTCAAAATCATTGTGAAGTGGAGGAAGCATCATCTTCTCATTCTGTTGTTCCAGTCAAGACACTTCTGCTTGCTCTTCCTACAACCGTTCTTCCTGCAAATGCACTTCCTGCAACCACTCTTCCTGCAGCAACATGTATGTCCCATACATTTCTGCCATATGAAATCAAGGTACCATGTGTTAATGAAGCAACTATGATAGAGTTAACTACACAAGTGCAGGTGTTAGAAGGAAAACATTTGAATATTAACAACAAATTGAGTGAAGAACAACAGTTGTCATTGACAACCTTACTGAAGACCCACCAACATGCATTTGTGCGGGACTATCATGAGATGAAGGGATTGGACCCTAAGCTTTGTACTCATAGAATTTACATAAGAGATGATTGCATCCCAGTTAGACAGCCACAAAGAAGAATTAACCCTGCACTAGGAAAAATTGTAAAATGAGAGCTACAAAAATTGCTAGTTGTAGGATTTATCTACCCCATTTCAGATAGCCAGTGGTTTTCTCCATTGGTGATTGTGCCCAAGAAAGGAGGGAAGTGGTGAGTTTGTGTTGATTATAGGGAACTTAATGCTGCCACCAAAAAGGACCATTTTCCTTTACCCTTCAGAGATCAAGTTTTGGACTCACTTGGAGGAAAGCAATACTTTTCTTTTCTAGATGGCTTTAGTGGCTATAACTAGATCCAAATTGCACCTGAGGACCAGGAGAAGACCACCTTTACCTGTCCATGGGGAACCTATTCCTACTCAGTACTTCCATTTGGCTTATGCAATGCACCTGCAACTTTTCAAAGGGCAGTCATTAGCATATTTTCAGACATTTCTCATGATTGCATGGAAATTTATATGGATGATTTCACAACCTATGGCACTGATTTCAATGAAGTATTGGAGAATCTTAGGAGAGTCCTACAAAGATTCAAAGATCACAATCTATCTCTAAATAGTGAAAAGTGTTTCATGATGATGCAAGAAGGTGTAGTTCTAGGCCACTACATCTCTCACAAAGGAATTCAAGTAGACCCTACAAAGATTGAGGTGATCACAAATCTGCCCACATCCGCAAAAAAAATATGTTAGGAGTTTCTTGGGACATGCAGGCTATTATAGGTGGTTCATCAAGGATTTCAAAAAAATAGTAGCACCACTGTATACTCTTCTCACCAAAGATGTTGAATTTCAATGGACATAAGACTGTGACAAAGCATTTTCTGACTTGAAGACAACTTTGACGCATGCTCCTATACTCAAAGGACCTAATTGGGAGCTTCCTTTTCACATCCATACAGATGCATCAGACTATTCTATAGGAGCAGTCTTAGGGCAGAAAGAAGGAGCTATTGAAAATTCCCTTTATTTTGTCAGCAAAAACTTGCAAGGAGCTGAATTCAACTATACAGTGACAAAAAAAGAAATGTTGGCAGTAATCTATGCCCTAAACAAATTTAGGCACTACATAACAAGCTATCAAATCTTTGTACACACCGATCATGTAGTCATTAGATATCTCATGAATAAACCCCTGATCACAGGTAGGCTGGCAAGATGGTTATTATTGATGCAGGAGTTTGACATAACCATTGTGGATAAACCAAGGAAGGCCAATGTTGTTGCAGATTTTCTTTCAAGGCTGACTACATCAGAATACAATCAAGCCATAAATGACTCTTTTCCTGACAAGCATCTATTCTCCATCAGTGTGCAAACACCCTGGTATGCTGACATAGCTAATTATCTGGTCGTAGGGAGAGTTCCTCCTCACTTCGAGCTCCAAAAGAGAGAAGGGTGATCATTGATTTTTTTTTCCTTTTTCATCAATTGTTGGATGTTTGTTTTCAATTGGGCCAAACCACATCATGAGAGATGTGTGAGAGAAGATGAGACATATGATATTTTGCATGCATGTCACAATGAACCATGTGGAGGACATTTTGCATCCAAGAGGACACCAATGAATATTTTGAACACAGGATATTACTGGCCAACACTCCACAAGGATGCAGGAAGGTATACAAGAAAATATGATCGATGCCAGAGGATGGGCATACCAACCAAATCTAATGAGATGTCACTTTTCCCTTAGGTAGTAATCACTCCATTTGACAAATGGGGACTAGATTTTTTAGGACCCATTGATCCTCCATCCAATGGTATGTCTTATATCTTAGTTTACACTAATTATGTAACCAAGTGGGTAGAAGTTAAGGCCATGAAGCATGCAAGAGATAATAAGGTTGTTGAATTTCTTTATGAGGATATTTTCACAAGGTATGGAGTTCCAAGAGAGATAGTGACTGATCGAGGGGCTCAATTCACATCAACCCTTGTTGCAACACTGGTCAATGAGTACAACATAAGACACATGAAGTCTACTCCTTATCATCCTCAGGCCAATGGCCAAGTTGAGGTGACTAACAGGGAAATTGAAGCCATTATGACCAAAACAGTGGTTGTTCATAAAAAGGATTGGGCAAACAGGTTACCAGAAGCTGTTTGGGCCTATAGGACAACCTGGAGACAACTACAGGCTTCACTCCTTTTGAGTTGTTGTATGGAAAGACAACTATGATGCCCATTGAATTTGAACATAAGACTCTTAGGACTGCAGTATATTTTGGGATGGATATCTCTGAGGAACAAAGAGAAAGAATCATGCAACTAAATGCTTTGGATGAGATGAGGAGAGTGGCCTTGCATCACACAAGGGTAGTGCAGAATTAGAGAATAAGGTGGCATGAAAAATTCACCAAGGACAAGAAATTCCAACCAGGAGACTGGACCTTGCTCTATGATTCCAGATATCAAGATAATGCAGGAAAACTGTAGATAAGGTGGATAGGACTATATGAGGTTGTTGAAGTATACCCCAATGGTGTTGTTCAACTCACTACTATCGATCCAGTCAGATTCAAGTTGCTTGTCAATGGTCATCGCCTTAGATTGTATCACAAGCCATCTTCCAAAGAGGAGTTCCTGCAGCAATTCACTCAATATGCAACACCCGAGCTTCCTGCGGTTGAGGGAAGTGGACCTAGTGTCCCTCCTTCTAGCTAATTAAGGTATGTACTTGTCATAATAAAGACTTCCACTTCTTCACCCATCTGCCCATCCATCTCCACCTTTCTCTCTCTTCCATCATTCCACCTCATTTTCATTAATTTCTCAACTTATCTCTTAAAAGGTGACTTGTACTTTCTTCACAATCTTTGCAACGAATCTTCCATGAATCTAGGTATGTGCGCATTAATTTCTATCTTTTAATTGTCTTAAGTGCATTCGTTTAATTGTTGTGATTTAATATGGACGTTCACCATAGCATGCCATTATTCCCTATCCCTGTCAAATCATCCTTACCACCTCGCATGTGAGGACACATTCTCAAATTTAGTTTGGGGGGGGGAGATGTGAGTACTTTTCCCATGTGTTAGTCCATGCTAGTCTACATCAGCAAAGTTTAAATCGAGCCAATTTGAATTCTGAGTAAGATGATGACTCGTATGTGTGAGATGACACCAACTCCCGCTGCCATTTTTCTCCATCATAACCTTCCTTTATTACTCATTTACTGCCATTATTGATCCTATCATAATATTAAGGCGCCAAAAGGGTAAAATAGAAAGAAAGAAAAAGGTAAAACAAAAAAGGAAAATTCAGATGACATTGGCATTGGAAATTTGGCAGTGTTGCAAGAAGGAAAAATTTGCAGAATGATTGTTTGATTGCAGGAAACTGGACAATGGGAGGTGGATTAATCAAGAATGAACGCAAAGTTCATGATGTATTACTACAAGATGCACCTTCACAAGCTGAATTCAGAAATTGTGGCTGGTTAGACTACTTCATGAAGCTAAATGGTTTTAAGGAAGACATTGCATTAGAATTTTCCTAGACATTGTTTGAGGGAAAAGCCACAGTAAAAGGGTTTGAAGTATTGGCGACTGAAGAAATAATTGTAGAGGTTACAGGGTTTCCTTCCGATGGTGAGAATTACGTTGCTTCTAGAGACGCCAGGTCAACTAGGGCCAAATTTACAGAACCTAGTGACCCTCCATTGAGCATGGACAAACAAGGTGCAAAAAGAACCTCTCTGCCTGAGCCATGGAAGAAAATAGTTGGTTATGTTATAAAATATATCACCTGTGAAGGACGTCAATCGAATCTAAATTCCATGCACTTTAAACTCTTGAATCACATGTGGCACGGGAGGAGGATGAATGTGCCGAACTTGCTTTACCACCTTCTTTCAATCATGGCAGCTGAGACTCAAAAAGGTAGGGACAATTTTGTTTCCCACCATTGTTTGATTAAATTGTTAGTTGAGAAGTCTTTGCATGATATATCTGAGATGACTTGGGAAGAATTCATAAATATTGATCAAATTAGACCTGAACATTTGTGACCTAGGGTTTTACCTAAACCCCATAGGTCTAGTAGGAGATTGAGCGCGGTGAAGCCACTCCTGGTGCTTCAACCTCTGGGGTAGGCCCTAGTGCAAACTGTCCTGCAATAGAACAAACCATAGAGATTAGTTCTTCTGAAACAGAGCACTCAGACAAAGAAAGTTCCTCTCCAGATTTTGATGATGATGTTCCTCTTGGAATCCTAATGAAAACTAGGGCACAAAAGAGAGAAGCATACATAAGAAAAGGAAAAGCTAAAAAGCATCCAACAGAAAAAGAAGTACCAAGCTCTAGGAAGCGGAAGGCTAACACTATTAATCCTGCATCCAAAGAAAAACGTGAAATCCCTCCCAGGAAATCAAGACCAGTCGAGCTAGCCTTTGATATGACTTTGCAAGAAATCCCTAAGTCTAGAGAAATATCATAGGGGGACATAAAAGCTCCAACGGGGCAGGTGAATGTCGAGGAAGAGGATATATTTGAGAAATAAGCAAACATAACACTAGCAGATCTTGTTGATATTATAGAACAAGTTGAGAATAAAGAGTATGAGGAAAATCGGGATTTCCTACAGCAAAAGATCTTGCAGGAAGAGATCCTTCAGCATGAGAAAGAACAGGAACAAGAGGCCCTACAACCAGAATTGATTGAACAACCTAAATCCCTGCAGCTGGTACTATATGGAGAGCAAGCATCAGTGCCAGGAAAAATGTTGGTAGGAATGCATAACCCCCCTAATTTTTCAATGCACATGGTAGCTATGCATTTATGGAAAGAAATGAAAAGAAGAGAAGACGAATGGAAAGAAGAGAAATGTAGGCTGAATAAAGAAATTCAAAAGAAAGATGAGGAGATTAAGGACAATAATACAAAAATTGCTACTTTAAAGAAGAAGGTGGATGATATGACAGCCTTGGTACCCCAGATAGTAGAATGTAGGGCCCCTCCAAGGTTCTATGCTTTGTATTTGAAGGAGAAATATCTTTCTTTTAAGTTGGCAAGGACTGTCTCAGGTTTGAACCCTTCCATTGAGACTCCTATTGAATTTTTCAATGCTTATCGGATTGCTTCCTATGAGATGAAGAATTTGTTGTGTGAATTCTATTTGCAAAATTATGCTGTGACTCAAGACCATGATTGGAATCCACTGTTATATGTTGGGGATGTCCAATTAAGGGCATTTATGTCCTGGGTACAAAATGAGAACAGTTGGGGACAACAATATGGGGCTTATAAGCAATTGGAATCCAACATCCCTCTGCCCATCGGGGATGAATCACGAAATCCAAGGGACATTTACAGAGAGTGGCACAAAATGCTTCTCAGACCTAGCTATGGTAATAGGATTATGCCTTGGATAGAAGTAGTTTACAGTGAATATGAGGTGGTGGCAAAAGAAAAAGAGGAAACTATGAAGAGATACTCGTCACAAAGATGGAACAACCTAACTGATGAGCTAAAGCAATCTGAGCCCCCACTCTATATAGAAATATGTTGCAACACTTAAAAGAATTGATAGATATATACAGATTGGGAGGACAAAAGGATGATTCTGGCTTCCACTAATTTTTCAGCCACCCATCCTGATGTGGCCTGTGCCAAATTGCAGGTTTTACAACTATGATATTGTTGTAAGGAGATAAAGATGGAACAGATTTGATAGATAGCAAGGGTTCTATTGGGATCCTAATTCATACACAACAAACACTGATGTAGGATAGTTGGTGGTTGCAAATTTCATGGCTTTGACTAAGCAGAAGAACAACCCTTCCCCTATTGGAGGACCAACAAAACCTTAGGTTGGGGGGGATGATGAGTCTAGTTTATGGGTTAATTTTGGTAGAATTTATGATCTATTTGTTGAAGTTGTCATGGACCTTGATGTTTGAATGTTGATATTTCCTTAAAAGCTTAGACAATGGGCCTAATTTTATCTCTGCAAATCTTTAATGACATTGACATGTTATATGGACTATTTGTATTAATTCTACATGTGGATTAATGAATGTTCTTTAAGATAGTTAAAGATATGTGATTATTGTGAGTACTAATATTGTCATACAGATATGATTCGAGGCCACTAAATTGAGAAGATTATGCTAGTTGGTCATTCACCATAACGATTAACAAAGTGTTCATGCAAAGGTCAATGAAGGGAATCATTCAAAGAGGTCAACGACAAAAGATTCCTCATGCAAACCGAGTTGTAACCGCCTTGTAAATGGTCTTTATTGCTGTTGAGCAAATATAGGCGTTACTGTTGTGCTAAATCTATGTTGAGGAAAGCATGTCTGACCAGATTCCATGCATGCGTAACTGCCTCTCCACTTTCTCTGCTTTCCCTAAAATGGTGTCCTCCCAATTCATGGAGTTGACCGCCTTGCTTAGTTAGTAGCGTCTTTTCCTATAAATAAGAGTTGAATGCTCCTTCTTAGAAGGTTGCACGATCTGATGATGTACTTGCATTCTTATTTTTTAGCAATACAGTTACACTGCTCTATTGTACTCATGTTTTCCAATGAATAAGATGAAGTTATAAGTCTGTGCATCTGAGTTTACATTAGTTTTAGAGGATACTCATCCAAGGGGGCCCACTTGGTGAGCATTTTTTCCTTTAGTTTAGTTTAGTTTAGTTATTACTTTCTGTTCATGTAATTAGTTAAGAATCTAGCACTGACTGTTCCTGTAGCCACTAGAATTCCATTTTGTGTCTGTTCCTGCATCCAAAGCAGACAGAGTAGTTTCCTGTTTGTTTTCTCATATTTTCATTTCTATCATGCATTTCAGCTTAGCATAGTTTTTGGTTGATGTTCAACACTTATGTTATTTCTTTCCAAGCAATTTACCTTCAACATTATGTTTTTCTTAGTTGTAGAATGAGTATGACTACTTGGGATCCTTTGTGCACATACTGTGCTGACCCATTTCAAGTTCATGTCCCTAGTTTGACAAGTTAAATGCACCTTCATGATGATTGAATGGCTATTCAGTTTAGATGTCCAATCTTTGAATCATAGTTGTAAGGGCTTAGTTTTTAGATCATTGTAGGAGGCCAACAAGTGCTATGGAAACCACATGATGTTTTGATGAAGATTCTTGTAGGTAAAAGATCATGGATGACATATAAAGTTAAGAGTCTATTGGATAAGATGCAATTCAGTCTAATAAATGTCTATGGATTGACTTCCCCTTTAGAGAAAAGAAACACTTGGTTTGATATTGAGGCATTTATTAATCACAACATGAAATATCTATATATAATTCAGGGTGACTTCAATGAAATTCTCCACAACCAAGATAAGCTCAAGGGTGTGTAAAGAATACTACAATCCCAAGTATATTTGAAATAATTTGTGAATGAAAATTCCTTAATTGAAGTCTCAATGAAGAATGGATGTTTCACCTAGACTAATAGAAGGCTAGGTTATAACAACATTATAGAAAAAATGGATAGGTTTCTCATCAAAGGAAGCCTCAATTATTTTCCATTCACAATAGAGAGCATCATAATCCCTACCTTGGGCTTAGATCACTATCCAATATAATTGAGCATAATAGGTGATGCTAAGCCGAAGAGAAACCCTTTCAAATTCAAAAAAATGTGGCTGCAAAATCTCAATTTCCTTGAATTACTATGAAAATGGTGGAAAAAAGTGGTCTTTGATGGCACCAAAATGTATTGCTTGATGGAGAAATTGAAATTTGTGAAGAGGAAATTGAAGGAATGGAATAGAACACATTTCAAAAATATTTTTGAAACAAATGTTGAATTGGAAGATGAGATTAATCTCCTTAATGAGGAAATAATTAGAGTTGGGATGGAATAAGGAAAATGCATAAAGGAGAAGGTCCTTCTAGGGAAATATGCAGTTATCCTTGCTAAGGAGGAATATTTTTGGAGGAAAAAGTCAAGAGAGGTGTGACTTAAGGAAGGGGAAAGGAATTCTAATTTCTTCCACAATTCCACCAAGATCAAAAGGTAACAAAATATGATTAATTAGCTCAAATTGGTTGATGGAACAATCACATAAGACTCGAGGACTATAAATAATGAGGTGGTTACATATTTTAAAAAATTTCTCAATTATTGGGAAGCTTCAAATCTCAACCATCTAAATTCGTTCTTGGGGAACCTCCCAAAATTGAAAATATAAGAACAAAAAAATGTTATTTGTAGCCTTCACAAATGAGGAAATAAAAATCGCACTTTGGAAGTTGCACTCAGATAAAGCATCTAGTCCAAATGGATTCCCAACCTCATTATTTCAAAAATACTGGAAAATTGTGGGTCAAGAGGTGTGGGAAGCCATTGAAAATTCAAGGAGAAAAGGAAAAATAATGAAGGAGATAAATAAAAAATTTATAGCCCTAATCCCAAAGAAAGAATAAGACATTTGTTTGGAAGATTTCTGATCCATCTCATTATGTAATACAATTTACAAAATCTTGGCAAGCGGAGTGGCTAATAGGCTTAAAAGGATCTTGCCAGAGACCGTAGCAAAAGAGCAAATAGTGTTCATACCTTGTAGATCAATATTGGATGGAGTTATCGTTGCCCAATAATCTATCCACTTTTCTTTAAGAATTGGGAAATAGAAAATGTTTTTAAAGTTAGTTGTGAAGAAATTTCATGACAAGGTTGATTGGAGATTTCTTTTTTAGCATTCTAAAAAGATTTGGGTTTGAAGATGGATGGATAGACTAGATTTTTTAGTAATGTGGAAAGTCCCAGATATTTAATTTTAGTAAATGGCTCCCAATAAGGTTTCTTTGATTCCTCTTGTGGGCTTCGATAGGGGGATCCTCTTTCTCTATTTCTCTTTATCATAATGGATGGTGCTCTAGGTAGGGCCCTAAACAAATCTTGCATGGATAGAAATCTAGAAGGTTTCCAAATAACAAGAAATCTTAGACCGGTTACTCACCAACAATTCACTTATGACACAATCTTATTTGGGGTCACAAAGAGGAAAGAATCCAAGGGGTTTAAAGAGATTTGTAAGCACTATTCAGTGGTATTAGGTTGGGAGGTAAACACCCAAAAATTAGAAATTTTCTTCTTATCAACCCCTCCCAAGAAACAACAATAAATTATCAAAATTCTTGATTTCAAGAATGGAGAATTCCCCAACTCCTATCTAGGTCTTCCATTGGAACTTGGGCTAAGGTAAAATAAGTTGTGGTATCCACTAATAGAGAGAGTTTCAAATTGGGTGACTTCTTGTAAGGGTAGGTAGTTGTCTTGGTCAAGGTGAATAGTCATGATCAAAGAAACTATAACTACAATCCCCATATACCTGATGTCATGCCTACCATTGATGAGTGGAGTGGATCAAAATTTAAAAAGCATATTGAGGAAGTTCTTCTGGAAAGGTTCTTCAGAAAAGGATAAAGTAGCCTTGATAGCATGGGATAAGATTTGCAAGCCAAAAGAGGATGGTAGAGTTGGGATAAAAGGTAGCTTCTCTAGAATAGAGACATGGGTGAAAAGTTGGTAGGGAGGCTACATAAACAACGTCAAATTAGATGGGAAAAAATATTGCAACACAAATACCTGGACAACATGGAACCATACAATATACTGATTACACCACAACTTCCCCAGGGTTCAAGAATTTAGAATTTCA